>OY748314.1:0-496561 GCA_963556515.1 Nudaria mundana
CCTAACCTAACCTAACCTAACCTAACCTAACCTAACCTAACCTAACCTAACCTAACCTAACCTAACCTAACCTAACCTAACCTAACCTAACCTAACCTAACCTAACCTAACCTAACCTAACCTAACCTAACCTAACCTAACCTAACCTAACCTAACCTAACCTAACCTAACCTAACCTAACCTAACCTAACCTAACCTAACCTAACCTAACCTAACCTAACCTAACCTAACCTAACCTAACCTAACCTAACCTAACCTAACCTAACCTAACCTAACCTAACCTAACCTAACCTAACCTAACCTAACCTAACCTAACCTAACCTAACCTAACCTAACCTAACCTAACCTAACCTAACCTAACCTAACCTAACCTAACCTAACCTAACCTAACCTAACCTAACCTAACCTAACCTAACCTAACCTAACCTAACCTAACCTAACCTAACCTAACCTAACCTAACCTAACCTAACCTAACCTAACCTAACCTAACCTAACCTAACCTAACCTAACCTAACCTAACCTAACCTAACCTAACCTAACCTAACCTAACCTAACCTAACCTAACCTAACCTAACCTAACCTAACCTAACCTAACCTAACCTAACCTAACCTAACCTAACCTAACCTAACCTAACCTAACCTAACCTAACCTAACCTAACCTAACCTAACCTAACCTAACCTAACCTAACCTAACCTAACCTAACCTAACCTAACCTAACCTAACCTAACCTAACCTAACCTAACCTAACCTAACCTAACCTAACCTAACCTAACCTAACCTAACCTAACCTAACCTAACCTAACCTAACCTAACCTAACCTAACCTAACCTAACCTAACCTAACCTAACCTAACCTAACCTAACCTAACCTAACCTAACCTAACCTAACCTAACCTAACCTAACCTAACCTAACCTAACCTAACCTAACCTAACCTAACCTAACCTAACCTAACCTAACCTAACCTAACCTAACCTAACCTAACCTAACCTAACCTAACCTAACCTAACCTAACCTAACCTAACCTAACCTAACCTAACCTAACCTAACCTAACCTAACCTAACCTAACCTAACCTAACCTAACCTAACCTAACCTAACCTAACCTAACCTAACCTAACCTAACCTAACCTAACCTAACCTAACCTAACCTAACCTAACCTAACCTAACCTAACCTAACCTAACCTAACCTAACCTAACCTAACCTAACCTAACCTAACCTAACCTAACCTAACCTAACCTAACCTAACCTAACCTAACCTAACCTAACCTAACCTAACCTAACCTAACCTAACCTAACCTAACCTAACCTAACCTAACCTAACCTAACCTAACCTAACCTAACCTAACCTAACCTAACCTAACCTAACCTAACCTAACCTAACCTAACCTAACCTAACCTAACCTAACCTAACCTAACCTAACCTAACCTAACCTAACCTAACCTAACCTAACCTAACCTAACCTAACCTAACCTAACCTAACCTAACCTAACCTAACCTAACCTAACCTAACCTAACCTAACCTAACCTAACCTAACCTAACCTAACCTAACCTAACCTAACCTAACCTAACCTAACCTAACCTAACCTAACCTAACCTAACCTAACCTAACCTAACCTAACCTAACCTAACCTAACCTAACCTAACCTAACCTAACCTAACCTAACCTAACCTAACCTAACCTAACCTAACCTAACCTAACCTAACCTAACCTAACCTAACCTAACCTAACCTAACCTAACCTAACCTAACCTAACCTAACCTAACCTAACCTAACCTAACCTAACCTAACCTAACCTAACCTAACCTAACCTAACCTAACCTAACCTAACCTAACCTAACCTAACCTAACCTAACCTAACCTAACCTAACCTAACCTAACCTAACCTAACCTAACCTAACCTAACCTAACCTAACCTAACCTAACCTAACCTAACCTAACCTAACCTAACCTAACCTAACCTAACCTAACCTAACCTAACCTAACCTAACCTAACCTAACCTAACCTAACCTAACCTAACCTAACCTAACCTAACCTAACCTAACCTAACCTAACCTAACCTAACCTAACCTAACCTAACCTAACCTAACCTAACCTAACCTAACCTAACCTAACCTAACCTAACCTAACCTAACCTAACCTAACCTAACCTAACCTAACCTAACCTAACCTAACCTAACCTAACCTAACCTAACCTAACCTAACCTAACCTAACCTAACCTAACCTAACCTAACCTAACCTAACCTAACCTAACCTAACCTAACCTAACCTAACCTAACCTAACCTAACCTAACCTAACCTAACCTAACCTAACCTAACCTAACCTAACCTAACCTAACCTAACCTAACCTAACCTAACCTAACCTAACCTAACCTAACCTAACCTAACCTAACCTAACCTAACCTAACCTAACCTAACCTAACCTAACCTAACCTAACCTAACCTAACCTAACCTAACCTAACCTAACCTAACCTAACCTAACCTAACCTAACCTAACCTAACCTAACCTAACCTAACCTAACCTAACCTAACCTAACCTAACCTAACCTAACCTAACCTAACCTAACCTAACCTAACCTAACCTAACCTAACCTAACCTAACCTAACCTAACCTAACCTAACCTAACCTAACCTAACCTAACCTAACCTAACCTAACCTAACCTAACCTAACCTAACCTAACCTAACCTAACCTAACCTAACCTAACCTAACCTAACCTAACCTAACCTAACCTAACCTAACCTAACCTAACCTAACCTAACCTAACCTAACCTAACCTAACCTAACCTAACCTAGTCGTATTTGGTCTCCCACGCTGACCGGATCGTTTTCCACGTGCTCCGTCACTTAAAAAATCTTTTTCGTGGGTTTTCTTTGAGCTAGAAACAAGTGCTATATCTCAAAAGTTGCGCACTCGCGAGGCGCACCCGCCGATATATCGCGTGTGTCGGGGACTTGTCCCTGAAGAAAGTTATTTGTGAAAAACTGATTTTTTCTTTTGTGTTATTGTGTTTTTTGAGTATCGCTCCCTGTGTATTGTGTGTTTCGTCCTGGGGGAAGTGCCTCCGTGTGCGCCCCGGCTGCCCGCATCTGCTGGCACCTCTGTGTCGAACGTCGCGTGCGTGGTCTCTGAGAAAAAGAGAAACTTTCTCTTTCGTCTCGAGCCACGCCCACCTGAAATCTCGTCGCAGAGAGCTGCAAAAAAAACAGGATTCAAGACCCCATCACGTGCAGCGCTTCTGCCGTGGCGGAATAATTTTAGGACATTTGTAACGTGAGTTATTTTTAATTAAAGATCTCAACTTTGACGCTTTGCAACGCAGTTTTGGTGAACTTATAAAAACTTTTTCAATTGCTATTAGTTGCGCGCTCGCTAGCTGAAGAAGCCCTGCAAATTTGAACTTTTTTGGAAAATTTTTTGTGTGTTTAATAATTAAAAAACCAGATTTTTTGTATTTTTTGAAATTTTGTGTCTGAACTTATATATTTTTTGTGCATTTTTATACGGCAATATAGCCCCTCTTTTTACACAATTTTTAACATTTTTTGTACAATTTTATCTCAAGCCAATCCTGAGATACCCAATTTTTTATCTTTTTCTCTAATAAATCGAAATTTAATAGTAAATATCAAAATATTTTTCCGAAATTGTCTTTAAATAGGGTAAGTCCATAAGACGAACCCAAAATCCGGTCCCCGTAGCTCTCTATTTAAGAAATATTTAATTTGGTCCCAATTTAAAATTTAGGTCCCAGAATTTGTAAGTCCGATAACTCCGGATTGGGCTGAGATATAGAACTGCGGTTTTTTGTATTATTTAGGTTTTATTTAGTTTTATAGGGTGGGGTGCTTTTGGTCCCAATTGGGACCAAAATTTATTTTAGGTAAACCGCGCCTGTGGCTGGGTGAAGGGAGTCCGGCTGGTGCAGGCAGTGAAAACCCGGCGCCTGTGCGGCTTGTAGTTCCGGAGTTATTATAGTCTAAACTTTGACTTTGACAGCTGAGCGGCCATTTTGAAAATTTTCTACAGGTCATAGCTCCGGAACCGGCAGTCGTACGGGCAAGCCGATTTCACTTTCGGCATCGGTGGGGCCCTCTTCATCCGACTGGGCACCTCTGGGTCCAATTTGGACCCAAAAAATCTCGCCATCTAAATTGTACAGAGGCTCATAGTGTGAGACGAACCGATCACATTAGTGAAAACCCGGGGTTCCTGCGACCATTGGCTCAGAAGATACAGCCAGGCAAACTTCGTGTTTGACAGTTCGGCGGCCATCTTGGTTTTTCTACAACTCAGATATCTCCTCAACCGAGGGTCGCAGGAAGGTGGGATTTTCTGTGTGGGCGTTGTCTGGCGGTCTTCTGCCCATTAGTAGGTAAAGGGAGGACTGATTCGATAGAATCTGGGTCCAAAATTTGGTCCCAGAATATACCGAAACACGTCCGGTAAAGCGGTAGGTCTTGCCGGGCCCTTCACAGTGAGCCCTTTCTCGACGATCTAGGACCACTGGTCTCGGAGATACGCCACTGGGACAATTTTGGGACCACCTGGGACCAAAAGTTTGACCAGCCCGTATAGCCGAACCAGGGGGAGCAGTATAGCCGAGTGAGGTATTGCTGAAACGGGCTCGGGGAGCTCTATCGTTTGGGGGGGTAGTAGAGTCGGTCGGACGACTCTACCTAGAGTTGATCCTGTTTTTGGGACTTTTAATCATTTATTTAATTTGGAACATATACTAAGACTAAGGAGACCTCCCGCCTCCTACTAGTTAATACAAATACGACTTAGAATAAGACTTATATACATTTTAACTAATTTAAGCTAATTTTAAGACACTTTAAGCCCATATTGGCCTAGATTTAAGACTCTGTAGCTGCGCTACTGTTTATTTGACCCAATTCATTGAACCTGGTCCGACACTCTTAACATAGACAGGTCTCTATATAGAGACACGCTCACAAGAGTATATTCATACTTACATTCGTGGACAACACACGACGAACTACCTGAAACAGAAAACCAATTAGTGACTGGACATTCAGGTAACATATTCACTCACACGCACACACACACATACACACACACACACACACACACGCGCACATACACACACACCCACACGAACACACACTCACGCAAGAGCACACACACTCAATTACACCACACTAGTCCGGGTCGAGCACACACTTCACAAATACACACTACCCGGGGTACCCTCTACACACCCCGAGTATACAGAATACTTTATACTACCGATACCTTTACATATCGGAAGTAAGCGCCATGAACCCGATACGAACGCCAGTGAAGGAGAACCAAGGTAAAGTAGAAGAGCCTACTACATCGCCAAAAACGGTAACCAAAGTGGCTGCCATTAGGAAGAGTTGGGAGAAAGCCGACAATGCGACCATACCGCCACGGAGAGCCGTACGGATGGACATTGCGAAAGTGGGCTTGCAGCGAACTCCGCCTAAAACGAGAGCAGCCAGAGCCAAAGCCACATCCACCGCATCCAGCGCCACAAATACCACCACCACAGCGACCGCGATCCCTAAAACCGCGACCACCACCACCGCGACTTCCAGTACCGCGACTACCACCACCGCGGCCCTCACCACAACCACAACGGCGACTACCACCACTATCGCCGCCCCACTATCGCCCCAACGCTCTCCGAGCAAGAACCTAACGGAGTACTTTCCACCAGAGACCACCCCAGAACCGCCTGGCCCGCACAATAGAGTCACCAGGGCGAGGAACTTAATGATCCATGGCAAAGCCTGTGTCATGAAGTCGGGCAACATAAAAACAGAATGTAAGTGGGGAGTTATAGGGGCTCTGGAGGCCCTCTATGACATTGTTAAAGAGAGGGAACAATACGAGGTCACCGAGATGGTGACCATAGAGGATAAACTACCAAATGGCCAAACTGCGGAATTTGAAAAGCTATCCAAACAGCTTAAAAGGATGGAAGACAGGCTAAAGGCCCAAGTGGTAGACAACCTAAAAATATTAAAAGAGAATGATAGAAGAATAAAAGAAGGGAATGCAGTTATGATGGAGATGAAAGAGAGATTAGAATGTATGGATATGCGTGAAAGAGAAAGAGTGACAGAGGAGCGAAAGACTTATGCGGGAGTAGTGGCGAGCCGGAAGGACCACCAGATTCCGGAGAGAACCGCACTGCACTCGGTGGTCATAACCTCAAAGGATGACCAGGAGACGGGAGAGCAAGTGATGGAGAGACTGAGGAAGGCTGCGAATGAAGATGAGGGATGGGTGAGGGTAGAGAAGGTGAGAAAGGCGAAGGATAAGAGAGTCATAATAGGGTATAGAACGGAAGAGGAGAGGAAGAGGGCAGCGAAGCGACTCGGCGAGAGGGAGAAAGGCCTCTGCGTCGAAGAAATAAAAAACAGAGATCCCCTGTTGGTATTGTACGGGGTCCTAAAGGTCCACAACGACGACCAACTGTTAAAAACGATCAGGACCCGAAATCGTGAGATTTTTAGGGGCCTCGATCAGGACCAGGATAGGATATCGGTGCAATACCGCAGGAACGCGCGCAACCCCTTGACGTGTCATGTGGTGCTTAGGGTCTCCCCGGCGGTGTGGTCCCGTGTCCTGGGCATAGGGAGATTGCACATTGATCTGCAGCCCGTCAGGGTTGCGGATCAATCGCCTTTAGTGCAATGCTCCCTGTGCCTTGGATACGGGCACAGTAGGAAATATTGTAAGGGCACTGAACCCACGTGCAGCCACTGCGGCGGCCTTCATTTGAGGGCCAAGTGCCCAGAGCTGCAGGTGGGAACGGAGCCATCCTGCTGCAACTGCCGTAGGGAGGGGCTAGGCAACACACGGCACAGCGCAATGTTCGCTTCCTGCCCAGTTAGAATGAGATGGGATGAGTTAGCACGGGCAACCACCCAGTACTGCTAAGGGCGTCCCGGGCATCACCACCCCATACAGAGTCGTGCAGGCAAACCTGATGAAGAAACAGGTGGCAACCCAGGACTTTCTGCTCGAGGCCTCCAGGCGTAAGGCCTCCATAGCACTCGTACAGGAGCCTTACGTGGGCAATGGGAAGAGGATGAGGGGATACCAGGGCGTCAGGGTCTTCCAGAACGCTGGACAAGGAGATGGGACTGCAAAGGCGGCCATCGTCGTGTTTGACTCGGCGTTGGACGTCATTCAGTACCCGCAACTCACTACCGACAATGTTACGGTAGTGGGGATCCGGACCAGCGCCTGGACGATCACGCTGGTATCCTTTTACTTCGAACCATCCGAACCCATCGAGCCGTACCTGGAGGCCTTGGATAGAGTAGTCCGTACGTTGGGACCACGGTCTGTCATCTTCGGAGGGGATGCCAACGCGAAGAGTGCCTGGTGGGGTGGCACGACGGAATGTCCCAGGGGCGTCATACTGGGTGCAGCCCTAGATGAATGGGGCCTCCATGTCCTGAACAGTGGAGACATTCCGACTTTCGACACTGTGAGAGGTGTAACGAGATATCGTAGCTACGTGGACATCACGGTATGCAGTAGTGACATGCTTCCTCGAGTCGACGGCTGGAGGGTTGACGAATCCCTTGCGCCTAGCTCGGACCACAACGGCATGGTATTCAATATCATCCTGGAAAAGTCTTCGGGAATCGCCATCAAGAGAACTACTCGCAGGTATCACACAAAAAAGGCAGACTGGGAGAAGTTCGGCACGCGCATGATCGGTGCGCTCCATGACCAACAAATTAGTCCCACTAACATTGCGAATACGCAGGAGTTAGAGACAGTCATTGGAGCGTACACGAGCATTATTAGTGATACCTGCGAGGATAGTATTCCGCACATAAAGAACAGGGATATTGTTGCCATGCCGTGGTGGTCGGAGAAGCTCGCTGAGCTACGCAGGGCCGTCAACACCAAAAGGCGTCGGATCAGGAATGCATGCCCGGTCCGAAGAGAGGGGGTAGTTCTGCGATATCTAGAGCAAAAGGAGATGTATGAAAGTGAAGTAAAAAAGGCACAGGTCGAGAGTTGGAAAGCCTTCTGCGGAAAGCAGGACAGGGAGGGAGTATGGGAGGGGATATATCGAGTGCTAGGAAGGGCCACAGTGAGGGAAGAAGATCAGCCTCTTATTCAAAATGGAAACCACCTGGATTCTTGGGGTTCAGCCAACCTCCTCGCTCAAACCTTCTACCCAGAAGATAGAGTCGAGGAGGAAAACGAGGAGCATCGTGCCATTAGAAAAAAGGCAGCAGAGATGGATGACGACGACAGCGGCGAGGGTCATCATGGAGATGACCCACCTTTTACTCTCGAGGAATTGCACGATGCTCTTCATAGGTTCAACCCCAGGAAAGCTCCGGGGGCGGATGGATTTACATCCGACATCTGCACTCACGCTGTCAGGGCCGACCCCTTATACTTCCTCAAGCTGCTTAATCAGTGCCTCCGGCACGGCTACTTTCCTAAAATATGGAAGGAGGCCGTGGTGGTGGTGCTGAAGAAGCCCGGAAAGGACTCGTACACAGTTCCCAAGTCGTACAGACCAATCGGCCTGTTACCCGTCTTGGGAAAGGTGTACGAGAGGATGCTGGTCACCCGGCTCAAGTTCCATCTTTTACCAAGGATGAATCCTCGCCAGTACGGCTTTATGCCCCAGAAGAGCACCGAAGACGCCCTCTATGACCTCATGGGGCACATAGTGACTAAGCTCGACGCAAAGAGAATGGTCACTATGGTGTCCTTGGACATAGAGGGTGCCTTCGACAGCGCCTGGTGGCCGGCCATAAAAGTCCGACTGGCGGAGGAAGGGTGTCCTTCGAACTTGAGGCGGGTGGTCAGCAGCTACCTTAGCGAAAGGAAGGTAAGGGTAAGGTACGCGGGCGAGGAGTGCAGCCGTTCTACGGACAAAGGGTGCGTTCAAGGTTCGATTGGAGGTCCCTTACTGTGGAACTTACTTCTGAATCCGCTTTTGAATGGACTGGAGCGAAAGAAGACGTATGTTCAGGCGTTCGCGGACGATGTGGTGTTGGTGTTTGATGGCGATTCGGCACTGGACATAGAGACGCAGGCCAATGCCTCCCTCGCGTATGTGCGGGAGTGGGGCATCGCGAATAAGTTAAAATTCGCGCCGCATAAAACGAGCGCCATGCTCATAACTCGGCGACTGAAGTACGATGCCCCACGCCTGCACATGGGCGGGGTGGACATTGGTCTCTCTGAAGAGGTCAAAATACTAGGCCTAACCATCGACCACAAGCTCACGTTTAACACACACATTAAGAACACTTGCAGAAAAGCGATCGGCATCTACCACAAGCTTGCGCGGATGGCCCGGATCAGCTGGGGATTACACCCTGAGGTGATCCGGACGATCTACGTAGCTGCCGTGGAGCCGACGATATTGTACGCAGCCAGTGCTTGGCACACAACGGCGAACAAGCTTGGCGTCCAAAAGCAGCTGAACGTGGTACAGCGCGGTTTCGCCCAGAAATTGTGTAAGGCCTACCGGACGGTTTCCCTGAACTCGGCACTGGTCCTGTCTGGCCTGCTCCCTCTGGACCTCAGAATTCGTGAGGTGGCCTCATTGTATGAGGCCAAGAGAGGAGTTGGCCAGCTAGGGCTTGGGGACTGGGAGACTGAACGGATGGCCCGAGCAATCGAGGGTCCTCACCCCGCTGTGCACACCGCTTTGGAGTTTTCGGACCTGGTAGACGAGGAACAACTACAAAACTCGAATAAATTCGACGTTCGAATATTTACGGACGGGAGCAAGATTGAGGGCCGGGTCGGTGCAGCGTTATCGTTTTGGAATAACGCGGCCGAAACCAAGGCCCTCAAACTTGCTCTCGCGCCGCACTGCACCGTCTACCAGGCCGAGCTACTGGCGCTGTGCAGAGCGGCCAGTGAGATCCTCAGGCGTGGCGCTGCCACGTTCGGCATCTTCTCCGATAGCAGAGCCGCACTCCTGACGGTGATTAACCGTCATGCCCTCCATCCCCTGGCAGTGGAAGCCAGAACCGCCATTCGGCAAGGCATGGCCCAGGGTAAGGAAATTTCCTTATTCTGGGTCAAGGCCCACGCCGGGCTGGAGGGCAATGAGCGAGCCGACGTGCTCGCCAAGGAGGCGGCTCTGAAATTGAAGAAGGCACCGGACTACGGTTTGTACCCGGTTTCATTCGTGAAGCGTGTTCTGCGTCAGCGCACGCTTCGCGAGTGGAATGAGAGGTACAAAGAAGGTACGACCGCCTCCGTCACCAAGCTTTTCCTCCCTTGTGCAGTGGAGGCGTACAGTATCGTCCGCAAGATGCCGGTCGCTGGCACAACAACACAACTGCTTACGGGCCACGGTGGGTTCGCAGAATACCTGCACCGTTTCAGGTGTAAGGCGAGCCCATCGTGCGCCTGCGACCCGGACGTACACGAGACAATAATACACTTGCTGCTCGAATGCCCAGTCCATGCAATCGACCGCTACAACTTTGAAATTAGGAGCAATATAACGTTGAGCAGGGAAAACTTGCCCGTAATGTTAAAAAAGTATAGAGAAGAGTTTATTAAATACAGCGATAGAATTATAAGTATAGTACATAAAAGAAATGGCGGCAAATGAGCAATATGTCTCAATATTATGATAATATTGCACTACATATTGTGCATAAGTAGACAATAAGGATCATGTATTTACAACAACAAAACAAAATTATAGAAATAAAATGTAAAACTTTAGTATTGTAACTGTTCAAACGGTAAAACAAATTTATAAAACAACATCTTTTTTGGAAATGTAAAATTGTTAGAATTTAGAATATAATGAAAAATTTGTGTTTAGAATAAATAGAAAATAAGAAATAAGCTGTAAAATTATAAGATAAACATTTTTGCTAAAATTAAAACTGCTAGATATAAGAATTGTAAATTAGAAATAAGAAAAATGTAAAGGTTAAAAATTTAAAATTTAATAAATAAATAAAGCGCCATTCCACAATAATCCCCCCACACAAAAGAATGAAAGGTAGTATGAAAGTGCGAGAGGAATAAAAGAAGAAATGGAATGATACAAGGGAACTGGAATGAAAGATGATTAGTATAACAACGACGTATTCGCGGGCTACGCCACGGGGTGTGCGGCGCGTGCACTGGTTAATCACCATTTCCCAGTGCATGGTGTCCATGCGCCTCGTGGCGTGGTCAGCGAATACGGGTGTAAGTTTAGGTTAAAATCAAAAATGAGCCCTGTGAGGGCTATCGTTAAAAGCTAGGTAGTCTAGATAAATCATATAGCTGTCGAATAGGCTCTGCCATGGGTAGAGGTGCGCATTAAGAAAAAAAAAAAAAAAAAAAAAAAAAAAAAAAAACCTAACCTAACCTAACCTAACCTAACCTAACCTAACCTAACCTAACCTAACCTAACCTAACCTAACCTAACCTAACCTAACCTAACCTAACCTAACCTAACCTAACCTAACCTAACCTAACCTAACCTAACCTAACCTAACCTAACCTAACCTAACCTAACCTAACCTAACCTAACCTAACCTAACCTAACCTAACCTAACCTAACCTAACCTAACCTAACCTAACCTAACCTAACCTAACCTAACCTAACCTAACCTAACCTAACCTAACCTAACCTAACCTAACCTAACCTAACCTAACCTAACCTAACCTAACCTAACCTAACCTAACCTAACCTAACCTAACCTAACCTAACCTAACCTAACCTAACCTAACCTAACCTAACCTAACCTAACCTAACCTAACCTAACCTAACCTAACCTAACCTAACCTAACCTAACCTAACCTAACCTAACCTAACCTAACCTAACCTAACCTAACCTAACCTAACCTAACCTAACCTAACCTAACCTAACCTAACCTAACCTAACCTAACCTAACCTAACCTAACCTAACCTAACCTAACCTAACCTAACCTAACCTAACCTAACCTAACCTAACCTAACCTAACCTAACCTAACCTAACCTAACCTAACCTAACCTAACCTAACCTAACCTAACCTAACCTAACCTAACCTAACCTAACCTAACCTAACCTAACCTAACCTAACCTAACCTAACCTAACCTAACCTAACCTAACCTAACCTAACCTAACCTAACCTAACCTAACCTAACCTAACCTAACCTAACCTAACCTAACCTAACCTAACCTAACCTAACCTAACCTAACCTAACCTAACCTAACCTAACCTAACCTAACCTAACCTAACCTAGTCGTATTTGGTCTCCCACGCTGACCGGATCGTTTTCCACGTGCTCCGTCACTTAAAAAATCTTTTTCGTGGGTTTTCTTTGAGCTAGAAACAAGTGCTATATCTCAAAAGTTGCGCACTCGCGAGGCGCACCCGCCGATATATCGCGTGTGTCGGGGACTTGTCCCTGAAGAAAGTTATTTGTGAAAAACTGATTTTTTCTTTTGTGTTATTGTGTTTTTTGAGTATCGCTCCCTGTGTATTGTGTGTTTCGTCCTGGGGGAAGTGCCTCCGTGTGCGCCCCGGCTGCCCGCATCTGCTGGCACCTCTGTGTCGAACGTCGCGTGCGTGGTCTCTGAGAAAAAGAGAAACTTTCTCTTTCGTCTCGAGCCACGCCCACCTGAAATCTCGTCGCAGAGAGCTGCAAAAAAAACAGGATTCAAGACCCCATCACGTGCAGCGCTTCTGCCGTGGCGGAATAATTTTAGGACATTTGTAACGTGAGTTATTTTTAATTAAAGATCTCAACTTTGACGCTTTGCAACGCAGTTTTGGTGAACTTATAAAAACTTTTTCAATTGCTATTAGTTGCGCGCTCGCTAGCTGAAGAAGCCCTGCAAATTTGAACTTTTTTGGAAAATTTTTTGTGTGTTTAATAATTAAAAAACCAGATTTTTTGTATTTTTTGAAATTTTGTGTCTGAACTTATATATTTTTTGTGCATTTTTATACGGCAATATAGCCCCTCTTTTTACACAATTTTTAACATTTTTTGTACAATTTTATCTCAAGCCAATCCTGAGATACCCAATTTTTTATCTTTTTCTCTAATAAATCGAAATTTAATAGTAAATATCAAAATATTTTTCCGAAATTGTCTTTAAATAGGGTAAGTCCATAAGACGAACCCAAAATCCGGTCCCCGTAGCTCTCTATTTAAGAAATATTTAATTTGGTCCCAATTTAAAATTTAGGTCCCAGAATTTGTAAGTCCGATAACTCCGGATTGGGCTGAGATATAGAACTGCGGTTTTTTGTATTATTTAGGTTTTATTTAGTTTTATAGGGTGGGGTGCTTTTGGTCCCAATTGGGACCAAAATTTATTTTAGGTAAACCGCGCCTGTGGCTGGGTGAAGGGAGTCCGGCTGGTGCAGGCAGTGAAAACCCGGCGCCTGTGCGGCTTGTAGTTCCGGAGTTATTATAGTCTAAACTTTGACTTTGACAGCTGAGCGGCCATTTTGAAAATTTTCTACAGGTCATAGCTCCGGAACCGGCAGTCGTACGGGCAAGCCGATTTCACTTTCGGCATCGGTGGGGCCCTCTTCATCCGACTGGGCACCTCTGGGTCCAATTTGGACCCAAAAAATCTCGCCATCTAAATTGTACAGAGGCTCATAGTGTGAGACGAACCGATCACATTAGTGAAAACCCGGGGTTCCTGCGACCATTGGCTCAGAAGATACAGCCAGGCAAACTTCGTGTTTGACAGTTCGGCGGCCATCTTGGTTTTTCTACAACTCAGATATCTCCTCAACCGAGGGTCGCAGGAAGGTGGGATTTTCTGTGTGGGCGTTGTCTGGCGGTCTTCTGCCCATTAGTAGGTAAAGGGAGGACTGATTCGATAGAATCTGGGTCCAAAATTTGGTCCCAGAATATACCGAAACACGTCCGGTAAAGCGGTAGGTCTTGCCGGGCCCTTCACAGTGAGCCCTTTCTCGACGATCTAGGACCACTGGTCTCGGAGATACGCCACTGGGACAATTTTGGGACCACCTGGGACCAAAAGTTTGACCAGCCCGTATAGCCGAACCAGGGGGAGCAGTATAGCCGAGTGAGGTATTGCTGAAACGGGCTCGGGGAGCTCTATCGTTTGGGGGGGTAGTAGAGTCGGTCGGACGACTCTACCTAGAGTTGATCCTGTTTTTGGGACTTTTAATCATTTATTTAATTTGGAACATATACTAAGACTAAGGAGACCTCCCGCCTCCTACTAGTTAATACAAATACGACTTAGAATAAGACTTATATACATTTTAACTAATTTAAGCTAATTTTAAGACACTTTAAGCCCATATTGGCCTAGATTTAAGACTCTGTAGCTGCGCTACTGTTTATTTGACCCAATTCATTGAACCTGGTCCGACACTCTTAACATAGACAGGTCTCTATATAGAGACACGCTCACAAGAGTATATTCATACTTACATTCGTGGACAACACACGACGAACTACCTGAAACAGAAAACCAATTAGTGACTGGACATTCAGGTAACATATTCACTCACACGCACACACACACATACACACACACACACACACACACGCGCACATACACACACACCCACACGAACACACACTCACGCAAGAGCACACACACTCAATTACACCACACTAGTCCGGGTCGAGCACACACTTCACAAATACACACTACCCGGGGTACCCTCTACACACCCCGAGTATACAGAATACTTTATACTACCGATACCTTTACATATCGGAAGTAAGCGCCATGAACCCGATACGAACGCCAGTGAAGGAGAACCAAGGTAAAGTAGAAGAGCCTACTACATCGCCAAAAACGGTAACCAAAGTGGCTGCCATTAGGAAGAGTTGGGAGAAAGCCGACAATGCGACCATACCGCCACGGAGAGCCGTACGGATGGACATTGCGAAAGTGGGCTTGCAGCGAACTCCGCCTAAAACGAGAGCAGCCAGAGCCAAAGCCACATCCACCGCATCCAGCGCCACAAATACCACCACCACAGCGACCGCGATCCCTAAAACCGCGACCACCACCACCGCGACTTCCAGTACCGCGACTACCACCACCGCGGCCCTCACCACAACCACAACGGCGACTACCACCACTATCGCCGCCCCACTATCGCCCCAACGCTCTCCGAGCAAGAACCTAACGGAGTACTTTCCACCAGAGACCACCCCAGAACCGCCTGGCCCGCACAATAGAGTCACCAGGGCGAGGAACTTAATGATCCATGGCAAAGCCTGTGTCATGAAGTCGGGCAACATAAAAACAGAATGTAAGTGGGGAGTTATAGGGGCTCTGGAGGCCCTCTATGACATTGTTAAAGAGAGGGAACAATACGAGGTCACCGAGATGGTGACCATAGAGGATAAACTACCAAATGGCCAAACTGCGGAATTTGAAAAGCTATCCAAACAGCTTAAAAGGATGGAAGACAGGCTAAAGGCCCAAGTGGTAGACAACCTAAAAATATTAAAAGAGAATGATAGAAGAATAAAAGAAGGGAATGCAGTTATGATGGAGATGAAAGAGAGATTAGAATGTATGGATATGCGTGAAAGAGAAAGAGTGACAGAGGAGCGAAAGACTTATGCGGGAGTAGTGGCGAGCCGGAAGGACCACCAGATTCCGGAGAGAACCGCACTGCACTCGGTGGTCATAACCTCAAAGGATGACCAGGAGACGGGAGAGCAAGTGATGGAGAGACTGAGGAAGGCTGCGAATGAAGATGAGGGATGGGTGAGGGTAGAGAAGGTGAGAAAGGCGAAGGATAAGAGAGTCATAATAGGGTATAGAACGGAAGAGGAGAGGAAGAGGGCAGCGAAGCGACTCGGCGAGAGGGAGAAAGGCCTCTGCGTCGAAGAAATAAAAAACAGAGATCCCCTGTTGGTATTGTACGGGGTCCTAAAGGTCCACAACGACGACCAACTGTTAAAAACGATCAGGACCCGAAATCGTGAGATTTTTAGGGGCCTCGATCAGGACCAGGATAGGATATCGGTGCAATACCGCAGGAACGCGCGCAACCCCTTGACGTGTCATGTGGTGCTTAGGGTCTCCCCGGCGGTGTGGTCCCGTGTCCTGGGCATAGGGAGATTGCACATTGATCTGCAGCCCGTCAGGGTTGCGGATCAATCGCCTTTAGTGCAATGCTCCCTGTGCCTTGGATACGGGCACAGTAGGAAATATTGTAAGGGCACTGAACCCACGTGCAGCCACTGCGGCGGCCTTCATTTGAGGGCCAAGTGCCCAGAGCTGCAGGTGGGAACGGAGCCATCCTGCTGCAACTGCCGTAGGGAGGGGCTAGGCAACACACGGCACAGCGCAATGTTCGCTTCCTGCCCAGTTAGAATGAGATGGGATGAGTTAGCACGGGCAACCACCCAGTACTGCTAAGGGCGTCCCGGGCATCACCACCCCATACAGAGTCGTGCAGGCAAACCTGATGAAGAAACAGGTGGCAACCCAGGACTTTCTGCTCGAGGCCTCCAGGCGTAAGGCCTCCATAGCACTCGTACAGGAGCCTTACGTGGGCAATGGGAAGAGGATGAGGGGATACCAGGGCGTCAGGGTCTTCCAGAACGCTGGACAAGGAGATGGGACTGCAAAGGCGGCCATCGTCGTGTTTGACTCGGCGTTGGACGTCATTCAGTACCCGCAACTCACTACCGACAATGTTACGGTAGTGGGGATCCGGACCAGCGCCTGGACGATCACGCTGGTATCCTTTTACTTCGAACCATCCGAACCCATCGAGCCGTACCTGGAGGCCTTGGATAGAGTAGTCCGTACGTTGGGACCACGGTCTGTCATCTTCGGAGGGGATGCCAACGCGAAGAGTGCCTGGTGGGGTGGCACGACGGAATGTCCCAGGGGCGTCATACTGGGTGCAGCCCTAGATGAATGGGGCCTCCATGTCCTGAACAGTGGAGACATTCCGACTTTCGACACTGTGAGAGGTGTAACGAGATATCGTAGCTACGTGGACATCACGGTATGCAGTAGTGACATGCTTCCTCGAGTCGACGGCTGGAGGGTTGACGAATCCCTTGCGCCTAGCTCGGACCACAACGGCATGGTATTCAATATCATCCTGGAAAAGTCTTCGGGAATCGCCATCAAGAGAACTACTCGCAGGTATCACACAAAAAAGGCAGACTGGGAGAAGTTCGGCACGCGCATGATCGGTGCGCTCCATGACCAACAAATTAGTCCCACTAACATTGCGAATACGCAGGAGTTAGAGACAGTCATTGGAGCGTACACGAGCATTATTAGTGATACCTGCGAGGATAGTATTCCGCACATAAAGAACAGGGATATTGTTGCCATGCCGTGGTGGTCGGAGAAGCTCGCTGAGCTACGCAGGGCCGTCAACACCAAAAGGCGTCGGATCAGGAATGCATGCCCGGTCCGAAGAGAGGGGGTAGTTCTGCGATATCTAGAGCAAAAGGAGATGTATGAAAGTGAAGTAAAAAAGGCACAGGTCGAGAGTTGGAAAGCCTTCTGCGGAAAGCAGGACAGGGAGGGAGTATGGGAGGGGATATATCGAGTGCTAGGAAGGGCCACAGTGAGGGAAGAAGATCAGCCTCTTATTCAAAATGGAAACCACCTGGATTCTTGGGGTTCAGCCAACCTCCTCGCTCAAACCTTCTACCCAGAAGATAGAGTCGAGGAGGAAAACGAGGAGCATCGTGCCATTAGAAAAAAGGCAGCAGAGATGGATGACGACGACAGCGGCGAGGGTCATCATGGAGATGACCCACCTTTTACTCTCGAGGAATTGCACGATGCTCTTCATAGGTTCAACCCCAGGAAAGCTCCGGGGGCGGATGGATTTACATCCGACATCTGCACTCACGCTGTCAGGGCCGACCCCTTATACTTCCTCAAGCTGCTTAATCAGTGCCTCCGGCACGGCTACTTTCCTAAAATATGGAAGGAGGCCGTGGTGGTGGTGCTGAAGAAGCCCGGAAAGGACTCGTACACAGTTCCCAAGTCGTACAGACCAATCGGCCTGTTACCCGTCTTGGGAAAGGTGTACGAGAGGATGCTGGTCACCCGGCTCAAGTTCCATCTTTTACCAAGGATGAATCCTCGCCAGTACGGCTTTATGCCCCAGAAGAGCACCGAAGACGCCCTCTATGACCTCATGGGGCACATAGTGACTAAGCTCGACGCAAAGAGAATGGTCACTATGGTGTCCTTGGACATAGAGGGTGCCTTCGACAGCGCCTGGTGGCCGGCCATAAAAGTCCGACTGGCGGAGGAAGGGTGTCCTTCGAACTTGAGGCGGGTGGTCAGCAGCTACCTTAGCGAAAGGAAGGTAAGGGTAAGGTACGCGGGCGAGGAGTGCAGCCGTTCTACGGACAAAGGGTGCGTTCAAGGTTCGATTGGAGGTCCCTTACTGTGGAACTTACTTCTGAATCCGCTTTTGAATGGACTGGAGCGAAAGAAGACGTATGTTCAGGCGTTCGCGGACGATGTGGTGTTGGTGTTTGATGGCGATTCGGCACTGGACATAGAGACGCAGGCCAATGCCTCCCTCGCGTATGTGCGGGAGTGGGGCATCGCGAATAAGTTAAAATTCGCGCCGCATAAAACGAGCGCCATGCTCATAACTCGGCGACTGAAGTACGATGCCCCACGCCTGCACATGGGCGGGGTGGACATTGGTCTCTCTGAAGAGGTCAAAATACTAGGCCTAACCATCGACCACAAGCTCACGTTTAACACACACATTAAGAACACTTGCAGAAAAGCGATCGGCATCTACCACAAGCTTGCGCGGATGGCCCGGATCAGCTGGGGATTACACCCTGAGGTGATCCGGACGATCTACGTAGCTGCCGTGGAGCCGACGATATTGTACGCAGCCAGTGCTTGGCACACAACGGCGAACAAGCTTGGCGTCCAAAAGCAGCTGAACGTGGTACAGCGCGGTTTCGCCCAGAAATTGTGTAAGGCCTACCGGACGGTTTCCCTGAACTCGGCACTGGTCCTGTCTGGCCTGCTCCCTCTGGACCTCAGAATTCGTGAGGTGGCCTCATTGTATGAGGCCAAGAGAGGAGTTGGCCAGCTAGGGCTTGGGGACTGGGAGACTGAACGGATGGCCCGAGCAATCGAGGGTCCTCACCCCGCTGTGCACACCGCTTTGGAGTTTTCGGACCTGGTAGACGAGGAACAACTACAAAACTCGAATAAATTCGACGTTCGAATATTTACGGACGGGAGCAAGATTGAGGGCCGGGTCGGTGCAGCGTTATCGTTTTGGAATAACGCGGCCGAAACCAAGGCCCTCAAACTTGCTCTCGCGCCGCACTGCACCGTCTACCAGGCCGAG
This sequence comes from Nudaria mundana, assembly GCA_963556515.1. NCBI lineage: Eukaryota > Metazoa > Arthropoda > Insecta > Lepidoptera > Erebidae > Nudaria > Nudaria mundana. The sequence goes on from OY748314.1 coordinate 19,334, forward strand.
CTACTGGCGCTGTGCAGAGCGGCCAGTGAGATCCTCAGGCGTGGCGCTGCCACGTTCGGCATCTTCTCCGATAGCAGAGCCGCACTCCTGACGGTGATTAACCGTCATGCCCTCCATCCCCTGGCAGTGGAAGCCAGAACCGCCATTCGGCAAGGCATGGCCCAGGGTAAGGAAATTTCCTTATTCTGGGTCAAGGCCCACGCCGGGCTGGAGGGCAATGAGCGAGCCGACGTGCTCGCCAAGGAGGCGGCTCTGAAATTGAAGAAGGCACCGGACTACGGTTTGTACCCGGTTTCATTCGTGAAGCGTGTTCTGCGTCAGCGCACGCTTCGCGAGTGGAATGAGAGGTACAAAGAAGGTACGACCGCCTCCGTCACCAAGCTTTTCCTCCCTTGTGCAGTGGAGGCGTACAGTATCGTCCGCAAGATGCCGGTCGCTGGCACAACAACACAACTGCTTACGGGCCACGGTGGGTTCGCAGAATACCTGCACCGTTTCAGGTGTAAGGCGAGCCCATCGTGCGCCTGCGACCCGGACGTACACGAGACAATAATACACTTGCTGCTCGAATGCCCAGTCCATGCAATCGACCGCTACAACTTTGAAATTAGGAGCAATATAACGTTGAGCAGGGAAAACTTGCCCGTAATGTTAAAAAAGTATAGAGAAGAGTTTATTAAATACAGCGATAGAATTATAAGTATAGTACATAAAAGAAATGGCGGCAAATGAGCAATATGTCTCAATATTATGATAATATTGCACTACATATTGTGCATAAGTAGACAATAAGGATCATGTATTTACAACAACAAAACAAAATTATAGAAATAAAATGTAAAACTTTAGTATTGTAACTGTTCAAACGGTAAAACAAATTTATAAAACAACATCTTTTTTGGAAATGTAAAATTGTTAGAATTTAGAATATAATGAAAAATTTGTGTTTAGAATAAATAGAAAATAAGAAATAAGCTGTAAAATTATAAGATAAACATTTTTGCTAAAATTAAAACTGCTAGATATAAGAATTGTAAATTAGAAATAAGAAAAATGTAAAGGTTAAAAATTTAAAATTTAATAAATAAATAAAGCGCCATTCCACAATAATCCCCCCACACAAAAGAATGAAAGGTAGTATGAAAGTGCGAGAGGAATAAAAGAAGAAATGGAATGATACAAGGGAACTGGAATGAAAGATGATTAGTATAACAACGACGTATTCGCGGGCTACGCCACGGGGTGTGCGGCGCGTGCACTGGTTAATCACCATTTCCCAGTGCATGGTGTCCATGCGCCTCGTGGCGTGGTCAGCGAATACGGGTGTAAGTTTAGGTTAAAATCAAAAATGAGCCCTGTGAGGGCTATCGTTAAAAGCTAGGTAGTCTAGATAAATCATATAGCTGTCGAATAGGCTCTGCCATGGGTAGAGGTGCGCATTAAGAAAAAAAAAAAAAAAAAAAAAAAAAAAAAAAAACCTAACCTAACCTAACCTAACCTAACCTAACCTAACCTAACCTAACCTAACCTAACCTAACCTAACCTAACCTAACCTGGGGTGCGGTCGGATAACCTCCACGTTGGCTTAGCCCTGCTTCTTGTCCTTTCTACTTCGGTGGGGGGAACGGAAGCCGGGACGCTGGTGCACCCTGGACAATGGTTATTGGTGTCCTCCTCGGAGGATTCTGGTAGCTATTGACCAAGTCCGACAAGCCCTTTTCAGGGCTAGCTGACCCCATGAGGGGGGTCGTGGTATGGCGGGCCTGCAAGGCCCGCGGCGTCGTTGTTGTTTTCTTTGTTCTTCTTTTCTCCTTGTTTATTCTTCCATCTTTCGTTTCTTGTCTTTGTTCTTATATCTTTTCTGTCGCGGCAACGGCGCGCTGTTTGTCAGCTCCTTATGGAGCTATGGTGGGGTCGTTCTCGGCCTCACCTGAGCTGAGCCTTAACAGGCAAGAGGACCCCATGAGGGGGTCGGGGCGTATGGGCCTGCAAGGCCCATGGGGACGGACGTGACCGAAAGGTCGCATCGGGGAGGCCTGACCAGCCTCTCGTAGCCGGCCACGTTTCGTCGTGCAACGACCCCTGTCTCACGGTCTACAGGGTACGTGCGGCGCAACGTGGCCGAAGGCGGCTTGCCTTAATTGGCTGGCCTGAGGGTGATACCCGATACAAAAATCCGTGAAGGAAAGCACGTTAAAACCCAGCGGATACTTGGCGTCCTCCGCAAGTAACAGCCCGCTCCCCGGAATGAGCGTCACCCGGGGAGTGCTTTTACATCGTCTCAACTCGTGGGATTTACTATGGAAAATTTAAATTTAAAAAAACCAAATGATGTCGGTAGTGGAGAAGAGAGGCCCGGTACTCCGGTTCCGGGTCGGAGAGTGTTGAGGGTGGCGGTGCCACGATGTGACACCGCAGTGTTGTCGCGAGACCTACTGCTGTCAGATTCTGACAGCAGTGTGGTCTCAATGATGGAGGTGACCTCTGGTCCTCCTTCGCCCCTGTGTTCCCGGCTGTTTCGCAGGCCCCGGAGCTCGGGCTCGGAGGGGGACAGCGAGGAGTCGGCTGGCTCATCACCGAGGAGGCACATGAAACGCCACCTCAACCCGCCAGGAGAGGATGAGGCTAGCGACGTGTTGGCCAAACAGCGGCCCAGGCGAGGACGCCCCCCGACGACGGGGCAATATGTCGGCCTTGCTGCGGCGAAAGCCGAATTAAACAGGGCCAAAGAGCGGGAGCTAGAGCTACAGGCGGAGCAGGAGCTCGCCGAAGAGCTCCGAAGGCGGGAGGAGAGGCGACTCTCCTTCCTCCGCCAGTCTCCCGTATCGGAAAAGGAGGCATCGACGTCGCCGCAAGCTGCTGGGGAACTCCGAGCCGAGCAGCTGGGCCGCGCTATTGGAGAGGCGGTGGAGTCTATACGCTCCATCGCCCATAAGAGCTCCAAGCTGAAGGGGCAGTCTGTCCAGAGCCTCAGGAGCGCTGCAGTCTCCATAATGGAGCACGTGCGGGAGCTGTTGTCCCGCACGGAGTCTGATGAGGTGGCTCGCCTGCAGCGCGAGATTATGGCCCTCAAGGCCGAAATGAAGGGCATCAAGCAGCAGGCGAGTGATGCGCCGTCGATGTCGCGCGAGGAAATCGCTTTCCTTATCGACGCGCGCATTGACGGCATTGGCGACCGCCTGTTGCCCGAGCCGCGGCTACGCCCGCCGCTTGCGGCGGACGCCCGCAACGCCGCACGCTCCGCAGCTGCCACCGTCACTGCTGGCCCTTCAGCTGTAGGAAACGTCGGCGCCTCTGTGCCCACTCGCTCCGCTGGAGCCAAAGGCCGCTCGGCCAAAGTCGCGCCAGCGGTTGGCGCCTCCTCCGTCGCTGTGGCTCAGTCCGCTAGCGCCGCTCCCGCTGCGCGCTCTTCAAGAGCCGCACCCTCCGAGTCTGACCCTTTGTTGGAGGAGACGGAGGTTTCTGCACCAGCGGCTTTCTTCTCCCCCCTAGTGAGTCAGGGGACTAAGAAGAAGAAGCCCAAGAAGAAGAAGAAGAGCGCTGCGGCGCGAGAGGCGGAGGCGGCGCGTCAGGCGCCCCCCCCGCAGGAATCCACTTCTCGGCCTTTGCCCGAGGCGTGGAATGTGGTGGCGGGGCGCCCAAAAAAGGCGCCAGCCCCGAAGGCGCCCGCCAAGGCACCCGCCAATGGCAATGCCGTGCGGCGCGCCCCGAAACTCCGCGCCCCCCGAACCGCTGCAGTGGTTATCACACTGCAGCGTGAAGCTGCGGATAGGGGCGTAACGTACGCCGCTAAACTCGCCGAGGCTGAGAGGTCAGTTGACCTAAAGAGCCTCGGCATCGAGGCTTTGAGGTTCCGCACGGCGGCGACCGGCGGACGAGTCCTCGAGGTGGCGGGTGCCGATAACGCCCAAAAAGCGGACGCCCTGGCTGAGCGGCTGAGAGCCGCTCTCGGCGAAGAAGTCAGGGTCGCCAGGCCGGAGAAATGTGCGGAGCTGCGCATCTCCGGCTTGAGTGACGCGGCGACCCAGGAGCAGGTCGCGGGGATGGTGGCGGACGTAGGAGGGTGTGCCACCACCTCCGTCAAGGTCGGTAGTATAGTCCGCTCCTCGGGGCGCAACGGCACGGCGTGGGTGCAGTGCCCGGTCATGGCGGCCAAAAATCTCACAGATGGCCGCCCCCTTGCGATCGGATGGTGCAGCGTCCGTGCCGTCCTTTTGGAGGTCCGACCCCAGCGCTGCTTCCGCTGCCTGGAAGTGGGGCACGTGGGGGCAAAGTGCGCTGCTGGCGTCGACCGCAGCGACCTCTGCTACTGCTGCGGGAAGGCCGGCCATAAGGCGGCCGGCTGCGCAGCGGAGCCCTGCTGCCCCATTTGCTCGGCAGCGGGGGCGTCATCCGCGCACCGCCTGGGCACGAAGGCGTGCCTGGCGGCGTCAGAAAGACGGGGTCGGACCCGTAGAGGAGGAAAGGGCAGGAGGGTGGCGGCGACCCCCCCCTCCGCCCCGTCAGAGGAGGTAATGGACACCGCCCAAGTTTAGATGGCTCCAATCTCGTTACTGCAGGCCAACGTCAACCACTGTGCCGCGGCCCAGGATCTCTTGATGCAGACCGTGGCACAGTGGCAGGCGACCGTGGCCGTAGTCTCCGAACCGTACGTTGTTCGGTCCCGGGATGACTGGGCCGGAGATCGCGACGGTTTGGTGGCTATCGTCTCCCAGCGGGGTGCGCTCGGCTTCGCCCCATTTGACAGAGTGTCGAGTGGGCGGGGCTGTGTGCTGGCACTGCTGGGAGACGTTGCAGTGATCGGGGTGTACTTCTCGCCCAACCGGGGCCTCGCCGAATTTGAACAGTTTCTCGTCGAGGTCGGAGCTCTGGTGGCAGAAGTGCACCCCACCCCGGTTGTCGTCGCCGGAGACTTCAACGCCCACTCTCGGGCATGGGGCTCCCCGGCGACCGACGATCGGGGTGAGATGGTGGAAGAATGGGCGGTGTCCCACGGCTTGGTGCTGCTCAACCAGGGGGCTGTAAACACGTTTGTGCGGGGCGAAGTGGGGTCTATCATAGACCTCTCGTTTGCGAGCCCCGCACTAGCTGACCGCATTTGCGGCTGGAGGGTGGTCGAGGGGGTGGAGACGATGTCGGACCACCTCTACATACGGTTCGACATCGCCGCCCCCAATTCGAGGACCCCAGCGGTCAGCAGTCGCCCCCTGGCTGGGGAAGGTCCGCGGTGGCGTCTCAAGACGCTCGACCGGGAGCTGGCGAAAGAGGCGGCCATCGTCGAGCGATGGGCCGCGGTCGATGGGGGTCTGGACGTGGACGCGAGGGCGGAGCGACTGGAGAGTGCGCTCACTCGCGTCTGCGATGCGGCGATGAGTAGGGTGGGGCCTGTCCCGCCGCGGAGGCGGGTGTACTGGTGGAACGACCACCTAGCGGGGCTGCGTACAGCTTGTGACGCAGCCCAGCGAAGGTGCACCCGCAGCCGCGGACGTAGAGTACGGGTCCCCGCCCAAGAAGAGGTCCTGCTCGCCGCATACCGGGCCGCCCGGGCGGTCTTTCGCTCGGCGATGAGAGCCGCCAAGGAGGCTGCTTGGAAGGAGTGGCTCGACACACTCAACGAAGATCCGTGGGGGCGCCCTTACAAAGTCGTAAACGACAAACTTCGGCCGTGGGCGCCCCCGCTCACTAGGTCTCTCGAGCCCTCCTTCGTGAGCGACGTCGTCAGCTCCCTCTTCCCTGCGCGGGAAGAGTGGGTCCCACCGCGGATGGCGCCAAGCCAGACGCCGGCGGATATCGGGGCGATTCCGCCCGTGTCCGATGCCGAATTGGGGGTCGCGGTTCTGAAACTCAAATTGAGGAACCGCGCCCCTGGCCCGGACGGCATCCCTGGGCGGGTCGTCGCCCTGGTGATGCCCGCGTTCGAGGAGGAGACGCTGTCCCTGCTGTCGGAATGTCTGTCGTCGGGAAGAGTCCCGCGACGATGGAAGACCGGGCGGCTCGTGCTGCTGAAGAAGCACGGGCGCCCGGCCGAGTCGCCGTCGGCCTACCGCCCCATCGTCCTGCTCGGCGAGATGAGCAAGCTGCTCGAGCGAGTGCTCGCGGCACGTCTCGTCAAGCACCTGGAGGAGGCGGGGCCCAACCTTAGTGACGGCCAGTACGGGTTCCGTCGCGGGAGATCGACCCTGGACGCGATATCCCGGCTCAGGGACAGCGTGGAAGAGGCGGTCGGCCAGGGGGAGGTGTTGTTGGCGGTGTCGCTGGACATCGCGAACGCCTTCAACACCATCCCCTGGGGGACCATTGCGGAGGCGCTGGGGTACCACAACGTCCCGTGGTACCTCAGGCGCGTACTCGCGGACTACTTCGTTGACCGGGCCGTCTCGTATCCGACCCGGTCGGGAGTGGTCCGCCGAGACATGACGTGCGGTGTTCCACAGGGGTCAGTCCTCGGGCCGCTCCTGTGGAACATCGGGTATGATTGGGTCCTGCGCGGTGCCACTCTTCGGGGCGTCGGCGTCTTCTGCTACGCCGACGATACCCTGGTCACCGCGCGGGGCCCGTCCTACAGGGACGCAAAAGTGTTGGCCACGGCTGGTGTGGCCCACGTTGTCGGTCGCATCAGGGCGCTTGGACTCCAGGTGGCCCTCGAAAAATCCGAGGCCATTTTCTTTCACGGGCCTCGGTCGGGGGCCCCTCCTCGGGACTCCCAGATTGTGGTGGGTGGCACCCCCATCGCTGTCGGGCGGACCTTAAAGTATCTCGGTCTGGTTCTCGACAGCAGATGGGGTTTCGTCGAGCACTTCCGGCGTCTGGCACCAAAACTGGTGTCATACGCCGGGAGGCTCGCCAGGCTGCTCCCCAATCGGGGGGGGCCTGGTAGTTCGTGTCGCCGTCTGTACGACGGTGTGGTGCGCTCGAAGGCGCTCTACGGAGCGCCCATCTGGGCGGGCACCCTCTGCGCCGAAAGTTTAGCGCTGCTGCGACGTCCGCAGCGCGCGATCGCGCAGAGAGGTGCACGGGCGTACTGCACCGTCTCCTACGAGGCGGCGTGCATGATAGCCGGGTCCCTTCCATGGGATCTCGAGGCTGGAGTCCTTCAAGCCGTGTATGCGGAGTGCGCCCTGGTGCGACTTAGTGGTGATCGCCCGCTTCCGGAGGAGATCAACCGCTGGAGACAGTCGGCTCGCGACGATCTCTTCCGGGAGTGGGCCTTGCGATTAGAGTCGCCTTCCGCGAGCGCGATGCTCGTGGGGGCCGTTCGACCCGTCCTGCGGGCCTGGGTGGAGAGGTCACATGGCGTACCGACGTACCACCTCACACAACTCCTCACAGGTCACGGTGTTTTCGCCATATACCTGTGCAGGATTGTTGGGGTGGAGCCGGACGTCGTGTGTCGTCACTGCCCGGCCGGTGTCGTCGACACAGCGGCCCACACCCTTGCCGAGTGCACGGCATGGGACGGGCCGCGTTCTGCCCTCACGGGCATCGTTGGTGTGAATTTGTCGCTGCCGGCCGTGGTACAAGCCATGGCCGGCAGCCAGCAGTGTTGGGCCGCCGTCGCCTCGTTCGCCAGCCAGGTGATGGCGGCCAAGAGAGAGGAACTGCGGGTAAGGGAGCGGGCGGGTCGCACGCTTCCTCCCCGCCGTCCGGTCCGGGGGCGCCGCCTAGCGGCTTTCATGCGCGCCCCCGACTAGTGTTTTTTGACCGTGGGCGGAAGGTCGGGGGACCTTCGCCCACCGATGGTCACCCGTGGCGACGGGCACCCTCCTCGTGTTCCGGACGGTGCCCACTTACGCACGCCCGCACCGGCCGTTCTCTACCCTCTCTGCTTTCAGAGAGGTGCTCGAGAACGGTGGAGGTGCGGGCTAGATTCTTCAGCTCCTTAGGGAGCTCCGGGGGGGTCACTTAATTGGCCCCTCCGAGGCGAGCCCCGACTACACGGGGCGCCCCTTGCCGGCTCGCAGTGATTTAACCTCTGGCCTACCCTGCGAGCCGGTTTAAGGTGAGACGGAACACCGCGGTGGTTTAGTGGGTATTACGGTCCGATCCCAGACCGTCGAGTCCCACACACCGCCCTGCTGCCCCCGCAGCGGGGTGACGGTGCCTAAATGCATTCCCCGCGTCAACAAAAAAAAAAAAAAAAAAAACCTAACCTAACCTAACCTAACCTAACCTAACCTAACCTAACCTAACCTAACCTAACCTAACCTAACCTAACCTAACCTAACCTAACCTAACCTAACCTAACCTAACCTAACCTAACCTAACCTAACCTAACCTAACCTAACCTAACCTAACCTAACCTAACCTAACCTAACCTAACCTAACCTAACCTAACCTAACCTAACCTAACCTAACCTAACCTAACCTAACCTAACCTAACCTAACCTAACCTAACCTAACCTAACCTAACCTAACCTAACCTAACCTAACCTAACCTAACCTAACCTAACCTAACCTAACCTAACCTAACCTAACCTAACCTAACCTAACCTAACCTAACCTAACCTAACCTAACCTAACCTAACCTAACCTAACCTAACCTAACCTAACCTAACCTAACCTAACCTAACCTAACCTAACCTAACCTAACCTAACCTAACCTAACCTAACCTAACCTAACCTAACCTAACCTAACCTAACCTAACCTAACCTAACCTAACCTAACCTAACCTAACCTAACCTAACCTAACCTAACCTAACCTAACCTAACCTGCAGTGCTCCCTATGCCTAGGATACGGGCACAGTAGGAAGTACTGTAAGAGTACCGAGCCCACGTGCAGCCACTGTGGCGGCCTTCATATGAAGGCCAAGTGCCCGGAGCTGCAGGTGGGAACGGAGCCTTCCTGCTGTAACTGCCGCCGGGAGGGGCTGGGCAGCACACGGCACAGCGCAATGTTTAGTTCATGCCCAGTAAGAATGAGATGGGATGAGATAGCACGGGCAACCACCCAGTACTGCTAAGGGCGTCCCGGGCATACCCACCCCATACAGAGTCGCACAGGCAAACCTGATGAAGAAACAGGTGGCAACCCAAGACTTCCTGCTCGAGGCCTCCAGGCGTAAGGTATCCATAGCACTTATACAGGAGCCTTACGTGGGCAATGGGAATCGGATGCGGGGATACCAGGGCGTCAGGGTCTTCCAGAACGCTGGGCAAGGAGATGGGACTGTAAAGGCGGCCATCGTCGTGTTTGACTCGACGTTGGACGTCATTCAGTACCCGCAACTCACTACCGACAATGTGGCGGTAGTGGGGATCCGGACCAGCGCCTGGACGATCACGCTGGTATCCTTCTACTTCGAACCCTCCGAACCCATTGTGCCGTACCTGGAGACCTTGAGTAGAGTCGTCCGTACGTTGGGACCACGGTCTGTTATCTTCGGAGGGGATGCCAATGCGAAGAGTGCCTGGTGGGGTGGCACGACAGAATGTCCTAGGGGCGTCACACTGAGTGGTGCCCTAAATGAATGGGCCCTTCAGGTCCTGAATAGTGGAGACATTCCAACTTTCGACACTGTCAGGGGTGTAACAAGATATCGCAGCTACGTGGACGTCACGTTTTGTTCTTGTGACATGCTTCCGCGAGTCGACGGCTGGCGGGTTGACGAGACCCTCGCGCCCAGCTCGGACCACAACGGCATAGTGTTCAACATCAATTTAATTAAGTCATCGGGTATCTCCATTAAGAGAACAACTCGCAGGTATCACACAAAAAAGGCGGATTGGGAGAGATTTGGCATACAGATGGTCGGTGCGCTCCATGACCAGCAAAACAGTCTCCAGGATATTGCGAATACGCAGGAATTGGAGACCGTCATTGGGGCGTACACCGACATCATAAGTGATACCTGCGAGGATAGCATTCCTCGTATAAAGAATAAAGATGTTGTCACTATGCCGTGGTGGTCGGAGAGGCTTGCTGAGTTGAGAAGGGCCGTCAACACCAAAAGGCGTCGGATCCGGAATGCATGCCCGGTCCGAAGAGAGAGGGTAGTTCTGCGATATCTAGAGCAAAAGGAGATGTATGAAAGCGAAGTAAAAAAGGCACAGGTCGAAAGTTGGAAGGCCTTCTGCGGAAAGCAGGACAGGGAGGGAGTATGGGAGGGGATTTATAGAGTGCTAGGGAGGGCCACAGTGAGGGAAGAAGATCAGCCTCTTATTCAAAATGGAAACCACCTGGATTCTTGGGGCTCAGCCAACCTCCTCGCTCAAACCTTCTACCCAGAAGATAGAGTCGAGGAGGATAACGAGGGGCATCGTGCCATTAGAAAAAAGGCAGCAGAGATGGATGACGACGACAGCGGCGAGGGTCATCATGGAGATGACCCACCTTTTACTCTCGAGGAATTGCACGATGCCCTTCATAGGTTCAACCCCAAGAAAGCTCCGGGGGCGGATGGATTTACATCCGACATCTGCACTCACGCTGTCAGGGCCGACCCCTTATACTTCCTCAAGCTGCTTAATCAGTGCCTCCGGCACGGCTACTTTCCTAAGATATGGAAGGAAGCCGTGGTGGTGGTGCTGAAGAAGCCCGGAAAGGACTCGTACACAGTTCCCAAGTCGTACAGACCAATCGGCCTGTTACCCGTCTTGGGAAAGGTGTACGAGAGGATGCTGGTCACCCGGCTCAAGTTCCATCTTTTACCAAGGATGAATCCTCGCCAGTACGGCTTTATGCCCCAGAAGAGCACCGAAGACGCCCTCTATGACCTCATGGGGCACATAGTGACCAAGCTCGACGCGAAGAGAATGGTCACTATGGTGTCCTTGGACATAGAGGGTGCCTTCGACAGCGCCTGGTGGCCGGCCATAAAAGTCCGACTGGCGGAGGAAGGGTGTCCTTCGAACTTGAGGCGGGTGGTCAGCAGCTACCTTAGTGAAAGGAAGGTAAGGGTAAGGTACGCGGGCGAGGAGTGCAGCCGCTCTACGGACAAAGGGTGCGTTCAAGGTTCGATCGGAGGTCCCTTACTGTGGAACTTACTTCTGAATCCGCTTTTGGATGGACTGGAGCGAAAGATGACGTATGTACAGGCGTTCGCGGACGATGTGGTGTTGGTGTTCGATAGAGACTCGGCTATGGAAATAGAAATGCAGGCCAATGCCTCCCTCGCGTATGTGCGGGAGTGGGGTATCGAAAATAAGCTCAAATTTGCGCCGCACAAGACGTGCGCAATGCTGATAACGCGACGATTAAAGTACGATACCCCACGCCTGCACATGGGCGGGGTGGCCATCGGCCTCTCTGAAGAAGTTAAAGTACTAGGCTTAACCATCGACCACAAGCTCACGTTCAACACACACATTAAGAACACTTGCAGAAAAGCGATCGGCATCTACCACAAGCTTGCGCGGATGGCCCGGATCAGCTGGGGATTGCACCCCGAGGTGATCCGGACGATCTACGTAGCTGCCGTGGAGCCGACGATATTGTACGCAGCCAGTGCTTGGCACACAACGGCGAACAAGCTTGGCGTCCAAAAGCAGCTGAACGTGGTACAGCGCGGTTTCGCCCAGAAATTGTGTAAGGCCTACCGGACGGTTTCCCTGAACTCGGCACTGGTCCTGTCTGGCCTGCTCCCTCTGGACCTCAGAATTCATGAGGTGGCCTCATTGTATGAGGCCAAGAGAGGAGTTGGCCAGCTAGGGCTTGGGGACTGGGAGACTGAACGGATGGCCCGAGCAATCGAGGGTCCTCACCCCGCTGTGCACACCGCTTTGGAGTTTTCGGACCTGGTAGACGAGGAACAACTACAAAACTCGAATAACTTCGACGTTCGAATATTTACGGACGGGAGCAAGATTGAGGGCCGGGTCGGTGCAGCGTTATCGTTTTGGAATAACGCGGCCGAAACCAAGGCCCTCAAACTTGCTCTCGCGCCGCACTGCACCGTCTACCAGGCCGAGCTACTGGCGCTGTGCAGAGCGGCCAGTGAGATTCTCAGGCGTGGCGCTACCACGTTCGGCATCTTCTCCGATAGCAGAGCCGCACTCCTGACGGTGATTAACCGTCATGCCCTCCATCCCCTGGCAGTGGAAGCCAGAACCGCCATTCGGCAAGGCATGGCCCAGGGTAAGGAAATTTCCTTATTCTGGGTCAAGGCCCACGCCGGGCTGGAGGGCAATGAGCGAGCCGACGTGCTCGCCAAGGAGGCGGCTCTGAAATTGAAGAAGGCACCGGACTACGGTTTGTACCCGGTTTCATTCGTGAAGCGTGTTCTGCGTCAGCGCACGCTTCGCGAGTGGAATGAGAGGTACAAAGAAGGTACGACCGCCTCCGTCACCAAGCTTTTCCTCCCTTGTGCAGTGGAGGCGTACAGTATCGTCCGCAAGATGCCGGTCGCTGGCACAACAACACAACTGCTTACGGGCCACGGTGGGTTCGCAGAATACCTGCACCGTTTCAGGTGTAAGGCGAGCCCATCGTGCGCCTGCGACCCGGACGTACAGGAAACCATCATGCACCTTATACTTGAATGCCCAGTCCATATGGTTGATCGTTTAAATTTTGAAACCTTGAATAATGTTAATTTAAATACAGCAAACTTGTCCATCATGCTGAAAAATCATAGACAAGAATTTATCCAATACTGTGAAAAAATTATAAAAACAGCACACAAGCGAAATGGAGGAAAATAGGCATTATGTACCAATATTATGTAATATTGTACGACATATATGCGCAGAGAAATATATATAAGGAAATGTATAAAGTATAAAGGATAAGAAATAAATAGAATAGTACCTAATATAAAAGTAAATTTAAGAAACATGATGTGAATGTAAAGCTGTCCAAACGGCAAATTAGAAATTAGATACTAGCATGTAAAAGATAAAAACAACTGTTAGAAATAAGATATTAGAATGTGTAAAAGAAAACTCTAAATTTGTTAAAATAAGAAGTTAAATGTTAATGTCATCTTTAAAATTAAGAAAAAACCCAATTGTCAAAATTATGTTATAATTATGTAAGAATCTGGAAACTTTAATAAAGAAAAAAAGCACAAGTATACCCTGATATCCCAACACAAAAGAATGAAAGGTTGAATGAAAGTGCGAGAGGAATAGAAGAAGAAATGGAATGTTACAAGAGAATCGGAATGAAAGATGATTAATATTAAAAACGACGTATTCGCGGGTGGCGCCACGAGGTGTGCGGCGCCGTGCGCTGGTTAATCACCGTTTTCCAGTGCATGGCGACCATGCGCCCCGTGGCGTGGCCTGCGAATACGGGTGTAAGATTAGCTCAGAAAGGAAAGTGCCCTGAGAGGGCTAAAGCTCTACTAGTTAGCCTAGATAAAATAAAATCAGTGTCTAATAGGCTTTGCCATTGGCAAAGGTGCGTTAAAAAAAAAAAAAAAAAAAAAAAAAAAAAAAAAAAAAAAACCTAACCTAACCTAACCTAACCTAACCTAACCTAACCTAACCTAACCTAACCTAACCTAACCTAACCTAACCTAACCTAACCTAACCTAACCTAACCTAACCTAACCTAACCTAACCTAACCTAACCTAACCTAACCTAACCTAACCTAACCTAACCTAACCTAACCTAACCTAACCTAACCTAACCTAACCTAACCTAACCTAACCTAACCTAACCTAACCTAACCTAACCTAACCTAACCTAACCTAACCTAACCTAACCTAACCTAACCTAACCTAACCTAACCTAACCTAACCTAACCTAACCTAACCTAACCTAACCTAACCTAACCTAACCTAACCTAACCTAACCTAACCTAACCTAACCTAACCTAACCTAACCTAACCTAACCTAACCTAACCTAACCTAACCTAACCTAACCTAACCTAACCTAACCTAACCTAACCTAACCTAACCTAACCTAACCTAACCTAACCTAACCTAACCTAACCTAACCTAACCTAACCTAACCTAACCTAACCTAACCTAACCTAACCTAACCTAACCTAACCTAACCTAACCTAACCTAACCTAACCTAACCTAACCTAACCTAACCTAACCTAACCTAACCTAACCTAACCTAACCTAACCTAACCTAACCTAACCTAACCTAACCTAACCTAACCTAACCTAACCTAACCTAACCTAACCTAACCTAACCTAACCTAACCTAACCTAACCTAACCTAACCTAACCTAACCTAACCTAACCTAACCTAACCTAACCTAACCTAACCTAACCTAACCTAACCTAACCTAACCTAACCTAACCTAACCTAACCTAACCTAACCTAACCTAACCTAACCTAACCTAACCTAACCTAACCTAACCTAACCTAACCTAACCTAACCTAACCTAACCTAACCTAACCTAACCTAACCTAACCTAACCTAACCTAACCTAACCTAACCTAACCTAACCTAACCTAACCTAACCTAACCTAACCTAACCTAACCTAACCTAACCTAACCTAACCTAACCTAACCTAACCTAACCTAACCTAACCTAACCTAACCTAACCTAACCTAACCTAACCTAACCTAACCTAACCTAACCTAACCTAACCTAACCTAACCTAACCTAACCTAACCTAACCTAACCTAACCTAACCTAACCTAACCTAACCTAACCTAACCTAACCTAACCTAACCTAACCTAACCTAACCTAACCTAACCTAACCTAACCTAACCTAACCTAACCTAACCTAACCTAACCTAACCTAACCTAACCTAACCTAACCTAACCTAACCTAACCTAACCTAACCTAACCTAACCTAACCTAACCTAACCTAACCTAACCTAACCTAACCTAACCTAACCTAACCTAACCTAACCTAACCTAACCTAACCTAACCTAACCTAACCTAACCTAACCTAACCTAACCTAACCTAACCTAACCTAACCTAACCTAACCTAACCCAGTCGTATTTGGTCTCCCACGCTGACCGGATCGTTTTCCACGTGCTCCGTCACTTAAAAAATCTTTTTCGTGGGTTTTCTTTGAGCTAGAAACAAGTGCTATATCTCAAAAGTTGCGCACTCGCGAGGCGCACCCGCCGATATATCGCGTGTGTCGGGGACTTGTCCCTGAAGAAAGTTATTTGTGAAAAACTGATTTTTTCTTTTGTGTTATTGTGTTTTTTGAGTATCGCTCCCTGTGTATTGTGTGTTTCGTCCTGGGAGAAGTGCCTCCGTGTGCGCCCCGGCTGCCCGCATCTGCTGACACCTCTGTGTCGAACGTCGCGTGCGTGGTCTCTGAGAAGAAGAGAAACTTTCTCTTTCGTCTCGAGCCACGCCCACCTGAAATCTCGTCGCAGAGAGCTGCAAAAAAGCAGGATTCAAGACCCCATCACGTGCAGCGCTTCTGCCGTGGCGGAATAATTTTAGGACATTTGTAACGTGAGTTATTTTTAATTAAAGATCTCAACTTTGACGCTTTGCAACGCAGTTTTGGTGAACTTATAAAAACTTTTTCAATTGCTATTAGTTGCGCGCTCGCTAGCTGAAGAAGCCCTGCAAATTTGAACTTTTTTGGAAAATTTTTTGTGTGTTTAATAATTAAAAAACCAGATTTTTTGTATTTTTTGAAATTTTGTGTCTGAACTTATATATTTTTTGTGCATTTTTATACGGCAATATAGCCCCTCTTTTTACACAATTTTTAACATTTTTTGTACAATTTTATCTCAAGCCAATCCTGAGATACCCAATTTTTTATCTTTTTCTCTAATAAATCGAAATTTAATAGTAAATATCAAAATATTTTTCCGAAATTGTCTTTAAATAGGGTAAGTCCATAAGACGAACCCAAAATCCGGTCCCCGTAGCTCTCTATTTAAGAAATATTTAATTTGGTCCCAATTTAAAATTTAGGTCCCAGAATTTGTAAGTCCGATAACTCCGGATTGGGCTGAGATATAGAACTGCGGTTTTTTGTATTATTTAGGTTTTATTTAGTTTTATAGGGTGGGGTGCTTTTGGTCCCAATTGGGACCAAAATTTATTTTAGGTAAACCGCGCCTGTGGCTGGGTGAAGGGAGTCCGGCTGGTGCAGGCAGTGAAAACCCGGCGCCTGTGCGGCTTGTAGTTCCGGAGTTATTATAGTCTAAACTTTGACTTTGACAGCTGAGCGGCCATTTTGAAAATTTTCTACAGGTCATAGCTCCGGAACCGGCAGTCGTACGGGCAAGCCGATTTCACTTTCGGCATCGGTGGGGCCCTCTTCATCCGACTGGGCACCTCTGGGTCCAATTTGGACCCAAAAAATCTCGCCATCTAAATTGTACAGAGGCTCATAGTGTGAGACGAACCGATCACATTAGTGAAAACCCGGGGTTCCTGCGACCATTGGCTCAGAAGATACAGCCAGGCAAACTTCGTGTTTGACAGTTCGGCGGCCATCTTGGTTTTTCTACAACTCAGATATCTCCTCAACCGAGGGTCGCAGGAAGGTGGGATTTTCTGTGTGGGCGTTGTCTGGCGGTCTTCTGCCCATTAGTAGGTAAAGGGAGGACTGATTCGATAGAATCTGGGTCCAAAATTTGGTCCCAGAATATACCGAAACACGTCCGGTAAAGCGGTAGGTCTTGCCGGGCCCTTCACAGTGAGCCCTTTCTCGACGATCTAGGACCACTGGTCTCGGAGATACGCCACTGGGACAATTTTGGGACCACCTGGGACCAAAAGTTTGACCAGCCCGTATAGCCGAACCAGGGGGAGCAGTATAGCCGAGTGAGGTATTGCTGAAACGGGCTCGGGGAGCTCTATCGTTTGGGGGGGTAGTAGAGTCGGTCGGACGACTCTACCTAGAGTTGATCCTGTTTTTGGGACTTTTAATCATTTATTTAATTTGGAACATATACTAAGACTAAGGAGACCTCCCGCCTCCTACTAGTTAATACAAATACGACTTAGAATAAGACTTATATACATTTTAACTAATTTAAGCTAATTTTAAGACACTTTAAGCCCATATTGGCCTAGATTTAAGACTCTGTAGCTGCGCTACTGTTTATTTGACCCAATTCATTGAACCTGGTCCGACACTCTTAACATAGACAGGTCTCTATATAGAGACACGCTCACAAGAGTATATTCATACTTACATTCGTGGACAACACACGACGAACTACCTGAAACAGAAAACCAATTAGTGACTGGACATTCAGGTAACATATTCACTCACACGCACACACACACATACGCGCATTCGCGCACACACACACACACACGCGCAAACACATACACACACACACACACATATACACACACACACACTCACACACCACATAGTCCGGGTCGAGCACACACTCTACGGACTCACACTACCCAGGGTACCCTTTACATACCCTGAGTAAACAGAATACTTACTACTGGTACCTCTACATACCAGAAGGACAGCGCAATGAACCCTGTAAGAACTCCACCGGCCAAGGCAAAGCAGGGAGTAGAGCCTATTGCAACCCCAGAATCATCACCAAAAACACCGCCGAAAACAATTACGAAAGTGGCCGCCATTCGTAAGAGTTGGGAGAATGCTGGCAGCAGTGCCAACACTACTTTGCTTCCGCGGAGAGCCGTCCGAATGGACATCGTGGACCCGGAAGCAAAAATACCGAAAAAACCGACCTTGGCACGAACTCCACCAAAAACGAGAGTTAGGACGGCCAGAGCCAAGGCCACTGCAACTGCGGCTGGCCCCACAAGCACCAACACCATCACGACCGCAACCGCTACTACCGCGACTACCATCAACGCGACCTCTAGCCCCGCAACAACCACCACCGCGGCCCCCACCATAACCACAACGGCGACTACCACCATTATCGCCGCCCCACTATCACCCCAACGCTCTCCGAGTAAAAACTTAACGGAGTACATACCACCAGCGACCACCCCAGAGCCGCCCGGCCCAGACCACCCCAGAGCCGCCCGGCCCACACAACAGAATCACCAGGGCGAGGAATTTGATGATACATGGCAAAGCCTGCATCATGAAGTCGGGTAATATAAAAACAGAGTGTAAGTGGGGAGCAATAGGGGCACTGGAGGCCCTCTATGACGTCGTTAAAGAGGGGGAACAATATGAGGCCACCGAGATGGTGATCACAAAAGGTGAACAACCAAACGGCCATACAGCGGAAAACGAAAAACTTTTCAAACATCTAAAAAAGATGGAAGACAGGCTAAAGGCTCAAATGGTAGATAACCAAAAACTATTAAAAGAGAATGATAGAAGAATAAGAGAAGGGAATGCAGTTATGACGGAGATGAAAGAGAGATTAGAATGTATGGATATGCGTGAAAGAGAAAGAGTGACAGAGGAGCGAAAGACTTACGCGGGTGTAGTGGCGAGCCGGAAGGACCACCAGATTCCGGAGAGAACCGCACTGCACTCGGTGGTCATAACCTCAAAGGATGACCAGGAGACGGGAGAGCAAGTGATGGAGAGATTGAGGAAGGCTGCGAATGAAGATGAAGGATGGGTGAGGGTAGAGAAGGTGAGAAAGGCGAAGGATAAGAGAGTTATAATAGGGTATAGAACGGAAGAGGAGAGGAAGAGGGCAGCGAAGCGACTCGGCGAAAAAAATAGAGATCCCCTGCTGGTATTGTACGGGGTCCTAAAGGTGCACAACGATGATCAGTTGTTAAAAACGATCAGGACCCGAAATCGGGAGATTTTTAGGGGACTCGATCAACACCAAGATAGGATATCTGTGCAATACCGGAGGAACGCGCGCAACCCGTTGACGTGCCATGTGGTGCTTAGGGTCTCCCCGGCGGTGTGGTCCCGTGTCCTGGACATAGGGAGGTTGCACATTGACCTGCAGCCTGTCAGGGTTGCGGATCAATCTCCGTTAGTGCAATGCTCCCTGTGCCTTGGATACGGGCACAGTAGGAAATATTGCAAGGGCACCGAACCCACATGCAGCCACTGCGGCGGCCTTCACTTGAGGGCCAAGTGCCCAGAGCTGCAGGTGGGAACGGAGCCATCCTGCTGCAACTGCCGTAGGGAGGGGCTAAGCAACACACGGCACAGCGCAATGTTCGCTTCCTGCCCAGTTAGAATGAGATGGGATGAGTTAGCACGGGCAACCACCCAGTACTGCTAAGGGCGTCCCGGGCATCACCACCCCATACAGAGTCGTGCAGGCAAACCTGATGAAGAAACAGGTGGCAACCCAGGACTTTCTGCTCGAGGCCTCCAGGCGTAAGGCCTCCATAGCACTCGTACAGGAGCCTTACGTGGGCAATGGGAAGAGGATGAGGGGATACCAGGGCGTCAGGGTCTTCCAGAACGCTGGACAAGGAGATGGGACTGCAAAGGCGGCCATCGTCGTGTTTGACTCGGCGTTGGACGTCATTCAGTACCCGCAACTCACTACCGACAACGTTACGGTAGTGGGGATCCGGACCAGCGCCTGGACGATCACGCTGGTATCCTTTTACTTCGAACCATCCGAACCCATCGAGCCGTACCTGGAGACCTTGGGTAGAGTAGTCCGTACGTTGGGACCACGGTCTGTCATCTTCGGAGGGGATGCCAACGCGAAGAGTGCCTGGTGGGGTGGCACGACAGAATGTCCCAGGGGCGTCATACTGGGTGCAGCCCTAGATGAATGGGGCCTCCATGTCCTGAACAGTGGAGACATTCCGACTTTCGACACTGTGAGAGGTGTAACGAGATATCGCAGCTACGTGGACATCACGGTATGCAGTAGTGACATGCTTCCTCGAGTCGACGGCTGGAGGGTTGACGAATCCCTTGCGCCTAGCTCGGACCACAACGGCATGGTATTCAATATCATCCTGGAAAAGTCTTCGGGAATCGCCATCAAGAGAACTACTCGCAGGTATCACACAAAAAAGGCAGACTGGGAGAAGTTCGGCACGCGCATGATCGGTGCGCTCCATGACCAACAAATTAGTCCCACTAACATTGCGAGTACGCAGGAGTTAGAGACAGTCATTGGAGCGTACACGAACATTATAAGTGATACCTGCGAGGATAGTATTCCCCACATTAAAAACAGGGATATTGTTACCATGCCGTGGTGGTCGGAGAAGCTCGCTGAGCTACGCAGGGCCGTCAACACCAAAAGGCGTCGGATCAGGAATGCATGCCCGGTCCGAAGAGAGGGGGTAGTTCTGCGATATCTAGAGCAAAAGGAGATGTATGAAAGTGAAGTAAAAAAGGCACAGGTCGAGAGTTGGAAGGCCTTCTGCGGAAAGCAGGACAGGGAGGGAGTATGGGAGGGGATATATCGAGTGCTAGGAAGGGCCACAGTGAGGGAAGAAGATCAGCCTCTTATTCAAAATGGAAACCACCTGGATTCTTGGGGTTCAGCCAACCTCCTCGCTCAAACCTTCTACCCAGAAGATAGAGTCGAGGAGGATAACGAGGAGCATCGTGCCATTAGAAAAAAGGCAGCAGAGATGGATGACGACGACAGCGGCGAGGGTCATCATGGAGATGACCCACCTTTTACTCTCGAGGAATTGCACGATGCTCTTCATAGGTTCAACCCCAAGAAAGCTCCGGGGGCGGATGGATTTACATCCGACATCTGCACTCACGCTGTCAGGGCCGACCCCTTATACTTCCTCAAGCTGCTTAATCAGTGCCTCCGGCACGGCTACTTTCCTAAAATATGGAAGGAAGCCGTGGTGGTGGTGCTGAAGAAGCCCGGAAAGGACTCGTACACAGTTCCCAAGTCGTACAGACCAATCGGCCTGTTACCCGTCTTGGGAAAGGTGTACGAGAGGATGCTGGTCACCCGGCTCAAGTTCCATCTCTTACCAAGGATGAATCCTCGCCAGTACGGCTTTATGCCCCAGAAGAGCACCGAAGACGCCCTCTATGACCTCATGGGGCACATAGTGACTAAGCTCGACGCAAAGAGAATAGTCACTATGGTGTCCTTGGACATAGAGGGTGCCTTCGACAGCGCCTGGTGGCCGGCCATAAAAGTCCGACTGGCGGAGGAAGGGTGTCCTTCGAACTTGAGGCGGGTGGTCAGCAGTTACCTTAGTGAAAGGAAGGTAAGGGTAAGGTACGCGGGCGAGGAGTGCAGCCGCTCTACGGACAAAGGGTGCGTTCAAGGTTCGATCGGAGGTCCCTTACTGTGGAACTTACTTCTGAATCCGCTTTTGGATGGACTGGAGCGAAAGATGACGTATGTCCAGGCATTCGCGGACGATGTGGTGTTGGTGTTTGATGGCGACTCGGCACTGGAGATTGAGACGCAGGCCAATGCCTCCCTCGCGTATGTGCGGGAGTGGGGTATCAAGAATAAACTTAAGTTCGCACCACACAAAACGAGCGCCATGCTCATTACTCGGCGACTCAGATACGATACCCCACGCCTGCACATGGGCGGGGTGGACATTGGCCTCTCGGAGGAAATAAAGGTTCTAGGCCTCACCATTGACCACATGCTCACTTTTAACACACACATCAAAAACATCTGCAGAAAAGCGATCGGCATCTACCACAAGCTTGCGCGGATGGCCCGGATCAGCTGGGGGTTACACCCCGAGGTGATCCGGACGATCTACGTAGCTGCCGTGGAGCCGACGATATTGTACGCCGCCAGTGCTTGGCACACAACGGCGAATAAGCTTGGCGTCCGAAAGCAGCTGGACGTGGTGCAGCGTGGTTTCGCCCAAAAATTGTGTAAGGCCTACCGGACAGTCTCCTTGAACTCGGCACTGGTCTTGTCTGGCCTGCTCCCTCTGGACCTCAGAATTCGTGAGGTGGCCTCATTATATGAGGCCAAGAGAGGAGTGGACCAGCCATGGCTTGGGGACTGGGAGGCTGAACGGATGGCCCGAGCAATCGAGGCTCCTCACCCCGCTATGCACACCGCCTTGGAGTTTACGGACCTGGTAGACGAGGAACAAGTTAATCAATTCACCCATCTGCAGGTGAGAATATTTACGGACGGGAGCAAGATTGAGGGCCGGGTCGGTGCGGCGTTATCATTTTGGAATAACGCGGCCGAAACCAAGGCCCTCAAGCTTGCTCTCGCGCCGCATTGCACCGTCTACCAGGCCGAGCTCCTGGCACTGTGCAGAGCGGCCAGTGAGATCCTCAGGCGTGGCGCTACCACGTTCGGCATCTTCTCTGATAGCAGAGCCGCACTCCTGACGGTAATTAACCGTCATGCCCTCCATCCCCTGGCGGTGGAAGCCCGAACCGCCATTCGACAAGGCATGGCCCAGGGTAAGGAAATTTCCTTATTCTGGGTCAAGGCCCACGCGGGGCTGGAGGGCAATGAGCGAGCCGACGTACTCGCCAAGGAGGCGGCTCTGAAATTGAAGAAGGCACCGGACTACGGTTTGTACCCGGTTTCATTCATGAAGCGTGTTCTGCGTCAGCGCACGCTTCGTGAGTGGAATGAGAGGTACAAAGAAGGTACGACCGCCTCCGTCACCAAGCTTTTCCTCCCTTGTGCAGTGGAGGCGTATAGTATCGTCCGCAAGATGCCGGTCGCTGGCACCACTACACAACTGCTGACGGGGCACGGTGGGTTCGCAGAATACCTGCACCGTTTCAGGTGTAAGGCGAGCCCATCGTGCGCCTGCGACCCGGACGTACACGAGACAATTATACACTTGTTGCTCGAATGCCCAGTCCATACAATTGACCGCCACAATTTTGAATTAAGGAACAGTATTACTTTGAGCAGGGCAAACTTGCCCATAATGTTAAAAGACTATAGAGAAGAGTTTATCAAATACAGCGATAGAATTATAAGCATAGTGCACAAAAGGAATGGCGGCAAATGAGCAATATGTCTCAATATTATGATAATATTGCACTACATATTGTGCACAAATAGACAGTAAAATCTATGTATTTAAAATAAGAAAAATAGAGATAAAATGTATAAATTTAAGTTTAAACTGCCCAAACGGTAAAATAACTCGAAAAATAGAGATAAAATGTATAAATTTAAGTTTAAACTGCCCAAACGGTAAAATAACTCTGTAAAAATACTACAGTGATGATAGAATATAAAAACTGTGTAGATTATTAAAGTAAGTAGTCTAAGAATATTGAGAACAAATAAGGAAGTAAACTGTTAATATATAAGTAAACACCATTGTTAAAATTAAAAACTGTTAGACTTAAGAAATGTAAAATAGAGATAAGAAAAGTGTAAAGGTTAAAATTATTATTTATTAATAAAGAAATAAAAGCGCAGTACCCCAAATAATCCCAACATAAAAGAGTGAAAGGTAGTATGGAAGTGCGAGAGGAATAAAAGAAGAAATGGCATGGTACTAGGGGACAGGAATGAAAGTTGATTAGAATAAGAATAGTTAAAAAGGAAGGGACCCTGTGAGGGTTATCGTTCATTAGTTAGACTAGTTAAAAACAAGTGTTGTCAAATAGGCTCTGCCATAGGTAGAGGTGCGCATATAAAAAAAAAAAAAAAAAAAAAAAAAAAACCTAACCTAACCTAACCTAACCTAACCTAACCTAACCTAACCTAACCTAACCTAACCTAACCTAACCTAACCTAACCTAACCTAACCTAACCTAACCTAACCTAACCTAACCTAACCTAACCTAACCTAACCTAACCTAACCTAACCTAACCTAACCTAACCTAACCTAACCTAACCTAACCTAACCTAACCTAACCTAACCTAACCTAACCTAACCTAACCTAACCTAACCTAACCTAACCTAACCTAACCTAACCTAACCTAACCTAACCTAACCTAACCTAACCTAACCTAACCTAACCTAACCTAACCTAACCTAACCTAACCTAACCTAACCTAACCTAACCTAACCTAACCTAACCTAACCTAACCTAACCTAACCTAACCTAACCTAACCTAACCTAACCTAACCTAACCTAACCTAACCTAACCTAACCTAACCTAACCTAACCTAACCTAACCTAACCTAACCTAACCTAACCTAACCTAACCTAACCTAACCTAACCTAACCTAACCTAACCTAACCTAACCTAACCTAACCTAACCTAACCTAACCTAACCTAACCTAACCTAACCTAACCTAACCTAACCTAACCTAACCTAACCTAACCTAACCTAACCTAACCTAACCTAACCTAACCTAACCTAACCTAACCTAACCTAACCTAACCTAACCTAACCTAACCTAACCTAACCTAACCTAACCTAACCTAACCTAACCTAACCTAACCTAACCTAACCTAACCTAACCTAACCTAACCTAACCTAACCTAACCTAACCTAACCTAACCTAACCTAACCTAACCTAACCTAACCTAACCTAACCTAACCTAACCTAACCTAACCTAACCTAACCTAACCTAACCTAACCTAACCTAACCTAACCTAACCTAACCTAACCTAACCTAACCTAACCTAACCTAACCTAACCTAACCTAACCTAACCTAACCTAACCTAACCTAACCTAACCTAACCTAACCTAACCTAACCTAACCTAACCTAACCTAACCTAACCTAACCTAACCTAACCTAACCTAACCTAACCTAACCTAACCTAACCTAACCTAACCTAACCTAACCTAACCTAACCTAACCTAACCTAACCTAACCTAACCTAACCTAACCTAACCTAACCTAACCTAACCTAACCTAACCTAACCTAACCTAACCTAACCTAACCTAACCTAACCTAACCTAACCTAACCTAACCTAACCTAACCTAACCTAACCTAACCTAACCTAACCTAACCTAACCTAACCTAACCTAACCTAACCTAACCTAACCTAACCTAACCTCTGGAGGGTGGTCAGGGGGGAGGAGACGATGTCGGATCATCGTTACATACGGTTCGACATCGTCAACTCCGGCCTGGGGACCCCGGCGGTCGGGGACCGCCTGGTTGAGGAAGGTCCGCGGTGGCGTCTGCGGACGCTGGACCGGGAGCTGGCGAAGGAGGCGGCCATCGTGGAGCGATGGGCCGCAGTCGACGAAAGCCCGGACGTGGACGCGAGGGCTGAGCGGCTTTCCGGTGCTCTGACTCGCGTCTGCGATGCGGCGATGCGGAGGGCGGGGCCTATCAAGCCGCGGCGGCGAGTTTACTGGTGGAACGAGGAGTTGGCGGGGCTGCGTGCTTCATGCCACGCAGCCCAGCGCAGGTGCACTCGCAGCCGCGGTCGTAGCGTTAGGGATCCCGTCCAAGAAGAGGAGTTGCACGCCGCATACCGGGCGGCCCGAGCGGCCTTCAGCTCGGGCATCAGGGCCGCCAAGAAGGCGGCCTGGGAGGAGTGGCTCGAGAGCCTCAATGAAGATCCGTGGGGGCGCCCGTACAAGGTCGTGAGTGAAAAACTCCGGCCCTGGGCGCCTCCGCTCACCAGGTCTCTCGAGCCAGTTTTCGTCGACAACGTCGTCAGTTCCCTCTTCCCTGAGCGGGAGGAGTGGGTCCCACCGCGGATGGCACCGAGCCAGGCGCCGGCAGACGCAGAGGCGATGATTCCGCCCGTGTCCGAAGCCGAACTCGGGGTGGCGGTCCTCAAACTCAAGTCGAGGAACCGCGCCCCCGGCCCGGACGGCATCCCTGGGCGGGTCATCGCCCTCGTCATGCCGGCGTTCGAGGAGGAGACGCTGTCCCTATTGTCGGAGTGTTTGGCGTCGGGGAGGGTCCCGCGACGATGGAAAACCGGGCGGCTCGTGCTGTTGAAGAAGCACGGGCGCCCGGCCGAGTCGCCGTCGGCCTACCGCCCCATAGTCTTGCTCGACGAGATGAGCAAGCTGTTTGAGCGGGTGCTCGCGGCACGTCTCGTCGGGCACCTGGATGGGGCGGGGCCCAATCTCAGTGACGGCCAATACGGTTTCCGTCGTGGGAGGTCGACCCTGGACGCCATATCCCGACTACGGGACAGCGTCCAAGAGGCGGTCGGTCGGGGGGAGGTGTTGTTGGCGGTGTCGCTGGACATCGCGAACGCCTTCAACACCATCCCCTGGCAGACCATCGCCGAGGCGCTGAGGTACCACAATGTTCCGTGGTACCTCAGGCGCATCCTTGCGGACTACTTCGTGGACCGGGCCATCTCCTATCCGGCCCGGTCGGCGGTAGTCCGCAAGCAAATGTCGTGCGGTGTTCCGCAGGGGTCGGTGCTTGGTCCGCTCCTGTGGAACATCGCGTACGATTGGGTCCTGCGCGGTGCCACTCTTCGGGGAGTCGGCGTACTTTGTTACGCCGACGATACCCTGGTAACCGCGCGGGGCCCAGACTTTCGGGACGCTAAAGTCCTGGCCACTGCGGGCGTAGCCCAGGTGGTCAGCCGCATCAGGGCGCTCGGACTCCAAGTGGCCCTCGAGAAATCCGAGGCCGTCTTTTTTCACGGGCCTCGGCGAGGGCCCCCTCGAGATTCCCACATTGTGGTGAGCGGCACCCCCATCGCTGTCGGGAAGACCATGAAGTATCTTGGTCTGGTGCTCGACAGTCGGTGGGGTTTCGCCGAGCACTTCCGGCGTCTGTCGTCAAATTTGATCTCATACGCCGGAAGGCTGTCGAGGCTGCTCCCCAATAGTGGGGGGCCCGGTGGCACGTGTCGCCGTCTTTACGACGGTGTAGTACGCTCCAAGGCGCTCTACGGAGCGCCTATCTGGGCGGACGCCCTCAGCGCCGCAACAATTCCTCTGTTGCGGCGCCCGCAGCGAGTGCTTGCGCAGAGGGCGGCACGGGCGTACTGCACCGTCTCTTACGAGGCGGCGTGCTTAATTTCCGGAAGCCTCCCTTGGGATCTCGAGGCAGGAGTCCTGAAGAAGGTTTATGACGAGAGCGCTCTGGTGCGGAGAAATGGAGGTCGACCGCTCCCGGACGAGATCGACCGCTGGAGACAGTCGGCTCGCGAAGATCTCTTCCGGGAGTGGTCCGAGAGGTTGGTAGGCCCCTCAGCTAGCCCCCTGCTCGTGGGGGCTGTCAGGCCCGTCCTACGGGCCTGGGTGGAGAGGACACACGGTGCGCCGACGTACCACCTTACGCAACTACTCACAGGACATGGCTGTTTCGCCAAGTACCTGTGTGAGGTGCCTAGGGTGGAGCCGGACACCGTGTGTCGTCACTGCCCGGCCGGTGTCGTCGACACAGCGGCCCACACCCTTGCCGAATGCACGGCATGGGACGGGCCGCGTTCTGCCCTCACGGGCATAGTTGGTGGTGATTTGTCGCTGCCGGCCGTGGTGCAAGCCATGGCCGGCAGCCAACAGTGTTGGGCCGCCGTCGCCACGTTCGCTAGCGTGGTGATGGCGGCCAAGAGAGAATCACTGCGGGTGCGGGAGCGTGCTGGACAGACGCTCCCGCCCTATCGTGCTGTTCGGGGGCGTCGGCGTGCCGAATACATGCGCGCCCCCGACTAGTGTTTTTGACCGTGGGCGGAAGGTCGGGGGACCTCCGCCCACCGATGGTCACCCGTGGCGACGGGCACCCTCCTCGTGTTCCGGACGGTGCCCACTTACGCACGCCCGCACCGGCCGTTCTCTACCCTCTCTGCTTTCAGAGAGGTGTTCGGGAACGGTGGAGGTGCGGGCTAGATTCTTCAGCTCCTTAGGGAGCTCCGGGGGGGTCACTTAATTGGTCCCCCCGAGGCGAGCCTCGACATCACGGGGCGCCCCTTGCCGGCTCGCAGTGATTTAACCTCTGGCCTACCCTGCGAGCCGGCTTAAGGTGAGGCGGAACACCGCGGTGGTTTAGTGGGTAGTACGGGCCCTCTCCTCTTTGGGTCCGTGAGTCCCACACACCGTCCCTGCTGCCCCCGCAGCAGGGATGACGGTGCTTAAATGCATTCCCCGCGTCAACAAAAAAAAAAAAAAAAAAAAAAAAAAAAAAACCTAACCTAACCTAACAGCCCCATATGCTCAGCAGCGGGGGCGTCATCCGCGCACCGCCTGGGCACGAAGGCGTGCCTGGCGGCGTCAGAAAGACGGGGTCGGACCCGTAGAGGAGGAAAGGGCAGGAGGGTGGTGGCGACCCCCCCCTCCGCCCCGTCAGAGGAGGTAATGGACACCGCCCAAGTTTAGATGGCTCCAATCTCGTTGCTGCAGGCCAACGTCAACCACTGTGCCGCGGCCCAGGATCTTTTGATGCAGACCGTGGCACAGTGGCAGGCGACCGTGGCCGTAGTCTCCGAACCGTACGTTGTTCGGTCCCGGGATGACTGGGCCGGAGATCGCGACGGTTTGGTGGCTATCGTCTCCCAGCGGGGTGCGCTCGGCTTCGCCCCATTCGACAGAGTGTCGAGTGGGCGGGGCTGTGTGCTCGCACTGCTGGGAGACGTTGCAGTGATCGGGGTGTACTTCTCGCCTAACCGGGGCCTCGCCGAGTTCGAACAGTTCCTCGTCGAGGTCGGAGCTCTGGTGGCGGAAGTGCACCCCACCCCGGTTGTCGTCGCCGGGGACTTCAATGCCCACTCTCGGGCATGGGGCTCACCGGCGACAGATGATCGGGGTGAGATGGTGGAAGAATGGGCGGTGTCCCACGGCTTGGTGCTGCTCAACCAGGGGGCTGTAAACACGTTTGTGCGGGGCGAAGTGGGGTCTATCATAGACCTCTCGTTTGCGAGCCCCGCACTAGCTGACCGCATTTGCGGCTGGAGGGTGGTCGAGGGGGTGGAGACGATGTCGGACCACCTCTACATACGGTTCGACATCGCCGCCCCCAATTCGAGTACCCCAGCGGTCAGCAGTCGCCCCCTGGCTGGGGAAGGTCCGCGGTGGCGTCTCAAGACGCTCGACCGGGAGCTGGCGAAAGAGGCGGCCATCGTCGAGCGATGGGCCGCGGTCGATGGGGGTCTGGACGTGGACGCGAGGGCGGAGCGACTGGAGAGTGCGCTCACTCGCGTCTGCGATGCGGCGATGAGTAGGGTGGGGCCTGTCCCGCCGCGGAGGCGGGTGTACTGGTGGAACGACCACTTAGCGGGGCTGCGTACAGCCTGTGACGCAGCCCAGCGAAGGTGCACCCGCAGCCGCGGACGTAGAGTACGGGTCCCCGCCCAAGAAGAGGTCCTGCTCGCCGCATACCGGGCCGCCCGGGCGGTCTTTCGCTCGGCGATGAGAGCCGCCAAGGAAGCGGCTTGGAAGGAGTGGCTCGACACACTCAACGAAGATCCGTGGGGGCGCCCGTACAAAGTCGTGAACGACAAACTTCGGCCGTGGGCGCCCCCGCTCACTAGGTCTCTCGAGCCCTCCTTCGTAAGCGACGTCGTCAGCTCCCTCTTCCCTGCGCGGGAAGAGTGGGTCCCACCGCGGATGGCGCCAAGCCAGACGCCGGCGGATATCGGGGCGATTCCGCCCGTGTCCGATGCCGAATTGGGGGTCGCGGTTCTGAAACTCAAATTGAGGAACCGCGCCCCTGGCCCGGACGGCAT
Organism: Nudaria mundana; assembly: GCA_963556515.1. Lineage (NCBI taxonomy): Eukaryota > Metazoa > Arthropoda > Insecta > Lepidoptera > Erebidae > Nudaria > Nudaria mundana. Next base: position 48,610 of record OY748314.1, read on the forward strand.
CCCTGGGCGGGTCGTCGCCCTGGTGATGCCCGCGTTCGAGGAGGAGACGCTGTCCCTGCTGTCGGAATGTCTGTCGTCGGGAAGAGTCCCGCGACGATGGAAGACCGGGCGGCTCGTGCTGCTGAAGAAGCACGGGCGCCCGGCCGAGTCGCCGTCGGCCTACCGCCCTATCGTCCTGCTCGGCGAGATGAGCAAGCTGCTCGAGCGAGTGCTCGCGGCACGTCTCGTCGAGCACCTGGAGGGGGCGGGGCCCAACCTTAGTGACGGCCAGTACGGGTTCCGTCGCGGGAGATCGACCCTGGACGCGATATCCCGGCTCAGGGACAGCGTGGAAGAGGCGGTCGGCCAGGGGGAGGTGTTGTTGGCGGTGTCGCTGGACATCGCGAACGCCTTCAACACCATCCCCTGGGGGACCATTGCGGAGGCGCTGGGGTACCACAACGTCCCGTGGTACCTCAGGCGCGTACTCGCGGACTACTTCGTTGACCGGGCCGTCTCGTATCCGACCCGGTCGGAAGTGGTCCGCCGAGACATGACGTGCGGTGTTCCACAGGGGTCAGTCCTCGGGCCGCTCCTGTGGAACATCGGGTATGATTGGGTCCTGCGCGGTGCCACTCTTCGGGGCGTCGGCGTCTTCTGCTACGCCGACGATACCCTGGTCACCGCGCGGGGCCCGTCCTACAGGGACGCAAAAGTGTTGGCCACGGCTGGTGTGGCCCACGTTGTCGGTCGCATCAGGGCGCTTGGACTCCAGGTGGCCCTCGAAAAATCCGAGGCCATTTTCTTTCACGGGCCTCGGTCGGGGGCCCCTCCTCGGGACTCCCAGATTGTGGTGGGTGGCACCCCCATCGCTGTCGGGCGGACCTTAAAGTATCTCGGTCTGGTTCTCGACAGCAGATGGGGTTTCGTCGAGCACTTCCGGCGTCTGGCACCAAAACTGGTGTCATACGCCGGGAGGCTCGCCAGGCTGCTCCCCAATCGGGGGGGGCCTGGTAGTTCGTGTCGCCGTCTGTACGACGGTGTGGTGCGCTCGAAGGCGCTCTACGGAGCGCCCATCTGGGCGGGCACCCTCTGCGCCGAAAGTTTAGCGCTGCTGCGACGTCCGCAGCGCGCGATCGCGCAGAGAGGTGCACGGGCGTACTGCACCGTCTCCTACGAGGCGGCGTGCATGATAGCCGGGTCCCTTCCATGGGATCTCGAGGCTGGAGTCCTTCAAGCCGTGTATGCGGAGTGCGCCCTGGTGCGACTGAGTGGTGGTCGCCCGCTTCCGGAGGAGATCGACCGCTGGAGACAGTCGGCTCGCGACGATCTCTTCCGGGAGTGGGCCTTGCGATTAGAGTCGCCTTCCGCGAGCGCGATGCTCGTGGGGGCCGTTCGACCCGTCCTTCGGGCCTGGGTGGAGAGGTCACATGGCGTACCGACGTACCACCTCACACAACTCCTCACAGGTCACGGTGTGTTCGCCAAATACCTGTGCAGGATTGTTGGGGTGGAGCCGGACGTCGTGTGTCGTCACTGCCCGGCCGGTGTCGTCGACACAGCGGCCCACACCCTTGCCGAGTGCACGGCATGGGACGGGCCGCGTTCTGCCCTCACGGGCATCGTTGGTGCGAATTTGTCGCTGCCGGCCGTGGTACAAGCCATGGCCGGCAGCCAGCAGTGTTGGGCCGCCGTCGCCTCGTTCGCCAGCCAGGTGATGGCGGCCAAGAGAGAGGAACTGCGGGTAAGGGAGCGGGCGGGTCGCACGCTTCCTCCCCGCCGTCCGGTCCGAGGGCGCCGCCTAGCGGCTTTCATGCGCGCCCCCGACTAGTGTTTTTTGACCGTGGGCGGAAGGTCGGGGGACCTCCGCCCACCGATGGTCACCCGTGGCGACGGGCACCCTCCTCGTGTTCCGGACGGTGCCCACTTACGCACGCCCGCACCGGCCGTTCTCTACCCTCTCTGCTTTCAGAGAGGTGCTCGAGAACGGTGGAGGTGCGGGCTAGATTCTTCAGCTCCTTAGGGAGCTCCGGGGGGGTCACTTAATTGGCCCCTCCGAGGCGAGCCCCGACTTCACGGGGCGCCCCTTGCCGGCTCGCAGTGATTTAACCTCTGGCCTACCCTGCGAGCCGGTTTAAGGTGAGGCGGAACACCGCGGTGGTTTAGTGGGTAGTACGGGCCCTTTCCTTTTGGGTCCGTGAGTCCCACACACCGTCCCTGCTGCCCCCGCAGCAGGGATGACGGTGCTTAAATGCATTCCCCGCGTAAACAAAAAAAAAAAAAACCTAACCTGGGGTGCGGTCACCGCGGATGGCACCGAGCCAGGCGCCGGCAGACGCAGAGGCGATCATTCCGCCCGTGTCCGAAGCCGAACTCGGGGTGGCGGTCCTCAAACTCAAGTCGAGGAACCGCGCCCCCGGCCCGGACGGCATCCCTGGGCGGGTCATCGCCCTCGTCATGCCGGCGTTCGAGGAGGAGACGCTGTCCCTATTGTCGGAGTGTTTGGCGTCGGGGAGGGTCCCGCGACGATGGAAAACCGGGCGGCTCGTGCTGTTGAAGAAGCACGGGCGCCCGGCCGAGTCGCCGTCGGCCTACCGCCCCATAGTCTTGCTCGACGAGATGAGCAAGCTGTTTGAGCGGGTGCTCGCGGCACGTCTCGTCGGGCACCTGGATGGGGCGGGGCCCAATCTCAGTGACGGCCAATACGGTTTCCGTCGTGGGAGGTCGACCCTGGACGCCATATCCCGACTACGGGACAGCGTCCAAGAGGCGGTCGGTCGGGGGGAGGTGATGTTGGCGGTGTCGCTGGACATCGCGAACGCCTTCAACACCATCCCCTGGCAGACCATCGCCGAGGCGCTGAGGTACCACAATGTCCCGTGGTACCTCAGGCGCATCCTTGCGGACTACTTCGTGGACCGGGCCATCTCCTATCCGGCCCGGTCGGCGGTAGTCCGCAAGCAAATGTCGTGCGGTGTTCCGCAGGGGTCGGTGCTTGGTCCGCTCCTGTGGAACATCGCGTACGATTGGGTCCTGCGCGGTGCCACTCTTCGGGGAGTCGGCGTACTTTGTTACGCCGACGATACCCTGGTAACCGCGCGGGGCCCAGACTTTCGGGACGCTAAAGTCCTGGCCACTGCGGGCGTAGCCCAGGTGGTCAGCCGCATCAGGGCGCTCGGACTCCAAGTGGCCCTCGAGAAATCCGAGGCCGTCTTTTTTCACGGGCCTCGGCGAGGGCCCCCTCGAGATTCCCACATTGTGGTGAGCGGCACCCCCATCGCTGTCGGGAAGACCATAAAGTATCTTGGTCTGGTGCTCGACAGTCGGTGGGGTTTCGCCGAGCACTTCCGGCGTCTGTCGTCAAATTTGATCTCATACGCCGGAAGGCTGTCGAGGCTGCTCCCCAATAGTGGGGGGCCCGGTGGCACGTGTCGCCGTCTTTACGACGGTGTAGTACGCTCCAAGGCGCTCTACGGAGCGCCTATCTGGGCGGACGCCCTCAGCGCCGCAACAATTCCTCTGTTGCGGCGCCCGCAGCGAGTGCTTGCGCAGAGGGCGGCACGGGCGTACTGCACCGTCTCTTACGAGGCGGCGTGCTTAATTTCCGGAAGCCTCCCTTGGGATCTCGAGGCAGGAGTCCTGAAGAAGGTTTATGACGAGAGCGCTCTGGTGCGGAGAAATGGAGGTCGGCCACTCCCGGACGAGATCGACCGCTGGAGACAGTCGGCTCGCGAAGATCTCTTCCGGGAGTGGTCCGAGAGGTTGGTAGGCCCCTCAGCTAGCCCCCTGCTCGTGGGGGCTGTCAGGCCCGTCCTACGGGCCTGGGTGGAGAGGTCACACGGTGCGCCGACGTACCACCTTACGCAACTACTCACAGGACATGGCTGTTTCGCCAAGTACCTGTGTGAGGTGCCTAGGGTGGAGCCGGACACCGTGTGTCGTCACTGCCCGGCCGGTGTCGTCGACACAGCGGCCCACACCCTTGCCGAATGCACGGCATGGGACGGGCCGCGTTCTGCCCTCACGGGCATAGTTGGTGGTGATTTGTCGCTGCCGGCCGTGGTGCAAGCCATGGCCGGCAGCCAACAGTGTTGGGCCGCCGTCGCCACGTTCGCTAGCGTGGTGATGGCGGCCAAGAGAGAAGCACTGCGGGAGCGGGAGCGTGCTGGACAGACGCTCCCGCCCTATCGTGCTGTTCGGGGGCGTCGGCGTGCCGAATACATGCGCGCCCCCGACTAGTGTTTTTGACCGTGGGCGGAAGGTCGGGGGACCTCCGCCCACCGATGGTCACCCGTGGCGACGGGCACCCTCCTCGTGTTCCGGACGGTGCCCACTTACGCACGCCCGCACCGGCCGTTCTCTACCCTCTCTGCTTTCAGAGAGGTGTTCGAGAACGGTGGAGGTGCGGGCTAGATTCTTCAGCTCCTTAGGGAGCTCCGGGGGGGTCACTTAATTGCCCCCCCCGAGGCGAGCCCCAACATCACGGGGCGCCCCTTGCCGGCTCGCAGTGATTTAACCTCTGGCCTACCCTGCGAGCCGGCTTAAGGTGAGGCGGAACACCGCGGTGGTTTAGTGGGTAGTACGGGCCCTCTCCTCTTTGGGTCCGTGAGTCCCACACACCGTCCCTGCTGCCCCCGCAGCAGGGATGACGGTGCTTAAATGCATTCCCCGCGTCAACAAAAAAAAAAAAAAAAAAAAAAACCTGGGGTGCGGTGGGGTGCGGTCGGATAACCTCCACGTTGGCTTAGCCCTGCTTCTTGTCCTTTCTACTTCGGTGGGGGGAACGGAAGCCGGGACGCTGGTGCACCCTGGACAATGGTTATTGGTGTCCTCCTCGGAGGATTCTGGTAGCGATTGACCAAGTCCGACAAGCCCTTTTCAGGGCTGGCTGACCCCATGAGGGGGGTCGTGGTATGGCGGGCCTGCAAGGCCCGCGGCGTCGTTGTCGTTTTTCTTTGTTCTTCTTTTCTCCTTATTTATTCTTCCCACTTTCGTTTCTTGTCTTTGTCCTTTTATCTCTTCTGTCGCGGCAACGGCGCGCTGTTCGTCAGCTCCTTTTGGAGCTATGGTGGGGTCGATTTCGACCTTACCCGAGTCGAGCCTTAACAGGCAAGAGGACCCCATGAGGGGGTCGGGGCGTATGGGCCTGCAAGGCCCATGGGGACGGACGCGACCGAAAGGTCGCATCGGGGAGGCCTGACCAGCCTCTCGTAGCCGGCCACCTTGCGTCGTGCAACGACCCCTGTCTCACGGTCTACAGGGTACGTGCGGCGCAACGTGGCCGAAGGCGGCTTGCCTTAATTGGCTGGCCTGAGGGTGATACCCGATACAAAAATCCGTGAAGGAAAGCACGTTAAAACCCAGCGGATACTTGGCGACCTCCGCATGTAATAGCCCGCTCCCCGGAATGAGCGTCACCCGGGGAGTCGTTTTTACATCGTCTCTACTCGTGGGATAAAGTATGGAATTTTTAAATAACAAACAAATTGAGGATGTCGGGAGTAAGGAGGAGAGGCCTGGTACTCCAGTGCCGAGGCGGAGTCGGACCCTGAGTCGAGCTCGGAGCCGAAGCCGGAGTCGAAGCCGGTCTCGAAGCTGCGTTCGAGATCGGAAGGAGCTGCGGGTGTCGGTGTCGCGTTGCGACGTCGCACCGCGCGGCGGTGTGGTTGGAGAGGTGCTGCTGTCGGAGTCTGACAGCAGTGTCGTTTCTTTGGTGGAGGTATCGCCTCGCCCGTCCCCTAACCCGCTGTCTCGCCTGTGGCAGCGCGCTGACAAGCGCCGGAACTCAGGCTCGGAGGGGGACAGCGAGGAGTCGGTTGGCTCCAACAACACCCGGGGCCAACCCGTTAAACGAGGTCGCGGTCGCCCCCCTACAACGGGGCACTACGTGGGCCTCGCAAAGGCGAAGGCCGACTATGTCGCGGCCAAAGAGCGGGAGCTAGAGCTCCAGGCGGAAAACGAACTCGCCGAAGAGCTCCGAAGGCGGGAGGAGAGGCGACTTTCCTTCCTCCTCCAGCCTCCCGTTCAGGACGGAGGAAACGAGGCGCGTATGCCGGCTCCTGTGGGTGACCTCAGGGCCGAGCAACTGGAGAAGGCGGTTGAGGAGGCGGTGGAGTCAATACGCTCCATCGCCCACAAGAGCTCCAAACTGAAGGGACAGTCGGTCCAGGGCCTCAGGAGCGCTGCGGGCTCCATAATGGAACACGTGCGGGAGTTGCGTGGCCGGACCGACAGCGACGAAAACGTCCGCCTGCAGCGTGAGGTGGCTGCGCTGCGGGCCGAATTGGAGGCGGTGAAGAAGCAGGTGAGCGCCCCGCCGTCGATGTCGCGCGAGGAGATCATGTTCATGATCAACGCGCGCTTCGACGGCGTTTCAGACCGCCTGCTTCCGGAGCCGCGGCTGCGTCCACCCCTTCAGGCGGACGCCCGTAACGCCGCTCGCGCCACTGCGACATCGCTTTCAAGCGTCGGCGCTCCCGCTGCACCCCTGCTTCGGCAAGGTGGCCCCATTGCCGCCCCGCGTCATCGTCGTGGCGTCCCCGTCCCGGAGGAGACGGAGGCTCCTCCGGCTGTTCTGCCGGCTTCTTCCCCCCCTTCAGCATTGGGGAAGAAGAAAAGAAAGAAGAAGAGTGCTGCAGCGCGCGAGGCTGAGGCGGCACGCCGAGATGCAGTGTCCACTCTGCCCACACCGTCCTCTTCCTCCACCTCCGAGGCGTGGAATGTTGTGGCTGGGCGCCCCAAGAAGACACCAGCGGCCAGGCCTCCGGCTGCGAAGTCGGCATCGGCACCCATCAAAGCGCCTGCCGTGGGGAAACGTGCCCCAAAACTCCGCTCGCCCCGCACCGCTGCGGTAGTCATAACGTTGCAGCAGGGCGCGGCGGAACGGGGCGTGACGTACGCCTCCAAGCTCGCCGAGGCCGAGCGCAAAGTCGATTTGAAAAGCCTCGGTATTGAGGGCCTACGCTTCCGCACGGCAGCCACCGGGGGCAGGGTCCTTGAGGTGGCGGGCGCCGAGAAAATCCAGAAGGCTGACGCACTCGCTGAGAAACTCAGGGAGGCTCTCGGCGATGAAGTCCGCGTCGCTAGGCCGGAAAAGTGCGCGGAGTTGCGCATCTCCGGCCTCGGTGACACGGCCACGAAGGAGGCCATAGCGCAGGTGGTGGCGGACGTAGGAGGGTGCGCCACCACCAGCATAGTCTGTGGAGACGTTGTCCGCCAGGCGGGACGAGAGGGCACGGCGTGGGTCAAGTGCCCGGTCGCGGCGGCCAAAAAGGTGACAGATGGCCGCCCTCTTATGGTTGGCTGGTCCCGCGTCCGTGCGGTTTTGTTGGAGTCCAGGCCTCAGCGGTGCTTCCGCTGCCTGGAGGTGGGGCACGTAGGGGCCCAGTGCGCTGCGGGAGTTGACCGCAGTGCACTCTGCTACCGCTGCGGGCAGCCCGGCCACAAGGCGGCGGGCTGCTCGGCGGAGCCAAATTGTCCCATCTGCGCGGCGGCGGGAACTGCCGCTGCGCACCGCCTGGGCTCCAAGGCCTGCTTGGCGGCCTCGAATAAGAGAAGGCGTCGTGGTGGTGCGGGGCGAAAGGTGGTGCCGGTTGCGGCCCCACCACCCACCCAGACAAATGTGGAGGAGAGGATGGACGTCGCCACAAATTAAATGGCTCCCAACTCGTTCCTGCAGGCCAACGTCGGGCACTGTGCGGCGGCCCAAGATACTTTAATGCAGGCCATCGCAGAGTGTCGGGCGAATGTGGCCGTAGTCGCCGAACCGTACGCGGTTCTCGGCCGGGATAACTGGGCGGGAAGCCGCGACGAGTTGGTGGCTATCGTCTCCCAGCAGGGCGCGTTTAGCAGAGTGTCAAAAGGACGCGGCTGCGTCCTCGTGCTGCTGGGAGACGTTGCAGTGATCGGGGTGTACTTCTCCCCAAACAGAAGCCTCGCCGAATACGAGCAGTGGCTCGCAGAGGTCGGGGCTCTGGTGGTGGAAGCGCACCCCACCCCGTTGGTGGTTGCCGGAGATTTCAACGCTCACTCACAGGCGTGGGGATCTCCGGCGACCGATGGACGGGGTGAGTTGGTGGAGGAATGGGCGGCGTCCCACGGCTTGGTGCTCCTCAACCGGGGTTCGGTCCACACGTTTGTGCGGTCAACGGGCAGGTCAATTGTCGACCTGTCCTTCGCCAGTTCTGGCCTGGCGAACCGCGCACGTGGCTGGAGGGTGGTCACGGGGGAGGAGACGATGTCGGATCATCGTTACATACGGTTCGACATCGTCGACTCCGGCCTGGGGACCCCGGCGGTCGGGGACCGCCTGGTTGAGGAAGGTCCGCGGTGGCGTCTGCGGACGCTGGACCGGGAGCTGGCGAAGGAGGCGGCCATCGTGGAGCGATGGGCCGCAGTCGACGAAAGCCCGGACGTGGACGCGAGGGCTGAGCGGCTTTCCGGTGCTCTGACTCGCGTTTGCGATGCGGCGATGCGGAGGGCGGGGCCTATCAAGCCGCGGCGGCGAGTTTACTGGTGGAACGAGGAATTGACGGGGCTGCGTGCTTCATGCCACGCAGCCCAGCGCAGGTGCACTCGCAGCCGCGGTCGTAGCGTCAGGGATCCCGTCCAAGAAGAGGAGTCGCACGCCGCATACCGGGCGGCCCGAGCGGCCTTCAGCTCGGGCATCAGGGCCGCCAAGAAGGCGGCCTGGGAGGAGTGGCTCGAGAGCCTCAATGAAGATCCGTGGGGGCGCCCGTACAAGGTCGTGAGTGAAAAACTCCGGCCCTGGGCGCCTCCGCTCACCAGGTCTCTCGAGCCAGTTTTCGTCGACAACGTCGTCAGTTCCCTCTTCCCTGAGCGGGAGGAGTGGGTCCCACCGCGGATGGCACCGAGCCAGTCGCCGGCATACGCAGAGGCGATCATTCCGCCCGTGTCCGAAGCCGAACTCGGGGTGGCGGTCCTCAAACTCAAGTCGAGGAACCGCGCCCCCGGCCCGGACGGCATCCCTGGGCGGGTCATCGCCCTCGTCATGCCGGCGTTCGAGGAGGAGACGCTGTCCCTATTGTCGGAGTGTTTGGCGTCGGGGAGGGTCCCGCGACGATGGAAAACCGGGCGGCTCGTGCTGTTGAAGAAGCACGGGCGCCCGGCCGAGTCGCCGTCGGCCTACCGCCCCATAGTCTTGCTCGACGAGATGAGCAAGCTGTTTGAGCGGGTGCTCGCGGCGCGTCTCGTCGGGCACCTGGATGGGGCGGGGCCCAATCTCAGTGACGGCCAATACGGTTTCCGTCGTGGGAGGTCGACCCTGGACGCCATATCCCGGCTACGGGACAGCGTCGAAGAGGCGGTCGGTCGGGGGGAGGTGTTGTTGGCGGTTTCGCTGGACATCGCGAACGCCTTCAACACCATCCCCTGGCAGACCATCGCCGAGGCGCTGAGGTACCACAATGTCCCGTGGTACCTCAGACGCATCCTTGCGGACTACTTCGTGGACCGGGCCATCTCCTATCCGGCCCGGTCGGCGGTAGTCCGCAAGCAAATGTCGTGCGGTGTTCCGCAGGGGTCGGTGCTTGGTCCGCTCCTGTGGAACATCGCGTACGATTGGGTCCTGCGCGGTGCCACTCTTCGGGGAGTCGGCGTACTTTGTTACGCCGACGATACCCTGGTAACCGCGCGGGGCCCAGACTTTCGGGACGCAAAAGTCCTGGCCACTGCGGGCGTAGCCCAGGTGGTCAGCCGCATCAGGGCGCTCGGACTCCAAGTGGCCCTCGAGAAATCCGAGGCCGTCTTTTTTCACGGGCCTCGGCGAGGGCCCCCTCGAGATTCCCACATTGTGGTGAGCGGCACCCCCATCGCTGTCGGGAAGACCATAAAGTATCTTGGTCTTGTCGTTGTCGTTTTTCTTTGTTCTTCTTTTCTCCTTATTTATTCTTCCCTCTTTCGTTTCTTGTCTTTGTCCTTTTATCTCTTCTGTCGCGGCAACGGCGCGCTGTTCGTGAGCTCCTTTTGGAGCTATGGTGGGGTCGATTTCGGCCTTACCCGAGTCGAGCCTTAACAGGCAAGAGGACCCCATGAGGGGGTCGGGGCGTATGGGCCTGCAAGGCTCATGGGGACGGACGCGACCGAAAGGTCGCATCGGGGAGGCCTGACCAGCCTCTCGTAGCCGGCCACGTTGCGTCGTGCAACGACCCCTGTCTCACGGTCTACAGGGTACGTGCGGCGCAACGTGGCCGAAGGCGGCTTGCCTTAATTGGCTGGCCTGAGGGTGATACCCGATACAAAAATCCGTGAAGGAAAGCACGTTAAAACCCAGCGGTACTTGGCGACCTCCGCATGTAATAGCCCTCTCCCCGGAATGAGCGTCACCCGGGGAGTCGTTTTTATATCGTCTCAACTCGTGGGATAAATTATGGATAAAATAAAACTAAAACAAAAACTAAATAATAATGATGTCGGTAGTAAGGAGGAGAGGCCCGGTACTCCAGTGCCGAGGCGGTGTCGGACCCCGGGTCGAGCCCTGAGCCAAAGCCGGAGGCGAAGCAGGAGTCGAAGCCTGGTTCGAGATCGGAAGGAGCTGCGGGTGTCGGTGTCGCGCTGCGACACTGTATCGCGCGGCGGTGTGGTTGGAGAGGTGCTGCTGTCGGACTCTGACAGCAGCGTCGTTTCTCTTGTGGAGGTATCGCCTCGCCCGTCCCCCAGCCCGCTGTCTCGCCTGTGGCAGCGCGCAGCGCGCCGCAAACACGACGGCTCGGGGGATGAGACTGACGAGACGGAGTGCGAGTCGGCTGGCTGCTTAAGGGGTAGTAAGCCCGGTAAGCGAGGCCGCGGTCGCCCCCCTACAACGGGGCAATTTGTCGGTCTGCACAGGGCCAAGGCCCAGTTGGTCGAGGCCGAACATCTCGCCCTCGAACGACAGGCCGAGGAGGAGCTTGCTGCGGAAGCCCGCAAGGAGAAGGAACGAGCCTCCTTTCTCCGGGAGCCTGCAGCGATGGAGGAGAGCGTAGCGCTGTCAACGCCGGACGACCTTAGGGCCGACCAGCTAGTGAGTGCGGTAGAGGAGGCGGTAGGGAGCATCCACACCATCGCCCATAAATCCTCCCGCCTCAAGGGTCAGTCGGTCCAGAGGCTGAGAGATGCGGCGAACGCCATCACAAAGTACGTGCGGGAGCTTAAGTCCCGCACAGAGTCGGATGAGATCGCACGCCTGCGGATTGACCTGGCTGTGATGGCAGCAAAAGTTGAGCTTCTCGAGAAGAGGACAGCTTCCTCGCCACCGCAGCAACCGTCGATGACGCGTGAGGAAATCTCCTTCCTCATTAACGCGCGCATCGACGGCATAGGAGACCGGCTCCTCCCAGAGCCGCGGTTACGCCCGCCGCTTCAGGCAGATGCCCGTAATGCCGCCCGCGCCACTCGCTCTGCTACTGGCGCCACTCCCGCTGCGCGGCCGCTTCGGCCCGCTGCCCCCATTGCCGCTGTCCCCGTCCCAGAAGAGACGGAGGCTCATCCAGCCGTTCTGCCGGCCCCTTCTGCCCCTACAACATCATCGGGGAAGAAGAAACAGAAGAAGCAGAGTGCTGCGGCCAAGGAGGCAGCAGCTGCTCGACAGGTGCGAGCACCGCCCGCTCCAGCTGCCCCCCAGCCCCTTGCTGAGGGGTGGAATGTGGTGGCAGCTCGACCTGCTGCCAAGAAGAACCCTGTGGCCCCGACGATGGCTGCGCCGGCCAAAACCAAGGCCAAGAAGAAGACCGCCAGGAATCTTAAGGTCCCGCGTACGGCGGCTGTTGTCTTGACCCTTAGCCAGTCTGGCAGCGAACAGGGTGCAACGTATGCCAAGGTTCTGGAGGCTGCTCAGTCGAGCATTAGCCTGCAGGACCTTGGCATAAGTGGTCTGAGGTTCCGCACCGCGGTGACGGGGGCCCGTATATTGCAGGTGTCAGGCGAGGACAGAGCGACAAAAGCCGACGCTCTGGCTGAAAAGTTAAGATCGACCCTGGGAGAGGTCGTCCGGGTGGCTAGGCCGGAGAAATGCGCCGAACTGCGGGTCTCCGGTCTCGACGATGCGGCAACGAAGGAGAAGGTGGCCGCAAGTCTCGCCGTGGCTGGGGGATGCTCCGTCGAGTCGATGAGGGTTGGCGAAATTAATCGCCAACCTGGTCGTCTAGGCACGGTGTGGGCGAAATGCCCGGTCGCTGCGGCCAAACAAGTGACCGACGGCCGCCGAATACTCATCGGCTGGTCGTCGGTCCGCGTGCAGGTGCTGGAGGCTCGTCCACTCCGGTGCTTCAGGTGCCTGGGGACAGGACACGTTGGCGCCCAGTGCACTGCGGGTGTTGACCGCAGTGCACTCTGCTTTAACTGTGGCCAACCTGGCCACAGGGCAGCGGAATGTTCTGCGGCGCCCCAGTGTGTGACGTGTGCCGCTACGGGCGCGACGGCGTCCCACCGCTTGGGCAGCAAAGACTGCCCAGCGGTCACTTCGACCTCAAGGTCAAAGAGGAGGGCAAAGGCCCCTAAAAAAGTGACCGGCGAAGGCCCCCCTCGGGGTACTTCAAGGCCGGTCGCGAATAATGAGGAGATGATGGACATCACCCTTTCGTAGATGTCCAATTTTTCAGTCCTGCAGGCCAACGCCAACCACTGCGCCGTGGCCCAAGATCTCTTGATCCAGACCATGACGCAGTGGCAGGCGACCGTGGCTGTAATCGCCGATCCGTACGCAATTCGCACCCGGGACGACTGGGCAAGCGACTGCGACGGATCGGTGGCTATTGTATCCCGGCGTAGTGCCCTCGGACTCGCCCCCTTCGACAGGGTGTCGAGAGGGCGTGGCTGGGTCCTTGCTGCGTTGGGAGACATTGGAGTGATTGGGGTGTACGCCCCCCCCAGTTGGAGCTTCGCTATATTTGAGCAGCTGCTCGTTGAAGTCGGAGGCCTGGTGGTGGGCATGCACCCCACCCCTGTCGTGTTAGCCGGCGATTTCAACGCCTGGTCGACGGCGTGGGGATCCCGGTCGACCTGCGGCAGGGGCGAGGCTTTGGAGGACTGGGCGGTGTCCATGGGATTGGCCTTACTCAATCGCGGGACGACGCCCACATTTGTGCGGAGCACGGGCAGCTCCATCGTGGATTTATCGTTCGCCAGTTCTGCCCTGGCGAACCGCGTGAATGGCTGGAGGGTGCTCGATCGGGTGGAGTCAATGTCTGACCACCGATATGTTTGGTTTGAGGTTGTAGCCCCCTGGTCGGTCGCCCCCCTGGCAGGGACTCGTTCTTTGGTTGGGGAAGGACCGCGGTGGCGCCTCAAGACCCTGGACAGAGAGCTGGCGAAGGAAGCGGCTATCGTCGAGCTTTGGGCCGCTGTTGACGGGGATCCGGACGTGGACGCGAGGTCGGAACGTCTTGCCGACTCGTTAACTCGCGTCTGTGATGCAGCGATGCGGAGAGCAGGTCCTGTCCCGCCGCGGCGGCGTGTGTACTGGTGGAATGACCACCTGGCAGAGCTGCGTTCAGCTTGCAACGCAGCTCAACGCAGGTACACACGCTACCGCAGGCGTGGCGAAACTGGAGACCCCGCCCACGAAGCGGAATCGCTCGCTGCATACCGGGCAGCCCGAGCGGCCTTCGGCTCGGCGATCAGGGCAGCCAAGGAGGCGTCCTGGAGGGAATGGCTCGAGAGCCTGAACCTGGATCCCTGGGGGCGTCCGTACAAGGTTATGAGTGACAAACTCAAGCCTTGGGCGCCTCCACTTACCAGATCCCTCGAGCCATCCTTCGTCGCAGAAGTCGTCTGCTCCCTCTTCCCTGCGCGGGAAGAGTGGGTTCCACCGCGGATGGCGCCAGTGGATGCGTCGATGTCGTCGTCACCGCCGGCAGACAGTGAGGTGATCCCGCCCGTGTCTGATGCCGAATTGGGTGTAGCGGTCCTCAAGATGAGGTTAAAGAACCGCGCCCCTGGACCGGACGGTGTCCCTGGGCGGGTCATCGCCACTGTCATGCCGTCCTTTGAGGAGGAGTTGTTGTCCCTGCTGTCCGAGTGTATGGCCTCGGGGAGGGTCCCGCGACGTTGGAAAACGGGCAAGCTCGTGCTTCTTCGAAAGCACGGGCGTCCGCCCGAGTCGCCGTCGGCTTACCGCCCCATCGTCCTGCTTGACGAGACGTGCAAGATTTTCGAGCGAGTGCTCGCTGGGCGTCTCGTCAAGCACTTGGAGGGGGCGGGGCCCAATTTGAGTGACGGCCAATACGGCTTCCGTCGCGGGAGGTCGACCCTCGACGCCATATCTCGGCTCAGGGACGACGTCAACGAGGTGGTTGGCCGGGGGGAGGTGTTGTTGGCGGTGTCGCTGGATATCGCGAACGCGTTCAACACCATCCCCTGGTCGTCGATCGCCGAGGCTCTGAGGTACCACAACGTACCGTGGTACCTCAGACGCGTCTTGGCGGATTATTTTACGGACCGGGCCATCTTGTATCCGGCCCGGTCGGAAATTGTTCGCACGGAAATGCGATGCGGTGTTCCACAGGGGTCGGTCCTCGGCCCGCTCCTGTGGAACATCGGGTATGACTGGGTCCTGCGCGGCGCTACTCTTCGGGGAATCGGCGTAACAGAGCATGTGGTCGGCCGCATCAGGGCCCTTGGGCTTGAAGTCGCTCTGGAGAAATCTGAGGCTCTATATTTTCATGGGCCGCGGATGAAGCCGCCTCGAGGGGCATCCATCGTGGTGAGTGGCACCCCCATCGCTGTTGGGGGGACCATGAAATATCTCGGTTTCGCCGAACACTTCCGGCGGCTGTCACCAAAGCTGGTGGCATACGCCGGAAGGCTTGCTGGGCTGCTCCCCAACAGCGGTGGACCGGGGAGTGCTTGTCGCCGCCTCTATGACGGCGTAGTGCGCTCGAAGGCACTATACGGAGCGCCCATTTGGGAAAGCGCCCTCCGCACGGACACCATCGCCCTGCTGCGACGTCCGCAGCGGGTGATCGCGCAGAGGGCAGCTCGAGCGTACTGCACCGTCTCGTACGAGGCGGCGTGCATCATAGCGGGTAGCCTAGGCATGGGACGGGCCGCGTATAGCCCTCACGGGCATTATCGGCGGTGATTTGTCGCTGCCGGCCGTGGTTCTATCCATGGTCGGCAGCCGGGAGAGTTGGGCCGCCATTGCCTCGTTCGCCAGCGAGGTGATGGCGGCAAAGCGCGAGGCGCTACGGGTACGGGAGCGCTCTGGACAGACGCTCCCTCCCCGCCGCGCAGTTCGGGGTCGTCGCCGCGCAGAATTTTTGCGCGGCCCCGAGTAATTTGTCTGGCCGTGGGCGGTTGGTTGGGGGACCACCGTCCACTGAAGGCCACGTGGTGACAGGCACCCTTCCCGTGTTCCGGGGGGCGCCGACCTATTCTTCCTTTTTCTTCTTCTTCTATAGCTTGCCCGCCCTCTACCCCCTCTGCTTTCAGAGGGGCCCCTGAGGGCGGTGCACAGCATCTTTTATCTTTTGTTTTCTTCTTTCGCTCTTCGGAGCTGGGGGGTGGGGCTTGTAATTGCCCCCCCAGAGTTGAGCCCTGCTTCAATGGGCGCCCCTAGCCGGGTCGCAGTGACTAAACCTCTGGCCTATCCTGCGGCCCGGCATGGGTGAGACGGAACACCGCGGTGGTTTAGTGGGTATTACGGTCCTATTCCAGACCGTCGAGTCCCACACACCGCCCTGCTGCCCCCGCAGTGGGGTGACGGTGCCTAAATGCATTCCCCGCGTAAACAAAAAAAAAAAAACCTAACCTAACCTAACCATTGGTTGGGGTGCGGTCGGATAACCTCCACGTTGGCTTAGCCCTGCTTCTTGTCCTTTCTACTTCGGTGGGGGGAACGGAAGCCGGGACGCTGGTGCACCCTGGACAATGGTTATTGGTGTCCTCCTCGGAGGATTCTGGTAGCGATTGACCAAGTCCGACAAGCCCTTTTCAGGGCTGGCTGACCCCATGAGGGGGGTCGTGGTATGGCGGGCCTGCAAGGCCCGCGGCGTCGTTGTCGTTTTTCTTTGTTCTTCTTTTCTCCTTATTTATTCTTCCCACTTTCGTTTCTTGTCTTTGTCCTTTTATCTCTTCTGTCGCGGCAACGGCGCGCTGTTCGTCAGCTCCTTTTGGAGCTATGGTGGGGTCGATTTCGACCTTACCCGAGTCGAGCCTTAACAGGCAAGAGGACCCCATGAGGGGGTCGGGGCGTATGGGCCTGCAAGGCCCATGGGGACGGACGCGACCGAAAGGTCGCATCGGGGAGGCCTGACCAGCCTCTCGTAGCCGGCCACCTTGCGTCGTGCAACGACCCCTGTCTCACGGTCTACAGGGTACGTGCGGCGCAACGTGGCCGAAGGCGGCTTGCCTTAATTGGCTGGCCTGAGGGTGATACCCGATACAAAAATCCGTGAAGGAAAGCACGTTAAAACCCAGCGGATACTTGGCGACCTCCGCATGTAATAGCCCGCTCCCCGGAATGAGCGTCACCCGGGGAGTCGTTTTTACATCGTCTCTACTCGTGGGATAAAGTATGGAATTTTTAAATAACAAACAAATTGAGGATGTCGGGAGTAAGGAGGAGAGGCCTGGTACTCCAGTGCCGAGGCGGAGTCGGACCCTGAGTCGAGCTCGGAGCCGAAGCCGGAGTCGAAGCCGGTCTCGAAGCTGCGTTCGAGATCGGAAGGAGCTGCGGGTGTCGGTGTCGCGTTGCGACGTCGCACCGCGCGGCGGTGTGGTTGGAGAGGTGCTGCTGTCGGAGTCTGACAGCAGCGTCGTTTCTTTGGTGGAGGTATCGCCTCGCCCGTCCCCTAACCCGCTGTCTCGCCTGTGGCAGCGCGCTGACAAGCGCCGGAACTCAGGCTCGGAGGGGGACAGCGAGGAGTCGGTTGGCTCCAACAACACCCGGGGCCAACCCGTTAAACGAGGTCGCGGTCGCCCCCCTACAACGGGGCACTACGTGGGCCTCGCAAAGGCGAAGGCCGACTATGTCGCGGCCAAAGAGCGGGAGCTAGAGCTCCAGGCGGAAAACGAACTCGCCGAAGAGCTCCGAAGGCGGGAGGAGAGGCGACTTTCCTTCCTCCTCCAGCCTCCCGTTCAGGACGGAGGAAACGAGGCGCGTATGCCGGCTCCTGTGGGTGACCTCAGGGCCGAGCAACTGGAGAAGGCGGTTGAGGAGGCGGTGGAGTCAATACGCTCCATCGCCCACAAGAGCTCCAAACTGAAGGGACAGTCGGTCCAGGGCCTCAGGAGCGCTGCGGGCTCCATAATGGAACACGTGCGGGAGTTGCGTGGCCGGACCGACAGCGACGAAAACGTCCGCCTGCAGCGTGAGGTGGCTGCGCTGCGGGCCGAATTGGAGGCGGTGAAGAAGCAGGTGAGCGCCCCGCCGTCGATGTCGCGCGAGGAGATCATGTTCATGATCAACGCGCGCTTCGACGGCGTTTCAGACCGCCTGCTTCCGGAGCCGCGGCTGCGTCCACCCCTTCAGGCGGACGCCCGTAACGCCGCTCGCGCCACTGCGACATCGCTTTCAAGCGTCGGCGCTCCCGCTGCACCCCTGCTTCGGCAAGGTGGCCCCATTGCCGCCCCGCGTCATCGTCGTGGCGTCCCCGTCCCGGAGGAGACGGAGGCTCCTCCGGCTGTTCTGCCGGCTTCTTCCCCCCCTTCAGCATCGGGGAAGAAGAAAAGAAAGAAGAAGAGTGCTGCAGCGCGCGAGGCTGAGGCGGCACGCCGAGATGCAGTGTCCACTCTGCCCACACCGTCCTCTTCCTCCACCTCCGAGGCGTGGAATGTTGTGGCTGGGCGCCCCAAGAAGACACCAGCGGCCAGGCCTCCGGCTGCGAAGTCGGCATCGGCACCCATCAAAGCGCCTGCCGTGGGGAAACGTGCCCCAAAACTCCGCTCGCCCCGCACCGCTGCGGTAGTCATAACGTTGCAGCAGGGCGCGGTGGAACGGGGCGTGACGTACGCCTCCAAGCTCGCCGAGGCCGAGCGCAAAGTCGATTTGAAAAGCCTCGGTATTGAGGGCCTACGCTTCCGCACGGCAGCCACCGGGGGCAGGGTCCTTGAGGTGGCGGGCGCCGAGAAAATCCAGAAGGCTGACGCACTCGCTGAGAAACTCAGGGAGGCTCTCGGCGATGAAGTCCGCGTCGCTAGGCCGGAAAAGTGCGCGGAGTTGCGCATCTCCGGCCTCGGTGACACGGCCACGAAGGAGGCCATAGCGCAGGTGGTGGCGGACGTAGGAGGGTGCGCCACCACCAGCATAGTCTGTGGAGACGTTGTCCGCCAGGCGGGACGAGAGGGCACGGCGTGGGTCAAGTGCCCGGTCGCGGCGGCCAAAAAGGTGACAGATGGCCGCCCTCTTATGGTTGGCTGGTCCCGCGTCCGTGCGGTTTTGTTGGAGTCCAGGCCTCAGCGGTGCTTCCGCTGCCTGGAGGTGGGGCACGTAGGGGCCCAGTGCGCTGCGGGAGTTGACCGCAGTGCACTCTGCTACCGCTGCGGGCAGCCCGGCCACAAGGCGGCGGGCTGCTCGGCGGAGCCAAATTGTCCCATCTGCGCGGCGGCGGGAACTGCCGCTGCGCACCGCCTGGGCTCCAAGGCCTGCTTGGCGGCCTCGAATAAGAGAAGGCGTCGTGGTGGTGCGGGGCGAAAGGTGGTGCCGGTTGCGGCCCCACCACCCACCCAGACAAATGTGGAGGAGAGGATGGACGTCGCCACAAATTAAATGGCTCCCAACTCGTTCCTGCAGGCCAACGTCGGGCACTGTGCGGCGGCCCAAGATACTTTAATGCAGGCCATCGCAGAGTGTCGGGCGAATGTGGCCGTAGTCGCCGAACCGTACGCGGTTCTCGGCCGGGATAACTGGGCGGGAAGCCGCGACGAGTTGGTGGCTATCGTCTCCCAGCAGGGCGCGTTTAGCAGAGTGTCAAAAGGACGCGGCTGCGTCCTCGTGCTGCTGGGAGACGTTGCAGTGATCGGGGTGTACTTCTCCCCAAACAGAAGCCTCGCCGAATACGAGCAGTGGCTCGCAGAGGTCGGGGCTCTGGTGGTGGAAGCGCACCCCACCCCGTTGGTGGTTGCCGGAGATTTCAACGGTCACTCACAGGCGTGGGGATCTCCGGCGACCGATGGACGGGGTGAGTTGGTGGAGGAATGGGCGGCGTCCCACGGCTTGGTGCTCCTCAACCGGGGTTCGGTCCACACGTTTGTGCGGTCAACGGGCAGGTCAATTGTCGACCTGTCCTTCGCCAGTTCTGGCCTGGCGAACCGCGCACGTGGCTGGAGGGTGGTCACGGGGGAGGAGACGATGTCGGATCATCGTTACATACGGTTCGACATCGTCGACTCCGGCCTGGGGACCCCGGCGGTCGGGGACCGCCTGGTTGAGGAAGGTCCGCGGTGGCGTCTGCGGACGCTGGACCGGGAGCTGGCGAAGGAGGCGGCCATCGTGGAGCGATGGGCCGCAGTCGACGAAAGCCCGGACGTGGACGCGAGGGCTGAGCGGCTTTCCGGTGCTCTGACTCGCGTTTGCGATGCGGCGATGCGGAGGGCGGGGCCTATCAAGCCGCGGCGGCGAGTTTACTGGTGGAACGAGGAATTGACGGGGCTGCGTGCTTCATGCCACGCAGCCCAGCGCAGGTGCACTCGCAGCCGCGGTCGTAGCGTCAGGGATCCCGTCCAAGAAGAGGAGTCGCACGCCGCATACCGGGCGGCCCGAGCGGCCTTCAGCTCGGGCATCAGGGCCGCCAAGAAGGCGGCCTGGGAGGAGTGGCTCGAGAGCCTCAATGAAGATCCGTGGGGGCGCCCGTACAAGGTCGTGAGTGAAAAACTCCGGCCCTGGGCGCCTCCGCTCACCAGGTCTCTCGAGCCAGTTTTCGTCGACAACGTCGTCAGTTCCCTCTTCCCTGAGCGGGAGGAGTGGGTCCCACCGCGGATGGCACCGAGCCAGTCGCCGGCATACGCAGAGGCGATCATTCCGCCCGTGTCCGAAGCCGAACTCGGGGTGGCGGTCCTCAAACTCAAGTCGAGGAACCGCGCCCCCGGCCCGGACGGCATCCCTGGGCGGGTCATCGCCCTCGTCATGCCGGCGTTCGAGGAGGAGACGCTGTCCCTATTGTCGGAGTGTTTGGCGTCGGGGAGGGTCCCGCGACGATGGAAAACCGGGCGGCTCGTGCTGTTGAAGAAGCACGGGCGCCCGGCCGAGTCGCCGTCGGCCTACCGCCCCATAGTCTTGCTCGACGAGATGAGCAAGCTGTTTGAGCGGGTGCTCGCGGCGCGTCTCGTCGGGCACCTGGATGGGGCGGGGCCCAATCTCAGTGACGGCCAATACGGTTTCCGTCGTGGGAGGTCGACCCTGGACGCCATATCCCGGCTACGGGACAGCGTCGAAGAGGCGGTCGGTCGGGGGGAGGTGTTGTTGGCGGTTTCGCTGGACATCGCGAACGCCTTCAACACCATCCCCTGGCAGACCATCGCCGAGGCGCTGAGGTACCACAATGTCCCGTGGTACCTCAGGCGCATCCTTGCGGACTACTTCGTGGACCGGGCCATCTCCTATCCGGCCCGGTCGGCGGTAGTCCGCAAGCAAATGTCGTGCGGTGTTCCGCAGGGGTCGGTGCTTGGTCCGCTCCTGTGGAACATCGCGTACGATTGGGTCCTGCGCGGTGCCACTCTTCGGGGAGTCGGCGTACTTTGTTACGCCGACGATACCCTGGTAACCGCGCGGGGCCCAGACTTTCGGGACGCAAAAGTCCTGGCCACTGCGGGCGTAGCCCAGGTGGTCAGCCGCATCAGGGCGCTCGGACTCCAAGTGGCCCTCGAGAAATCCGAGGCCGTCTTTTTTCACGGGCCTCGGCGAGGGCCCCCTCGAGATTCCCACATTGTGGTGAGCGGCACCCCCATCGCTGTCGGGAAGACCATAAAGTATCTTGGTCTGGTGCTTGACAGTCGGTGGGGTTTCGCCGAGCACTTCCGGCGTCTGTCGTCAAATTTGATCTCATACGCCGGAAGGCTGTCGAGGCTGCTCCCCAATAGTGGGGGGCCCGGTAGCACGTGTCGCCGTCTTTACGACGGTGTAGTACGCTCCAAGGCGCTCTACGGAGCGCCTATCTGGGCGGACGCCCTCAGCGCCGCAACGATTCGGCTCGCGACGATCTCTTCCGGGAGTGGGCCTTGCGATTGGAGTCGCCTTCCGCGAGTGCGATGCTCGTGGGGGCCGTTCGACCCGTCCTGCGGGCCTGGGTGGAGAGGTCACACGGTGCGCCGACGTACCACCTTACGCAACTACTCACAGGACATGGCTGTTTCGCCAAGTACCTGTGTGAGGTGCCTAGGGTGGAGCCGGACACCGTGTGTCGTCACTGCCCGGCCGGTGTCGTCGACACAGCGGCCCACACCCTTGCCGAGTGCACGGCATGGGACGGGCCGCGTTCTGCCCTCACGGGCATCGTTGGTGTAAATTTGTCTCTGCCGGCCGTGGTGCAAGCCATGGCCGGCAGCCAACAGTGTTGGGCCGCCGTCGCCACGTTCGCTAGCGTGGTGATGGCGGCCAAGAGAGAAGCACTGCGGGAGCGGGAGCGTGCTGGACAGACGCTCCCGCCCTACCGTGCTGTTCGGGGGCGTCGACGTGCCGAATACATGCGCGCCCCCGACTAGTGTTTTTGACCGTGGGCGGAAGGTCGGGGGACCTCCGCCCACCGATGGTCACCCGTGACGACGGGCACCCTCCTCGTGTTCCGGACGGTGCCCACTTACGCACGCCCGCACCGGCCGTTCTCTACCCTCTCTGCTTTCAGAGAGGTGTCCGAGAACGGTGGAGGTGCGGGCTAGATTCTTCAGCTCCTTAGGGAGCTCCGGGGGGATCACTTTATTGCCCCCCGAGGCGAGCCCCGACATCACGGGGCGCCCCTTGCCGGCTCGCAGTGATTTAACCTCTGGCCTACCCTGCGAGCCGGCTTAAGGTGAGGCGGAACACCGCGGTGGTTTAGTGGGTAGTACGGGCCCTCTCCTCTTTGGGTCCGTGAGTCCCACACACCGTCCCTGCTGCCCCCGCAGCAGGGATGACGGTGCTTAAATGCATTCCCCGCGTCAACAAAAAAAAAAAAAAAAAAAAACCTAACCATTGGTTGAGCCTTAACAGGCAAGAGGACCCCATGAGGGGGTCGGGGCGTATGGGCCTGCAAGGCCCATGGGGACGGACGTGACCGAAAGGTCGCATCGGGGAGGCCTGACCAGCCTCTCGTAGCCGGCCACGTTTCGTCGTGCAACGACCCCTGTCTCACGGTCTACAGGGTACGTGCGGCGCAACGTGGCCGAAGGCGGCTTGCCTTAATTGGCTGGCCTGAGGGTGATACCCGATACAAAAATCCGTGAAGGAAAGCACGTTAAAACCCAGCGGATACTTGGCGTCCTCCGCAAGTAACAGCCCGCTCCCCGGAATGAGCGTCACCCGGGGAGTGCTTTTACATCGTCTCAACTCGTGGGATTTACTATGGAAAATTTAAATTTAAAAAAACCAAATGATGTCGGTAGTGGAGAAGAGAGGCCCGGTACTCCGGTTCCGGGTCGGAGAGTGTTGAGGGTGGCGGTGCCACGATGTGACACCGCAGTGTTGTCGCGAGACCTACTGCTGTCAGATTCTGACAGCAGTGTGGTCTCAATGATGGAGGTGACCTCTGGTCCTCCTTCGCCCCTGTGTTCCCGGCTGTTTCGCAGGCCCCGGAGCTCGGGCTCGGAGGGGGACAGCGAGGAGTCGGCTGGCTCATCACCGAGGAGGCATATGAAACGCCACCTCAACCCGCCAGGAGAGGATGAGGCTGGGGACGTCTTGGCCAAACAGCGGCCCAGGCGAGGACGCCCCCCGACGACGGGGCAATATGTCGGCCTTGCTGCGGCGAAAGCCCAATTAAACAGGGCCAAAGAGCGGGAGCTAGAGCTCCAGGCAGAGCAGGAGCTCGCCGAAGAGCTCCGAAGGCGGGAGGAGAGGCGACTCTCCTTCCTCCGCCAGTCTCCGGCATCGGAAAAGGAGGCATCGACGTCGCCGCCAGCTGCTGGGGAACTCCGAGCTGAGCAGCTGGGCCGTGCAATTGGGGAGGCGGTGGAGTCTATACGCTCCATCGCCCATAAGAGCTCCAAGCTCAAAGGGCAGTCGGTCCAGGGCCTGAGGAGCGCTGCGGGCTCCATATTGGAGCACGTGCGGGAGCTGTTGTCCCGCACGGAGTCTGATGAGGTGGCTCGCCTGCAGCGCGAGATTGCGGCCCTCAAGGTCGAAATGAAGGCGATAAAGCAGCAGGCGAGTGCTGCGCCGTCGATGTCACGCGAGGAAATCGCTTTCCTCATCGACGCGCGCATTGACGGCATTGGAGACCGCCTGTTGCCCGAGCCGCGGCTGCGCCCGCCGCTTGCGGCGGACGCCCGCAACGCCGCACGCTCCGCAGCTGCCACCGTCACTGCTGGCCCTTCAGCCACTGTCGTTGGCGACGTCGGCACCTCCGTGCCCATTCGCTCCGCTGGAGCCAAAGGCCGCTCGGCCAAAGTCGCGCCTGCTGTTGGCACCTCCTCCGCCGCTGCGGCTCAGTCCGCTGGCGCCGCACCCTCCGCGTCTGCAACAGCGGCTTCTTCTCCCCCTGTGAGTCAGGGGACTAAAAAGAAGCCGAAACGGCAAAAGAGGAGCGCTGCGGCGCGAGAGGCGGAGGCGGCGCGTCAGGCGCCCCCCCGAAGCGCTGCCCCCGAAGGCGCTCGCCAAGGCACCCGCCAATGGCAATGCCGTGCGGCGCGCCCCGAAACTCCGCGCCCCCCGAACCGCTGCAGTGGTCATCACACTGCAGCGTGAAGCTGCGGATAGGGGCGTAACGTACGCCGCTAAACTCGCCGAGGCTGAGAGGTCAGTCGACCTCAAGAGCCTCGGCATTGAGGCGTTGAGATTCCGCACGGCGGCGACCGGCGGACGAGTCCTCGAAGTGGCGGGTGCCGATAACGCCAAAAAGGCGGACGCCCTGGCGGAGCGGCTGAGGGCCGCTCTCGGCGAGGAAGTGAAGGTCGCCAGGCCGGAGAAATGTGCGGAGTTGCGCATCTCCGGCTTGAGTGACGCGACGAGTCAGGAGCAGGTCGCGGGGATGGTGGCGGACGTAGGGGGGTGCGCCACCACCTCCGTCAAGGTGGGCAACATAGTCCGCTCCTCGGGGCGCAACGGCACGGTGTGGGTGCAGTGCCCGGTCGCGGCGGCCAAAATACTTTCAGACGGCCGCCCTCTTGCGATCGGATGGTGCCGCGTACATGCCGTCCTGTTGGAGGTCCGACCCCAGCGCTGCTTCCGCTGCCTGGAGGTGGGGCACGTGGGGGCAAAGTGCGCTGCGGGCGTCGACCGCAGCGACCTGTGTTACTGCTGCGGGAAGGCCGGCCACAAGGCGGCCGGCTGCGCAGCGGAGCCCTGCTGTCCCATATGCTCGGCAGCGGGAGCGTCGTCCGCGCACCGCCTGGGCACGAAGGCGTGCCTGGCGGCGTCAGAAAAACGGGGTCGGACCCGTAGAGGAGGAAAGGGCAGGAGGGTGGCGGCGACCCCCTCCGCCCCGTCAGAGGAGGCAATGGACACCGCCCAAGTTTAGATGGCTGAAATCTCGTTGCTGCAGGCCAACGTCAACCACTGTGCCGCGGCCCAGGATCTCTTGATGCAGACCGTGGCACAGTGGCAGGCGACCGTGGCCGTAGTCTCCGAACCGTACGTTGTTCGGTCCCGGGATGACTGGGCCGGAGATCGCGACGGTTTGGTGGCTATCGTCTCCCAGCGGGGTGCGCTCGGCTTCGCCCCATTTGACAGAGTGTCGAGTGGGCGAGGCTGTGTGCTGGCACTGCTGGGAGACGTTGCAGTGATCGGGGTGTACTTCTCGCCCAACCGGGGCCTCGCCGAATTTGAACAGTTTCTCGTCGAGGTCGGCGCTCTGGTGGCAGAAGTGCACCCCACCCCGGTTGTCGTCGCCGGAGACTTCAACGCCCACTCTCGGGCATGGGGCTCCCCGGCGACCGACGATCGGGGTGAGATGGTGGAAGAATGGGCGGTGTCCCACGGCTTGGCGCTGCTCAACCAGGGGGCTGTAAATACGTTTGTGCGGGGCGAAGTGGGGTCTATCATAGACCTCTCGTTTGCGAGCCCCGCACTAGCTGACCGCATTCGCGGCTGGAGGGTGGTCGAGGGGGTGGAGACGATGTCGGACCACCTCTACATACGGTTCGACATCGCCGCCCCCAATTCGAGGACCCCAGCGGTCAGCAGTCGCCCCCTGGCTGGGGAAGGTCCGCGGTGGCGTCTCAAGACGCTCGACCGGGAGCTGGCGAAGGAGGCGGCCATCGTCGAGCGATGGGCCGCGATCGATGGGGGTCCGTACGTGGACGCGAGGGCGGAGCGACTGGAGAGTGCGCTCACTCGCGTCTGCGATGCGGCGATGAGTAGGGTGGGGCCTGTCCCGCCGCGGAGGCGGGTGTACTGGTGGAACGACCACTTAGCGGGGCTGCGTACAGCTTGTGACGCAGCCCAGCGAAGGTGCACCCGCAGCCGCGGACGTAGAGTACGGGTCCCCGCCCAAGAAGAGGTCCTGCTCGCCGCATACCGGGCCACCCGGGCGGTCTTTCGCTCGGCGATGAGAGCCGCCAAGGAGGCGGCTTGGAAGGAGTGGCTCGACACACTCAACGAAGATCCGTGGGGGCGCCCGTACAAAGTCGTAAACGACAAACTTCGGCCGTGGGCGCCCCCGCTCACTAGGTCTCTCGAGCCCTCCTTCGTGAGCGACGTCGTCAGCTCCCTCTTCCCTGCGCGGGAAGAGTGGGTCCCACCGCGGATGGCGCCAAGCCAGACGCCGGCGGATATCGGGGCGATTCCGCCCGTGTCCGATGCCGAATTGGGGGTCGCGGTTCTGAAACTCAAATTGAGGAACCGCGCCCCTGGCCCGGACGGCATCCCTGGGCGGGTCGTCGCCCTGGTGATGCCCGCGTTCGAGGAGGAGACGCTGTCCCTGCTGTCGGAGTGTCTGTCGTCGGGAAGAGTCCCGCGACGATGGAAGACCGGGCGGCTCGTGCTGCTGAAGAAGCACGGGCGCCCGGCCGAGTCGCCGTCGGCCTACCGCCCCATCGTCCTGCTCGGCGAGATGAGCAAGCTGCTCGAGCGAGTGCTCGCGGCACGTCTCGTCGAGCACCTGGAGGGGGCGGGGCCCAACCTTAGTGACGGCCAGTACGGGTTCCGTCGCGGGAGATCGACCCTGGACGCGATATCCCGGCTCAGGGACAGCGTGGAAGAGGTGGTCGGCCAGGGGGAGGTGTTGTTGGCGGTGTCGCTGGACATTGCGAACGCCTTCAACACCATCCCCTGGGGGACCATTGCGGAGGCGCTGGGGTACCACAACGTCCCGTGGTACCTCAGGCGCGTACTCGCGGACTACTTCGTTGACCGGGCCGTCTCGTATCCGACCCGGTCGGGAGTGGTCTGCCGAGACATGACGTGCGGTGTTCCACAGGGGTCGGTCCTCGGGCCGCTCCTGTGGAACATCGGGTATGATTGGGTCCTGCGCGGTGCCACTCTTCGGGGCGTCGGCGTCTTCTGCTACGCCGACGATACCCTGGTCACCGCGCGGGGCCCGTCCTACAGGGACGCAAAAGTGTTGGCCACGGCTGGTGTGGCCCACGTTGTCGGTCGCATCAGGGCGCTTGGACTCCAGGTGGCCCTCGAAAAATCCGAGGCCATTTTCTTTCACGGGCCTCGGTCGGGGGCCCCTCCTCGGGACTCCCAGATTGTGGTGGGTGGCACCCCCATCGCTGTCGGGCGGACCTTAAAGTATCTCGGTCTGGTTCTCGACAGCAGATGGGGTTTCGTCGAGCACTTCCGGCGTCTGGCACCAAAACTGGTGTCATACGCCGGGAGGCTCGCCAGGCTGCTCCCCAATCGGGGGGGGCCTGGTAGTTCGTGTCGCCGTCTGTACGAGGGTGTGGTGCGCTCGAAGGCGCTCTACGGAGCGCCCATCTGGGCGGGCACCCTCTGCGCCGAAAGTTTAGCGCTGCTGCGACGTCCGCAGCGCGCGATCGCGCAGAGAGGTGCACGGGCGTACTGCACCGTCTCTTACGAGGCGGCGTGCATGATAGCCGGGTCCCTTCCATGGGATCTCGAGGCTGGAGTCCTTCAAGCCGTGTATGCGGAGTGCGCCCTGGTGCGACTGAGTGGTGGTCGCCCGCTTCCGGAGGAGATCGACCGCTGGAGACAGTCGGCTCGCAACGATCTCTTCCGGGAGTGGGCCTTGCGATTAGAGTCGCCTTCCGCGAGCGCGATGCTCGTGGGGGCCGTTCGACCCATCCTGCGGGCCTGGGTGGAGAGACCTGCGAGCCGGTTTAAGGTGAGGCGGAACACCGCGGTGGTTTAGTGGGTATTACGGTCCGATCCCAGACCGTCGAGTCCCACACACCGCCCTGCTGCCCCCGCAGCGGGGTGACGGTGCCTAAATGCATTCCCCGCGTCAACAAAAAAAAAAAAAAAAAAAAAAAAAAAAAAAAAAAAAAAAAAAAAAAAAAAACCTAACCATTGGTGTCGATTTGTCGTTGGTGTCGATTTGTCGCTGTCGGCTGTGGTGGAAGCCATGGCTGGCAGCCAGCAGTGTTGGGCCGCCGTCGCCTCGTTCGCCAGCGAGGTGATGGTGGCGAAACGAGAGGCACTGCGGGAACGGGAGCGTGCTGGTCTGACGCTCCCTCCCCGCCGTGCAGTTCGGGGTCGTCGCCGCGCAGAATTTTTGCGCGGCCCGGAGTAATCTGTCTGGCCGTGGGTGGTTGGTCGGGGGACCACCACCGTCCACAGAAGGCCATGTGATGACAGGCGCCCTTCCCGTGTTCCGGGGGGCGCCGGCCTATTCTTCCTTCTTCTTCTTCTTCTATAGCTTGCCCGCCCTCTACCCCCCCTGCTTTCAGAGGGGCCCCTGAGGGCGGTGCACAGCATCTTTTATCTCTACTTTCTTCTTTCGCTCTTCGGAGCTGGGGGGGCTTGTAATGACCCCCCCAGAGTTGAGCCCTGCTTAAATGGGCGCCCCTAGCCGGGTCGTAGTGACTAAACCTCTGGCCTATCCTGCGGCCCGGTATGGGTGAGACGGAACACCGCGGTGGTTTAGTGGGTATTACGGTCCTGTCCGGACCGTCGAGTCCCACACACCGCCCTGCTGCCCCCGCAGCGGGGTGACGGTGCTTAAATGCATTCCCCGCGAAAACAAAAAAAAAAAAAAAAAAAAAAAAAACCTAACCTAACCTAACCTAACCTGGGGTGCGGTGGGGTGCGGTCGGATAACCTCCACGTTGGCTTAGCCCTGCTTCTTGTCCTTTCTACTTCGGTGGGGGGAACGGAAGCCGGGACGCTGGTGCACCCTGGACAATGGTTATTGGTGTCCTCCTCGGAGGATTCTGGTAGCGATTGACCAAGTCCGACAAGCCCTTTTCAGGGCTAGATGACCCCATGAGGAGGGTCGTGGTATGGCGGGCCTGCAAGGCCCGCGGCGTCGTGTCGTTGTCCTTTGTTCTTCTTTTCTCCTTGTTTATTCTTCCCTTCCCTCTTTCGTTTCTTGTCTTTGTTCTTTTATCTCTTCTGTCGCGGCAACGGCGCGCTGTTCGTCAGCTCCTTACGGAGCTATGGTGGGGTCGTTCTCGGCCTCACCCGAGTCGAGCCTTAACAGGCAAGAGGACCCCATGAGGGGGTCGGGGCGTATGGGCCTGCAAGGCCCATGGGGATGGACGTGACCGAAAGGTTGCATCGGGGAGGCCTGACCAGCCTCTCGTAGCCGGCCACGTTGCGTCGTGCAACGACCCCTGTCACACGGTCTACAGGGTACGTGCGGCGTAACGTGGCCGAAGGCGGCTTGCCTTAATTGGCTGGCCTGAGGGTGATACCCGATACAAAAATCCGTGAAGGAAAGCACGTTAAAACCCAGCGGATACTTGGCGACCTCCGCATGTAATAGCCCGCTCCCCGGAATGAGCGTCACCCGGGGAGTGTTTGTAGATCGTCTCATACTCGTGGGAATAATATGGAACAATTTAATAAAACCAATGAAAATTCGAAGAACGAAGAGTCGGGCCAACCCGACGAACAAATCCAACGGACTCCGAAGGAGTATGTACTGGCTGAACACACTAGGTCCCGAAGTCCACTCCGGGGCCTGTTACTCAAAGAGGCGCGCGTCACGCTGTCTCGCTGCAGCGTATCGCCAACGCCCTCAACTAAAGAGACGGCTGTCATCTCAGACGCCGATAGTGAGGCCACCATGGTGGAAGTGAGCTCGCGTTCCGCGTCTCCGTTACCACTGACCTCTAGATTCTTCCGCAGGCGGAAATCGGCTACGGGGTCAATCACTTTCAGTGATGATGAAGAGGAGATGCACTACTTGAGCGACTCCTCTGTGTCTAGTCCCAGCAGACCCGGATCAGCCCCCAAGAGGGGCCGTGGGCGCCCCCCTTATACAGGAATGTACATTGGTCTGGCAAAAGCCAAGGCCAAGTACGCTGCAGCGCAGGAGCGCGCATCCGAGGAGGCTGCAGAAGAGGCCTACAGGAAGGAAGTGCAAGCTCCCTTCCTTAAAGGTGTCCCCACTTCAGTGGAGAAACTGGAGAAGCCGGTAACGGCTCAGACGTCTGAGGAGTTGACTGGGGGAATTGAGGAGGCGGTGGCGGTGATCAACACCGTCGCCGTCAAATCAAATAAATTAAAAGGCCAACTCGTGCGGGACCTCAGGGAGGCCGCAAGCACCATCATCAAAAGTGTGCGGGAGTTGAAATCCCGCACGGAGTCAGAAGAGGTGGTGCTCCTCAACGTGGAGTTAATAGCCCTAAGGGCGGAGATGGAGGGCCTTAAACAGGCAGCGGCCTCCTTCGCCCCAGCGATGACGCGCGATGAGATTGGTTTCATGATAGACGCGCGCCTCGCCGGGGTTGTGGACCGCCTGCCCCCTGAGGTGCCAATACGCCCACCATTGGCTGCGGATGCACGGAACGCTGCGCGCGCCTCACGTTCCGCTGCTGCCAGCTCCGCTGGGTCAGCTCCTCCTCGGAGAACCAAGGGTCCTTCGGCTTTGGCCTCAGGTCCAGAGGCTCCCGTTGCCTCCCTACCTATCCCCACCGTGCTCCCTTCCACTGTCCTCTCCACATCAACTACAGGCGTGGTCGCCGAAGAGGGCAAAAGGAAGAGGGCAAAGAAGATGAGCGCCGCAGCAGCGGAAGCCGCAGCTGCTCGGCAGGTGCGTCCACCGCCCACTGTTGTTGTTGCTCCCCAGCCACTTGCTGAGGGGTGGAACGTAGTGGCAGCGCGCCCTGCGAAGAAGAACTCCGCTGCGGCTCCAGCGCCGTCACCGGCAAAAACCAAGAAGAAGAAAGGCTCCACAAAGCCCCGCACTACGCGCACTGCTGCAGTGACTATCACACTGCAGCAAGGCGCGAAGGAGTCGGGAACCACCTACGCGGCCGTGCTTGCCCAGGCAGAAGACACAGTTGACCTGAAGAGCCTGGGCATAGATGGTCTGCGTTTCCGCGCCGCCGTCACCGGAGGAAAGATCCTCGAGGTGAGCGGCGTGGACAAAGATGCCAAGGCGGACGCCCTGGCCGATAAGTTGCGGTCGGTGCTGGGCGAAGTGGTTCGGGTTGCCAGACCTGAGAAATGCGCAGAGTTGCGCATCTCATGCCTTGGCGACACCGCCACAAAGGAGAGGGTTGCCTCTATGGTGGCAGAAGTCGGTGCCTGTGACGTCTCCCGCGTTAAAGTGGGCGACATCAGCTGCCCACCCGGCCGGCAGGGCACCTGCTGGTTGAAGTGCCCGGTCGCGGCGGCCAAGAAGTTGTTGGATGGCCGCCGCCTAACCATAGGGTGGTCTGTAGTTAGGGCCACCCTCCTTGCGCCTCGAGTCCAACGGTGTTTTCGTTGTCTGGACTCGGGGCATGTCGGAGTACAGTGCACTTGCGAAGTGGATCGCAGTGCACTGTGCTTCCGTTGTGGACAGCCGGGCCATAAGGCGGCCGGCTGCTCTTTGGAGCCCCGGTGCCCCGTCTGTTCTACGGATGGTGCACCGGCTGCCCACCGTCTGGGCACTAGGATGTGTGACGTCGCTGCCCAAAAGCGGGGACGTCGTGGCGGCAGAAGACGTGGTGTCGTTTCCACCACTCAGTCTTCGCCGCCAACGGAGGAGAGGATGGACACCGCTCAATCATAAATGGCCATCTCACTACTGCAGGCCAACGCCGGCCACTGTCTCGCGGCTCAGGATCTCCTGATGCAGTCCATAGCACAGTGGCAGGCAACCGTCGCCGTCGTCAGCGAGCCGTATTTGGTCCGCGATCGTGACGACTGGGCTGGCGACCGCGACGGCCTAGTGGCCATAGTCGCCCGTCAGGGTGCGGTCAGCGCGTCCCCCTTCAGCAGAGTGCTGAGGGGGCGTGGTTGTGTTTTGGCCCTGATGGGCGGCTTCGCAGTAGTTGGGGTGTACATTTCCCCCAGTAGGAGTCTCGCCGAGTTCGAACTGGTGCTCGCCGAAGTCGAGGCCCTGCTCGCGGATGTACGCCCCACCCCTGCATTGGTCGTCGGGGATTTCAACGCCAAGTCAACAGCTTGGGGTTCTCCGGCGACTACTGCAAAGGGGGAGTTTCTAGAGGATTGGGCGGTGTCCACCGGCTTGGTGCTGTTGAACAGGGGGGCGGTCCACACCTGTGTGCGTCCCCAGGGTAGTTCTATCGTAGATTTATCGTTTGCCAGTTCTGCCCTGGTGGACCGTATACGGGGGTGGAGAGTGATGGAGGGGGTGGAGACTCTGTCGGACCATCGTTACATATGGTTCGACGTTGTCGCCGCTCCCTCGGCCACCCCCGCGGTGACTGATCGCCCGCTTGTAGGGGAGGGACCCCGGTGGCGGCTGAACACGCTGGACCGGGAGCTGGCCAGAGAGGCGGCAATTGTCGAGCGCTGGGCCGCTCCAAATGTCAACGGTCTGGACGTAGACGCGAGGGCGGAGAATCTCGCCGGTGCGATGGCTCGCGTCTGCGATGCGGCGATGCAGAGGGCAAGGCCGGTACCCCCGCGAAGGCAGGTGTACTGGTGGCGGCCTCACCTCGCTGAGATGCGAAAAACCTGTCACGCAGCTCAGCGACGGTATACCCGCAGTCGCGGGAGGCGCCGGAGAGACCTTGCCCAGGAGGAGATATTGCTCGCCGCGTACCGGGCCGCTCGGGCGGCCTTTAGCTCGGCAATCCGGGCCGCCAAGAATGCAGCCTGGAACGAGGGGCTCGAGAGTTTAAATGGGGATCCATGGGGGCACATTTACAAGGTTGTGAGCCAAAAGCTCAAACCTTGGGCGCCCCCCCTCACTACCTCTCTCGAGCCCCAATTTGTAGACGAAGTGGTCAGTTCCCTCTTCCCTGCGCGGGAAGAGTGGGTCCCTCCCTGTATGGCACCAAGCCGGGAAGTGCCGGATGGCGAGGCCGTCCCGCCCGTATCCGACGTCGAACTGGGGGTGGCGGTCCTAAAGTTAAAACTCAGGAATCGCGCCCCTGGTCCCGATGGCGTCCCTGGGCGAGTCGTCGGCCTCGTCATGCCGGAAATTGAAGAAGAGTCGCTGTCCCTGATGTCGGACTGTTTGGCGTCCGGAAGGGTCCCGCGACGATGGAAAACGGGGAAGCTCGTGCTGCTTCGTAAGCACGGGCGTCCCCCGGAGTCGCCGTCGGCCTACCGCCCCATCGTTCTGCTCGACGAGATGTGCAAGCTCTTCGAGCGGGTGCTCGCTGCGCGTCTCGTCGGGCATCTGGAGGGGGCTGGGCCGAATCTTAGCAGTGGCCAATACGGCTTTCGTCGCGGGAGGTCTACCCTCGACGCCGTGTCCCGACTCAGGGACAGCGTCGACGATGCCGTTGGCCAGGGGCAGGTGGTGTTGGCTGTGTCGCTCGACATAGCCAATGCCTTCAACACCCTCCCCTGGCCAACAATTGCCGAGGCGCTGAGGTACCACAACGTCCCGTGGTACCTCAGGCGCATCCTTGCGGACTATTTCGTCGACCGGGCCATAACTTACCCGGCTCGGTCGGCCGTGGTCCGCAAGCAAATGTCGTGTGGTGTTCCACAGGGGTCGGTGCTGGGTCCGCTCCTGTGGAACGTAGGATATGATTGGGTCCTGCGCGGTGCCAATCTTCAGGGAGTCGGCGTACTCTGTTACGCCGACGATACCCTTGTCACCGCGCGAGGACCCACTTTCCGAGACGCTGCCGTGCTTGCCACTGCAGGCACGGCCCAGGTCGTCAGTCACATCAGGGCGCTCGGCCTCAGAGTGGCCCTCGAAAAGTCCGAGGCCATCTTTTTTCATGGGCCTCGGATGAGACCCCCTCGGGATGCCCAAATTGTGGTGAGTGGCACCTCCATCGCTGTCGGGAGGACCCTTAAATATCTGGGTCTCTTGCTCGACAGCCGGTGGGGGTTCATCGAGCATTTCCGGCAGCTGTCACCAAAGCTGGTGACGTTTGCCGGGATGCTCAGTAGGCTGCTCCCCAATAAAGGGGGACCGGGAAGTGCTTGCCGCCGCCTCTACGAGGGTGTGGTGCGCTCCAAGGCGCTCTATGGAGCGCCTATTTGGGCGGATGCCCTCGGCGCCGCGAACGTGGTTCAGCTGCGACGACCGCAGCGGATCGCGGCGCAGAGGGCTGCACGGGCGTACCGCACCGTGTCTTTTGAGGCGGCGTGCCTGTTGGCACGAAGTCCCCCGTGGGATCTCGAAGCAGGGGTCCTCAAGAGGGTCTACGAGGAGGGCACCCTGGTGCGACAAGTAGGAGGTCGCCCATTGCCGGAGCAGGTCGATCGCTGGAGACAGGAGGCTCGCGACGATCTGTTCCGACAATGGGCCTTGAGATGTGCGGCTCCGACCGCGAGCCGTGTGCTCGTGGGGGCCATCGGTCCCGTGCTCCGCCAGTGGGTGGAGCATGCGCAGGGGGCTCCGACCTACTTCCTCACCCAACTTCTCACGGGTCATGGCTGTTTTGCCAAATTCCTGTGGGAAGTGGTGGGGATCCTGTCGGAGCCCGTTTGTCATCACTGCGCAGGCGGTGCCGTAGATACGGCGGAGCATACGCTCGCTGTATGCGCCGCCTGGGACACACAGAGGTTGGCCCTCACGGGCATCATCGGCAGTGTAGGTTCGCTGCCGGCCGTCATTCTGTCTATGGCCGGCAGCGAAGAATGTTGGGCCGCCGTCGCCTCCTTCGCTCGGGAGGTGATGGCGGCAAAGAGAGAGGCCCTGCGGGAACGGGAGCGTGCAGGCCGCACGCTTCCGCCCCGCCGGGCACCAGTCAGGGGGCGACGGCGTATTGCATACGCCCAAGCCCCCGACTGATAGGGCCGTGGGCGGTGGGTCGGGGGGCCCACCGCTCACGCGAAAGGCCCTGAGGAGTCCGACGCCCCTTATGTGTTTCGGGGGCGTCGCTTCTATGTTGATTGGGGGGGGGTTAGGCCCCCCGTGTTGAGCTCGAAAGAGCGCCCCTTTGCCGGGCCGCCGTTGCTTAACAGTTTCTGTCTATCCGGCGGCCCGGCTAAGGCGAAGGAGAAACACCGTGGATAGGTTTTAGTGGGTAGTCCGGCCCGTTTTCCATCCTAGGGCCGGGAGTCCCACACGAAGCCGTCTCGCTCCCCCCCGCAGCGAGACGGTGAAGTGCGTAAATGCATCACCGACCACGTAAAAAAAAAAAAAAAAAAAAAAAAAAAAACCTGGGGTGCGGTCGGATAACCTCCACGTTGGCTTAGCCCTGCTTCTTGTCCTTTTTACTTCGGTGGGGGGAACGGAAGCCGGGACGCTGGTGCACCCTGGACAATGGTTATTGGTGTCCTCCTCGGAGGATTCTGGTAGCGATTGACCAAGTCCGACAAGCCCTTTTCAGGGCTAGCTGACCCCATGAGGGGGGTCGTGGTATGGCGGGCCTGCAAGGCCCGCGGCGTCGTTGTTGCTTTTTCTTTGTTCTTCTTCTCTCCTTGTTATCCTTCCCTCTTTCGTTTCTTGACTTTGTTCTTTTATCCCTTCTTTCGCGGCAACGGCGCGCTGTTTGTCAGCTCCATAGCGAGCTATGGTGGGGTCGTTTTCGGCCCCACCCGAGCCGAGCCTTAACAGGCAAGAGGACCCCATGAGGGGGTCGGGGTGTATGGGCCTGCAAGGCCCATGGGAGCGGACGTGACCGAAAGGTCGCATCGGGGAGGCCTGACCAGCCTCTCGTAGCCGGCCACGTTGCGTCGTGCAACGACCCCTGTCTCACGGTCTACAGGGTACGTGCGGCGCAACGTGGCCGAAGGCGGCTTGCCTTAATTGGCTGGCCTGAGGGTGATACCCGATACAAAAATCCGTGAAGGAAAGCACGTTAAAACCCAGCGGATACTTGGCGTCCTCCGCAAGTAACAGCCCGCTCCCCGGAATGAGCGTCACCCGGGGAGTGCTTTTACATCGTCTCAACTCGTGGGATTTACTATGGAAAATTTAAATTTAAAAAAACCAAATGATGTCGGTAGTGGAGAAGAGAGGCCCGGTACTCCGGTTCCGGGTCGGAGAGTGTTGAGGGTGGCGGTGCCACGATGTGACACCGCAGTGTTGTCGCGAGACCTACTGCTGTCAGATTCTGACAGCAGTGTGGTCTCAATGATGGAGGTGACCTCTGGTCCTCCTTCGCCCCTGTGTTCCCGGCTTTTTCGCAGGCCCCGGAGCTCGGGCTCGGAGGGGGACAGCGAGGAGTCGGCTGGCTCATCACCGAGGAGGCACATGAAACGCCACCTCAACCCACCAGGAGAGGATGAGGCTGGCGACGTGTTGGCCAAACAGCGGCCCAGGCGAGGACGCCCCCCGACGACGGGGCAATATGTCGGCCTTGCTGCGGCGAAAGCCGAATTTAACAAGGCCAAAGAGCGGGAGCTAGAGCTCCAGGCGGAGCAGGAGCTCGCCAAAGACCTCCGAAGGCGGGAGGAGAGGCGACTCTCCTTCCTCCGCCAGTCTCCCGTATCGGAAAAGGAGGCATCGACGTCGCCGCAAGCTGCTGGGGAACTCCGAGCCGAGCAGCTGGGCCGCGCTATTGGAGAGGCGGTGGAGTCTATACGCTCCATCGCCCATAAGAGCTCCAAGCTGAAGGGGCAGTCTGTCCAGGGCCTCAGGAGCGCTGCAGTCTCCATAATGGAGCACGTGCGGGAGCTGTTGTCCCGCACGGAGTCTGATGAGGTGGCTCGCCTGCAGCGCGAGATTATGGCCCTCAAGGCCGAAATGAAGGGCATCAAGCAGCAGGCGAGTGATGCGCCGTCGATGTCGCGCGAGGAAATCGCTTTCCTTATCGACGCGCGCATTGACGGCATTGGCGACCGCCTGTTGCCCGAGCCGCGGCTACGCCCGCCGCTTGCGGCGGACGCCCGCAACGCCGCACGCTCCGCAGCTGCCACCGTCACTGCTGGCCCTTCAGCTGTAGGAAACGTCGGCGCCTCTGTGCCCACTCGCTCCGCTGGAGCCAAAGGCCGCTCGGCCAAAGTCGCGCCAGCGGTTGGCGCCTCCTCCGTCGCTGTGGCTCAGTCCGCTAGCGCCGCTCCCGCTGCGCGCTCTTCAAGAGCCGCACCCTCCGAGTCTGACCCTTTGTTGGAGGAGACGGAGGTTTCTGCACCAGCGGCTTTCTTCTCCCCCCTAGTGAGTCAGGGGACTAAGAAGAAGAAGCCCAAGAAGAAGAAGAAGAGCGCTGCGGCGCGTGAGGCGGAGGCGGCGCGTCAGGCGCCCCCCCCGCAGGAATCCACTTCTCGGCCTTTGCCCGAGGCGTGGAATGTGGTGGCGGGGCGCCCAAAAAAGGCGCCAGCCCCGAAGGCGCCCGCCAAGGCACCCGCCAATGGCAATGCCGTGCGGCGCGCCCCGAAACTCCGCGCCCCCCGAACCGCTGCAGTGGTTATCACACTGCAGCGTGAAGCTGCGGATAGGGGCGTAACGTACGCCGCTAAACTCGCCGAGGCTGAGAGGTCAGTTGACCTAAAGAGCCTCGGCATCGAGGCGTTGAGGTTCCGCACGGCGGCGACCGGCGGACGAGTCCTCGAGGTGGCGGGTGCCGATAACGCCCAAAAAGCGGACGCCCTGGCTGAGCGGCTGAGAGCCGCTCTCGGCGAAGAAGTCAGGGTCGCCAGGCCGGAGAAATGTGCGGAGCTGCGCATCTCCGGCTTGAGTGACGCGGCGACCCAGGAGCAGGTCGCGGGGATGGTGGCGGACGTAGGAGGGTGTGCCACCACCTCCGTCAAGGTCGGTAGTATAGTCCGCTCCTCGGGGCGCAACGGCACGGCGTGGGTGCAGTGCCCGGTCGTGGCGGCCAAAAATCTCACAGATGGCCGCCCCCTTGCGATCGGATGGTGCAGCGTCCGTGCCGTCCTTTTGGAGGTCCGACCCCAGCGCTGCTTCCGCTGCCTGGAAGTGGGGCACGTAGGGGCAAAGTGCGCTGCTGGCGTCGACCGCAGCGACCTCTGCTACTGCTGCGGGAAGGCCGGCCATAAGGCGGCCGGCTGCGCAGCGGAGCCCTGCTGCCCCATTTGCTCGGCAGCGGGGGCGTCATCCGCGCACCGCCTGGGCACGAAGGCGTGCCTGGCGGCGTCAGAAAGACGGGGTCGGACCCGTAGAGGAGGAAAGGGCAGGAGGGTGGCGGCGACCCCCCCCTCCGCCCCGTCAGAGGAGGTAATGGACACCGCCCAAGTTTAGATGGCTCCAATCTCGTTACTGCAGGCCAACGTCAACCACTGTGCCGCGGCCCAGGATCTCTTGATGCAGACCGTGGCACAGTGGCAGGCGACCGTGGCCGTAGTCTCCGAACCGTACGTTGTTCGGTCCCGGGATGACTGGGCCGGAGATCGCGACGGTTTGGTGGCTATCGTCTCCCAGCGGGGTGCGCTCGGCTTCGCCCCATTTGACAGAGTGTCGAGTGGGCGGGGCTGTGTGCTGGCACTGCTGGGAGACGTTGCAGTGATCGGGGTGTACTTCTCGCCCAACCGGGGCCTCGCCGAATTTGAACAGTTTCTCGTCGAGGTCGGAGCTCTGGTGGCAGAAGTGCACCCCACCCCGGTTGTCGTCGCCGGAGACTTCAACGCCCACTCTCGGGCATGGGGCTCCCCGGCGACCGACGATCGGGGTGAGATGGTGGAAGAATGGGCGGTGTCCCACGGCTTGGTGCTGCTCAACCAGGGGGCTGTAAACACGTTTGTGCGGGGCGAAGTGGGGTCTATCATAGACCTCTCGTTTGCGAGCCCCGCACTAGCTGACCGCATTTGCGGCTGGAGGGTGGTTGAGGGGGTGGAGACGATGTCGGACCACCTCTACATACGGTTCGACATCGCCGCCCCCAATTCGAGGACCCCAACGGTCAGCAGTCGCCCCCTGGCTGGGGAAGGTCCGCGGTGGCGTCTCAAGACGCTCGACCGGGAGCTGGCGAAAGAGGCGGCCATCGTCGAGCGATGGGCCGCGGTCGATGGGGGTCTGGACGTGGACGCGAGGGCGGAGCGACTAGAGAGTGCGCTCACTCGCGTCTGCGATGCGGCGATGAGTAGGGTGGGGCCTGTCCCGCCGCGGAGGCGGGTGTACTGGTGGAACGACCACCTAGCGGGGCTGCGTACAGCTTGTGACGCAGCCCAGCGAAGGTGCACCCGCAGCCGCGGACGTAGAGTACGGGTCCCCGCCCAAGAAGAGGTCCTGCTCGCCGCATACCGGGCCGCCCGGGCGGTCTTTCGCTCGGCGATGAGAGCCGCCAAGGAGGCTGCTTGGAAGGAGTGGCTCGACACACTCAACGAAGATCCGTGGGGGCGCCCTTACAAAGTCGTAAACGACAAACTTCGGCCGTGGGCGCCCCCGCTCACTAGGTCTCTCGAGCCCTCCTTCGTGAGCGACGTCGTCAGCTCCCTCTTCCCTGCGCGGGAAGAGTGGGTCCCACCGCGGATGGCGCCAAGCCAGACGCCGGCGGATATCGGGGCGATTCCGCCCGTGTCCGATGCCGAATTGGGGGTCGCGGTTCTGAAACTCAAATTGAGGAACCGCGCCCCTGGCCCGGACGGCATCCCTGGGCGGGTCGTCGCCCTGGTGATGCCCGCGTTCGAGGAGGAGAAGCTGTCCCTGCTGTCGGAATGTCTGTCGTCGGGAAGAGTCCCGCGACGATGGAAGACCGGGCGGCTCGTGCTGCTGAAGAAGCACGGGCGCCCGGCCGAGTCGCCGTCGGCCTACCGCCCCATCGTCCTGCTCGGCGAGATGAGCAAGCTGCTCGAGCGAGTGCTCGCGGCACGTCTCGTCAAGCACCTGGAGGGGGCGGGGCCCAACCTTAGTGACGGCCAGTACGGGTTCCGTCGCGGGAGATCGACCCTGGACGCGATATCCCGGCTCAGGGACAGCGTGGAAGAGGCGGTCGGCCAGGGGGAGGTGTTGTTGGCGGTGTCGCTGGACATCGCGAACGCCTTCAACACCATCCCCTGGGGGAC
The DNA here is from genome assembly GCA_963556515.1 of Nudaria mundana. Classification (NCBI taxonomy): domain Eukaryota; kingdom Metazoa; phylum Arthropoda; class Insecta; order Lepidoptera; family Erebidae; genus Nudaria; species Nudaria mundana. Next base: position 88,049 of record OY748314.1, read on the forward strand.
CATTGCGGAGGCGCTGGGGTACCACAACGTCCCGTGGTACCTCAGGCGCGTACTCGCGGACTACTTCGTTGACCGGGCCGTCTCGTATCCGACCCGGGCGGGAGTGGTCCGCCGAGACATGACGTGCGGTGTTCCACAGGGGTCAGTCCTCGGGCCGCTCCTGTGGAACATCGGGTATGATTGGGTCCTGCGCGGTGCCACTCTTCGGGGCGTCGGCGTCTTCTGCTACGCCGACGATACCCTGGTCACCGCGCGGGGCCCGTCCTACAGGGACGCAAAAGTGTTGGCCACGGCTGGTGTGGCCCACGTTGTCGGTCGCATCAGGGCGCTTGGACTCCAGGTGGCCCTCGAAAAATCCGAGGCCATTTTCTTTCACGGGCCTCGGTCGGGGGCCCCTCCTCGGGACTCCCAGATTGTGGTGGGTGGCACCCCCATCGCTGTCGGGCGGACCTTAAAGTATCTCGGTCTGGTTCTCGACAGCAGATGGGGTTTCGTCGAGCACTTCCGGCGTCTGGCACCAAAACTGGTGTCATACGCCGGGAGGCTCGCCAGGCTGCTCCCCAATCGGGGGGGGCCTGGTAGTTCGTGTCGCCGTCTGTACGACGGTGTGGTGCGCTCGAAGGCGCTCTACGGAGCGCCCATCTGGGCGGGCACCCTCTGCGCCGAAAGTTTAGCGCTGCTGCGACGTCCGCAGCGCGCGATCGCGCAGAGAGGTGCACGGGCGTACTGCACCGTCTCCTACGAGGCGGCGTGCATGATAGCCGGGTCCCTTCCATGGGATCTCGAGGCTGGAGTCCTTCAAGCCGTGTATGCGGAGTGCGCCCTGGTGCGACTTAGTGGTGATCGCCCGCTTCCGGAGGAGATCGACCGCTGGAGACAGTCGGCTCGCGACGATCTCTTCCGGGAGTGGGCCTTGCGATTAGAGTCGCCTTCCGCGAGCGCGATGCTCGTGGGGGCCGTTCGACCCGTCCTGCGGGCCTGGGTGGAGAGGTCACATGGCGTACCGACGTACGGAAGCCGGGACGCTGGTGCACCCTGGACAATGGTTATTGGTGTCCTCCTCGGAGGATTCTGGTAGCGATTGACCAAGTCCGACAAGCCCTTTTCAGGGCTAGCTGACCCCATGGGTCGTGGTATGGCGGGCCTGCAAGGCCCGCGGCGTCGTTGTTGTTTTCTTTGTTCTTCTTTTCTCCTTGTTTATTCTTCCATCTTTCGTTTCTTGTCTTTGTTCTTCTATCTTTTCTGTCGCGGCAACGGCGCGCTGTTTGTCAGCTCCTTATGGAGCTATGGTGGGGTCGTTCTCGGCCTCACCTGAGCTGAGCCTTAACAGGCAAGAGGACCCCATGAGGGGGTCGGGGCGTATGGGCCTGCAAGGCCCATGGGAACGGACGCGACTGAAAGGTCGCATCGGGGAGGCCTGACCAGCCTCTCGTAGCCGGCCACGTTGCGTCGTGCAACGACCCCTGTCTCACGGTCTACAGGGTACGTGCGGCGCAACGTGGCCGAAGGCGGCTTGCCTTAATTGGCTGGCCTGAGGGTGATACCCGATACAAAAATCCGTGAAGGAAAGCACGTTAAAACCCGGCGGATACTTGGCCACCTCCGCATGTAATAGCCCGCTCCCTGGAATGAGCGTCACCCGGGGAGTCGTTTTTACATCGTCTCATTCTCGTGGGTTCAAATATGGATTTAAATAAACAAAAACAAAAAAACGATGATGTTGGTAGTGGGGAGGAGAGGCCCGGTACTCCGGTTCCGGGTCGGAAAGTGTTGAGAGTGGCGGTGTCACGGTGTGACACGGCAGTGTTGTCCCGAGACCTACTGCTGTCAGATTCTGACAGCAGTGTGGTCTCAATGATTGAGGTGACCTCGGGTCCCCCTTCGCCCCTGTGTTCCCGGCTGTTTCGGAGGCCCCGGTACTCGGACTCGGAGGGGGACAGCGAGGAGTCGGCTGGCTCATCACCGAGGAGGCTTATGAAGCGCCACCTCAACCCGCCAGGAGAAGATGAGGCTGGGGACGTCTTGGCCAAACAGCGGCCCAGGCGAGGACGCCCCCCGACGACGGGGCAATATGTCGGCCTTGCTGCGGCGAAAGCCCAATTAAACAGGGCCAAAGAGCGGGAGCTAGAGCTCCAGGCAGAGCAGGAGCTCGCCGAAGAGCTCCGAAGGCGGGAGGAGAGGCGACTCTCCTTCCTCCGCCAGTCTCCGGCATCAGAAAAGGAGGCATCGACGTCGCCGCCAGCTGCTGGGGAACTCCGAGCTGAGCAGCTGGGCCGTGCAATTGGGGAGGCGGTGGAGTCGATACGCTCCATCGCCCATAAGAGCTCCAAGCTCAAAGGGCAGTCGGTCCAGGGCCTCAGGAGCGCTGCAGGCTCCATATTGGAGCACGTGCGGGAGCTGTTGTCCCGCACGGAGTCTGATGAGGTGGCTCGCCTGCAGCGCGAGATTGCGGCCCTCAAGGTGGAAATGAAGGCGATAAAGCAGCAGGCGAGTGCTGCGCCGTCGATGTCACGCGAGGAAATCGCTTTCCTCATCGACGCGCGCATTGACGGCATTGGAGACCGCCTGTTGCCCGAGCCGCGGCTGCGCCCGCCGCTTGCGGCGGACGCCCGCAACGCCGCACGCTCCGCAGCTGCCACCGTCACTGCTGGCCCTTCAGCCACTGTCGTTGGCGACGTCGGTGCCTCCGTGCCCACTCGCTCCGCTGGAGCCAAAGGCCGCTCGGCCAAAGTCGCGCCTGCTGTTGGCACCTCCTTCGCCGCTGCGGCTCAGTCCGCTGGCGCCGCACCCTCCGCGTCCGACCCTTTGTTGGAGGAGGCGGAGGTTTCTGCGACAGCGGCTTCTTCTCCCCCTGTGAGTCAGGGGACTAAGAAGAAGCCCCAGCGGAAGAAGAAGAGCGCTGCAGCGCGAGAGGCGGAGGCGGCGCGTCAGGCGCCCCCCATGCAGGAATCCACTTCTCGACCTTTGCCCGACGCGTGGAATGTGGTGGCGGGGCGCCCAAAAAAGGCGCTGGCCCCGAAGGCGCCCGCCAAGGCATCCGCCAATGGCAATGCCGTGCGGCGCGCCCCGAAACTCCGCGCCCCCCGAACCGCTGCAGTGGTCATCACACTGCAGCGTGAAGCTGCGGATAGGGGCGTAACGTACGCCGCTAAACTCGCCGAGGCTGAGAGGTCAGTCGACCTCAAGAGCCTCGGCATCGAGGCGTTGAGATTCCGCACGGCGGTGACCGGCGGACGAGTCCTCGAGGTGGCGGGTGCCGATAACGCCCAAAAAGCGGACGCCCTGGCGGAGCGGTTGAGAGCCGCTCTCGGCGAAGAAGTCAGGGTCGCCAGGCCGGAGAAATGTGCGGAGCTGCGCATTTCCGGTTTGAGTGACGCGGCGACTCTGGAGCAGGTCGCGGGGATGGTGGCGGATGTAGGAGGGTGCGCCACCACCTCCGTCAAAGTGGGCAATATAGTCCGGTCCTCGGGGCGCAACGGCACGGCGTGGGTGCAGTGCCCGGTCGCGGCGGCCAAAAAACTCTCAGATGGCCGCCCTCTTGCGATCGGATGGTGCCGCGTCCGTGCCGTCCTTTTGGAGGTCCGACCCCAGCGATGCTTCCGCTGCCTGGAGGTGGGGCACGTGGGGGCGAAGTGCGCTGCGGGCATCGACCGCAGCGACCTTTGTTACTGCTGTGGGAAGGCCGGCCACAAGGCGGCCGGCTGCGTAGCGGAGCCGTGCTGCCCCATATGCTCGGCAGCGGGAGCGTCGTCCACGCACCGCCTGGGCACAAAGGCGTGCCTGGCGGCATCAGAAAAACGGGGTCGGACCCGTAGAGGAGGAAAGGGCAGGAGGGTGGCGGCGTCCCCCTCCGCCCCGTCAGAGGAGGCAATGGACACCGCCCAAATTTAGATGGCTCAAATCTCGTTGCTGCAGGCCAACGTCAACCACTGTGCCGCGGCCCAGGATCTCTTGATGCAGACCGTGGCACAGTGGCAGGCGACCGTGGCCGTAGTCTCCGAACCGTACGTTGTTCGGTCCCGGGATGACTGGGCCGGAGATCGCGACGGTTTGGTGGCTATCGTCTCCCAGCGGGGTGCGCTCGGCTTCGCCCCATTCGACAGAGTGTCGAGTGGGCGAGGCTGTGTGCTCGCACTGCTGGGAGACGTTGCAGTGATCGGGGTGTACTTCTCGCCTAACCGGGGCCTCGCCGAGTTCGAACAGTTCCTCGTCGAGGTCGGAGCTCTGGTGGCGGAAGTGCACCCCACCCCGGTTGTCGTCGCCGGGGATTTCAATGCCCACTCTCGGGCATGGGGCTCACCGGCGACAGATGATCGGGGTGAGATGGTGGAAGAATGGGCGGTGTCCCACGGCTTGGTGCTGCTCAACCAGGGGGCTGTAAACACGTTTGTGCGGGGCGAAGTGGGGTCTATCATAGACCTCTCGTTTGCGAGCCCCGCACTAGCTGACCGCATTTGCGGCTGGAGGGTGGTCGAGGGGGTGGAGACGATGTCGGACCACCTCTACATACGGTTCGACATCGCCGCCCCCAATTCGAGGACCCCAGCGGTCAGCAGTCGCCCCCTGGCTGGGGAAGGTCCGCGGTGGCGTCTCAAGACGCTCGACCGGGAGCTGGCGAAGGAGGCGGCCATCGTCGAGCGATGGGCCGCGGTCGATGGGGGTCCGTACGTGGACGCGAGGGCGGAGCGACTGGAGAGTGCGCTCACTCGCGTCTGCGATGCGGCGATGAGTAGGGTGGGGCCTGTCCCGCCGCGGAGGCGGGTGTACTGGTGGAACGACCACTTAGCGGGGCTGCGTACAGCTTGTGACGCAGCCCAGCGAATATCGGGGCGATTCCGCCCGTGTCCGATGCCGAATTGGGGGTCGCGGTTCTGAAACTCAAATTGAGGAACCGCGCCCCTGGCCCGGACGGCATCCCTGGGCGGGTCGTCGCCCTGGTGATGTCCGCGTTCGAGGAGGAGACGCTGTCCCTGCTGTCGGAATGTCTGTCGTCGGGAAGAGTCCCGCGACGATGGAAGACCGGGCGGCTCGTGCTGCTGAAGAAGCACGGGCGCCCGGCCGAGTCGCCGTCGGCCTACCGCCCTATCGTCCTGCTCGGCGAGATGAGCAAGCTGCTCGAGCGAGTGCTCGCGGCACGTCTCGTCGAGCACCTGGAGGGGGCGGGGCCCAACCTTAGTGACGGCCAGTACGGGTTCCGTCGCGGGAGATCGACCCTGGACGCGATATCCCGGCTCAGGGACGGCGTGGAAGAGGCGGTCGGCCAGGGGGAGGTGTTGCTGGCGGTGTCGCTGGACATCGCGAACGCCTTCAACGCCATCCCCTGGGGGACCATTGCGGAGGCGCTGGGGTACCACAACGTCCCGTGGTACCTCAGGCGCGTACTCGCGGACTACTTTGTTGACCGGGCCGTCTCGTATCCGACCCGGTCGGGAGTGGTCCGCCGAGACATGACATGCGGTGTTCCACAGGGGTCAGTCCTCGGGCCGCTCCTGTGGAACATCGGGTATGATTGGGTCCTGCGCGGTGCCACTCTTCGGGGCGTTGGCGTCTTTTGCTACGCCGACGATACCCTGGTCACCGCGCGGGGCCCGTCCTACAGGGACGCTAAAGTGTTGGCCACGGCTGGTGTGGCTCACATTGTCGGTCGCATCAGGGCGCTTGGACTCCAGGTGGCCCTCGAAAAATCCGAGGCCGTTTTCTTTCATGGGCCTCGGTCGGGGGCCCCTCCTCGGGACTCCCAGATTGTGGTGGGTGGCACCCCCATCGCTGTCGGGCGGACCTTAAAGTATCTCGGTCTGGTTCTCGACAGCAGATGGGGTTTCGTCGAGCACTTCCGGCGTCTGGCACCAAAACTGGTATCATACGCCGGGAGGCTCGCCAGGCTACTTCCCAATCGGGGGGGGCCTGGTAGTTCGTGTCGCCGTCTGTACGACGGTGTGGTACGCTCGAAAGCGCTCTACGGAGCGCCCATCTGGGCGGGCACCCTCTGCGCCGAAAGTCTAGCGCTGCTGCGACGTCCGCAGCGCGCGATCGCGCAGAGAGGTGCACGGGCGTACTGCACCGTCTCTTACGAGGCGGCGTGCCTGATAGCCGGGTCCCTTCCATGGGATCTCGAGGCTGGAGTCCTCCAAGCCGTTTACGAGGAGTGCGCCCTGGTGCGACTGAGTGGTGGTCGCCCACTTCCGGAGGAGATCGACCGCTGGAGACAGGCGGCTCGCGACGATCTCTTCCGGGAGTGGGCCTTGCGATTGGAGTCGCCTTCCGCGAGCGCGATGCTCGTGGGGGCCGTTCGACCCGCCCTGCGGGCCTGGGTGGAGAGGTCACATGGCGTACCGACGTACCACCTCACACAACTCCTCACAGGTCACGGTGTTTTCGCCAAATACCTGTGCAGGATTGTTGGGGTGGAGCCGGACGTCGTGTGTCGTCACTGCCCGGCCGGTGTCGTTGACACAGCGGCCCACACCCTTGCCGAGTGCGCGGCATGGGACGGGCCGCGTATGGCCCTCACGGGCATCGTTGGTGTGAATTTGTCGCTGCCGGCCGTGGTGTTAGCCATGGCCGGCAGCCAACAGTGTTGGGCTGCCGTCGCCACTTTTGCTGGCGTGGTGATGGCGGCCAAGAGAGAGGAATTGCGGGTGAGGGAGCGGGCGGGTCGCACGCTTCCTCCCCGCCGTCCGGTCCGAGGGCGCCGCCTAGCGGCTTTCATGCGCGCCCCCGACTAGTGTTTTTTGACCGTGGGCGGAAGGTCGGGGGACCTCCGCCCACCGATGGTCACCCGTGGCGATGGGCACCCTCCTCGTGTTCCGGACGGTGCCCACTTACGCACGCCCGCACCGGCCGTTCTCTACCCTCTCTGCTTTCAGAGAGGTGCTCGAGAACGGTGGAGGTGCGGGCTAGATTCTTCAGCTCCTTAGGGAGCTCCGGGGGGGTCACTTAATTGGCCCCTCCGAGGCGAGCCCCGACTTCACGGGGCGCCCCTTGCCGGCTCGCAGTGATTTAACCTCTGGCCTACCCTGCGAGCCGGTTTAAGGTGAGGCGGAACACCGCGGTGGTTTAGTGGGTAGTACGGGCCCTTTCCTTTTTGGGTCCGTGAGTCCCACACACCGTCCCTGCTGCCCCCGCAGCAGGGATGACGGTGCTTAAATGCATTCCCCGCGTAAACAAAAAAAAAAAAAAAAACCTAACCTAACCTAACCTAACCTAACCTAACCTAACCTAACCTAACCTAACCTAACCTAACCTAACCTAACCTAACCTAACCTAACCTGGGGTGCGGTCGGATAACCTCCACGTTGGCTTAGCCCTGCTTCTTGTCCTTTCTATTTCGGTGGGGGGAACGGAAGCCGGGACGCTGGTGCACCCTGGACAATGGTTATTGGTGTCCTCCTCGGAGGATTCTGGTAGCGATTGACCAAGTCCGACAAGCCCTTTTCAGGGCTAGCTGACCCCACGAGGGGGGTCGTGGTATGGCGGGCCTGCAAGGCCCGCGGCGTCGTTGTTGTTTTCTTTGTTCTTCTTTTCTCCTTGTTTATTCTTCCATCTTTCGTTTCTTGTCTTTGTTCTTCTATCTTTTCTGTCGCGGCAACGGCGCGCTGTTTGTCAGCTCCTTATGGAGCTATGGTGGGGTCGTTCTCGGCCTCACCTGAGCTGAGCCTTAACAGGCAAGAGGACCCCATGAGGGGGTCGGGGCGTATGGGCCTGCAAGGCCCATGGGAACGGACGCGACTGAAAGGTCGCATCGGGGAGGCCTGACCAGCCTCTCGTAGCCGGCCACGTTGCGTCGTGCAACGACCCCTGTCTCACGGTCTACAGGGTACGTGCGGCGCAACGTGGCCGAAGGCGGCTTGCCTTAATTGGCTGGCCTGAGGGTGATACCCGATACAAAAATCCGTGAAGGAAAGCACGTTAAAACCCGGCGGATACTTGGCCACCTCCGCATGTAATAGCCCGCTCCCTGGAATGAGCGTCACCCGGGGAGTCGTTTTTACATCGTCTCATTCTCGTGGGTTCAAATATGGATTTATATAAACAAAAACAAAAAAACGATGATGTTGGTAGTGGGGAGGAGAGGCCCGGTACTCCGGTTCCGGGTCGGAAAGTGTTGAGAGTGGCGGTGTCACGGTGTGACACGGCAGTGTTGTCCCGAGACCTACTGCTGTCAGATTCTGACAGCAGTGTGGTCTCAATGATTGAGGTGACCTCGGGTCCCCCTTCGCCCCTGTGTTCCCGGCTGTTTCGGAGGCCCCGGTACTCGGACTCGGAGGGGGACAGCGAGGAGTCGGCTGGCTCATCACCGAGGAGGCATATGAAGCGCCACCTCAACCCGCCAGGAGAGGATGAGGCTGGGGACGTCTTGGCCAAACAGCGGCCCAGGCGAGGACGCCCCCCGACGACGGGGCAATATGTCGGCCTTGCTGCGGCGAAAGCCCAATTAAACAGGGCCAAAGAGCGGGAGCTAGAGCTCCAGGCAGAGCAGGAGCTCGCCGAAGAGCTCCGAAGGCGGGAGGAGAGGCGACTCTCCTTCCTCCGCCAGTCTCCGGCATCGGAAAAGGAGGCATCGACGTCGCCGCCAGCTGCTGGGGAACTCCGAGCTGAGCAGCTGGGCCGTGCAATTGGGGAGGCGGTGGAGTCTATACGCTCCATCGCCCATAAGAGCTCCAAGCTCAAAGGGCAGTCGGTCCAGGGCCTCAGGAGCGCTGCGGGCTCCATATTGGAGCACGTGCGGGAGCTGTTGTCCCGCACGGAGTCTGATGAGGTGGCTCGCCTGCAGCGCGAGATTGCGGCCCTCAAGGTGGAAATGAAGGCAATAAAGCAGCAGGCGAGTGCTGCGCCGTCGATGTCACGCGAGGAAATCGCTTTCCTCATCGACGCACGCATTGACGGCATTGGAGACCGCCTGTTGCCCGAGCCGCGGCTGCGCCCGCCGCTTGCGGCGGACGCCCAAAACGCCGCACGCTCCGCAGCTGCCACCGTCACTGCTGGCCCTTCAGCCACTGTCGTTGGCGACGTCGGCACCTCCGTGCCCATTCGCTCCGCTGGAGCCAAAGGCCGCTCGGCCAAGGTCGCGCCTGCTGTTGGCACCTCCTCCGCCGCTGCGGCTCAGTCCGCTGGCGCCGCACCCTCCGCGTCCGGCCCTTTGTTGGAGGAGGCGGAGGTTTCTGCAACAGCGGCTTCTTCTCCCCCTGTGAGTCAGGGGACTAAAAAGAAGCCGAAACGGCAAAAGAGGAGCGCTGCGGCGCGAGAGGCGGAGGCGGCGCGTCAGGCGCCCCCCCCGCAGGAATCCACTTCTCGGCCTTTGCCCGAAGCGTGGAATGTGGTGGCGGGGCGCCCAAAAAAGGCGCCAGCCCCGAAGGCGCCCGCCAAGGCACCCGCCAATGGCAATGCCGTGCGGCGCGCCCCGAAACTCCGCGCCCCCCGAACCGCTGCAGTGGTCATCACACTGCAGCGTGAAGCTGCGGATAGGGGCGTAACGTACGCCGCTAAACTCGCCGAGGCTGAGAGGTCAGTTGACCTCAAGAGCCTCGGCATTGAGGCGTTGAGATTCCGCACGGCGGCGACCGGCGGACGAGTCCTCGAAGTGGCGGGTGCCGATAACGCCAAAAAGGCGGACGCCCTGGCGGAGCGGCTGAGGGCCGCTCTCGGCGAGGAAGTGAAGGTCGCCAGGCCGGAGAAATGTGCGGAGTTGCGCATCTCCGGCTTGAGTGACGCGACGAGTCAGGAGCAGGTCGCGGGGATGGTGGCGGACGTAGGAGGGTGCGCCACCACCTCCGTCAAGGTGGGCAACATAGTCCGCTCCTCGGGGCGCAACGGCACGGTGTGGGTGCAGTGCCCGGTCGCGGCGGCCAAAATACTTTCAGACGGCCGCCCTCTTGCGATCGGATGGTGCCGCGTACATGCCGTTCTGTTGGAGGTCCGACCCCAGCGCTGCTTCCGCTGCCTGGAGGTGGGGCACGTGGGGGCAAAGTGCGCTGCGGGCGTCGACCGCAGCGACCTGTGTTACTGCTGCGGGAAGGCCGGCCACAAGGCGGCCGGCTGCGCAGCGGAGCCCTGCTGTCCCATATGCTCGGCAGCGGGAGCGTCGTCCGCGCACCGCCTGGGCACGAAGGCGTGCCTGGCGGCGTCAGAAAAACGGGGTCGGACCCGTAGAGGAGGAAAGGGCAGGAGGGTGGCGGCGACCCCCTCCGCCCCGTCAGAGGAGGCAATGGACACCGCCCAAGTTTAGATGGCTGAAATCTCGTTGCTGCAGGCCAACGTCAACCACTGTGCCGCGGCCCAGGATCTCTTGATGCAGACCGTGGCACAGTGGCAGGCGACCGTGGCCGTAGTCTCCGAACCGTACGTTGTTCGGTCCCGGGATGACTGGGCCGGAGATCGCGACGGTTTGGTGGCTATCGTCTCCCAGCGGGGTGCGCTCGGCTTCGCCCCATTTGACAGAGTGTCGAGTGGGCGGGGCTGTGTGCTGGCACTGCTGGGAGACGTTGCAGTGATCGGGGTGTACTTCTCGCCCAACCGGGGCCTCGCCGAATTTGAACAGTTTCTCGTCGAGGTCGGAGCTCTGGTGGCAGAAGTGCACCCCACCCCGGTTGTCGTCGCCGGAGACTTCAACGCCCACTCTCGGGCATGGGGCTCCCCGGAGACCGACGATCGGGGTGAGATGGTGGAAGAATGGGCGGTGTCCCACGGCTTGGCGCTGCTCAACCAGGGGGCTGTAAATACGTTTGTGCGGGGCGAAGTGGGGTCTATCATAGACCTCTCGTTTGCGAGCCCCGCACTAGCTGACCGCATTCGCGGCTGGAGGGTGGTCGAGGGGGTGGAGACGATGTCGGACCACCTCTACATACGGTTCGACATCGCCGCCCCCAATTCGAGGACCCCAGCGGTCAGCAGTCGCCCCCTGGCTGGGGAAGGTCCGCGGTGGCGTCTCAAGACGCTCGACCGGGAGCTGGCGAAGGAGGCGGCCATCGTCGAGCGATGGGCCGCGATCGATGGGGGTCCGTACGTGGACGCGAGGGCGGAGCGACTGGAGAGTGCGCTCACTCGCGTCTGCGATGCGGCGATGAGTAGGGTGGGGCCTGTCCCGCCGCGGAGGCGGGTGTACTGGTGGAACGACCACTTAGCGGTCCCCGCCCAAGAAGAGGTCCTGCTCGCCGCATACCGGGCCACCCGGGCGGTCTTTCGCTCGGCGATAAGAGCCGCCAAGGAGGCGGCTTGGAAGGAGTGGCTCGACACACTCAACGAAGATCCGTGGGGGCGCCCGTACAAAGTCGTAAACGACAAACTTCGGCCGTGGGCGCCCCCGCTCACTAGGTCTCTCGAGCCCTCCTTCGTGAGCGACGTCGTCAGCTCCCTCTTCCCTGCGCGGGAAGAGTGGGTCCCACCGCGGATGGCGCCAAGCCAGACGCCGGCGGATATCGGGGCGATTCCGCCCGTGTCCGATGCCGAATTGGGGGTCGCGGTTCTGAAACTCAAATTGAGGAATCGCGCCCCTGGCCCGGACGGCATCCCTGGGCGGGTCGTCGCCCTGGTGATGCCCGCGTTCGAGGAGGAGACGCTGTCCCTGCTGTCGGAATGTCTGTCGTCGGGAAGAGTCCCGCGACGATGGAAGACCGGGCGGCTCGTGCTGCTGAAGAAGCACGGGCGCCCGGCCGAGTCGCCGTCGGCCTACCGCCCCATCGTCCTGCTCGGCGAGATGAGCAAGCTGCTCGAGCGAGTGCTCGCGGCACGTCTCGTCGAGCACCTGGAGGGGGCGGGGCCCAACCTTAGTGACGGCCAGTACGGGTTCCGTCGCGGGAGATCGACCCTGGATGCGATATCCCGGCTCAGGGACAGCGTGGAAGAGGCGGTCGGCCAGGGGGAGGTGTTGTTGGCAGTGTCGCTGGACATCGCGAACGCCTTCAACACCATCCCCTGGGAGACCATTGCGGAGGCGCTGGGGTACCACAACGTCCCGTGGTACCTCAGGCGCGTACTCGCGGACTACTTCGTTGACCGGGCCGTCTCGTATCCGACCCGGTCGGGAGTGGTCCGCCGAGACATGACATGCGGTGTTCCACAGGGGTCAGTCCTCGGGCCGCTCCTGTGGAACATCGGGTATGATTGGGTCCTGCGCGGTGCCACTCTTCGGGGCGTTGGCGTCTTTTGCTACGCCGACGATACCCTGGTCACCGCGCGGGGCCCGTCCTACAGGGACGCTAAAGTGTTGGCCACGGCTGGTGTGGCTCACATTGTCGGTCGCATCAGTGCGCTTGGACTCCAGGTGGCCCTCGAAAAATCCGAGGCCGTTTTCTTTCATGGGCCTCGGTCGGGGGCCCCTCCTCGGGACTCCCAGATTGTGGTGGGTGGCACCCCCATCGCTGTCGGGCGGACCTTAAAGTATCTCGGTCTGGTTCTCGACAGCAGATGGGGTTTCGTCGAGCACTTCCGGCGTCTGGCACCAAAACTGGTGTCATGCGCCGGGAGGCTCGCCAGGCTACTTCCCAATCGGGGGGGGCCTGGTAGTTCGTGTCGCCGTCTGTACGACGGTGTGGTACGCTCGAAAGCGCTCTACGGAGCGCCCATCTGGGCGGGCACCCTCTGCGCCGAAAGTCTAGCGCTGCTGCGACGTCCGCAGCGCGCGATCGCGCAGAGAGGTGCACGGGCGTACTGCACCGTCTCTTACGAGGCGGCGTGCCTGATAGCCGGGTCCCTTCCATGGGATCTCGAGGCTGGAGTCCTCCAAGCCGTTTACGAGGAGTGCGCCCTGGTGCGACTGAGTGGTGGTCGCCCACTTCCGGAGGAGATCGACCGCTGGAGACAGGCGGCTCGCGACGATCTCTTCCGGGAGTGGGCCTTGCGATTGGAGTCGCCTTCCGCGAGCGCGATGCTCGTGGGGGCCGTTCGACCCGCCCTGCGGGCCTGGGTGGAGAGGTCACATGGCGTACCGACGTACCACCTCACACAACTCCTCACAGGTCACGGTGTTTTCGCCATATACCTGTGCAGGATTGTTGGGGTGGAGCCGGACGTCGTGTGTCGTCACTGCCCGGCCGGTGTCGTTGACACAGCGGCCCACACCCTTGCCGAGTGCGCGGCATGGGACGGGCCGCGTATGGCCCTCACGGGCATCGTTGGTGTGAATTTGTCGCTGCCGGCCGTGGTGTTAGCCATGGCCGGCAGCCAACAGTGTTGGGCTGCCGTCGCCACGTTTGCTAGCGTGGTGATGGCGGCCAAGAGAGAGGAATTGCGGGTGAGGGAGCGGGCGGGTCGCACGCTTCCTCCCCGCCGTCCGGTCCGAGGGCGCCGCCTAGCGGCTTTTATGCGCGCCCCCGACTAGTGTTTTTTGACCGTGGGCGGAAGGTCGGGGGACCTCCGCCCACCGATGGTCACCCGTGGCGACGGGCACCCTCCTCGTGTTCCGGACGGTGCCCACTTACGCACGCCCGCACCGGCCGTTCTCTACCCTCTCTGCTTTCAGAGAGGTGCTCGAGAACGGTGGAGGTGCGGGCTAGATTCTTCAGCTCCTTAGGGAGCTCCGGGGGGGTCACTTAATTGGCTCCTCCGAGGCGAGCCCCGACTTCACGGGGCGCCCCTTGCCGGCTCGCAGTGATTTAACCTCTGGCCTACCCTGCGAGCCGGTTTAAGGTGAGACGGAACACCGCGGTGGTTTAGTGGGTATTACGGTCCGATCCCAGACCGTCGAGTCCCACACACTGCCCTGCTGCCCCCGCAGCGGGGTGACGGTGCCTAAATGCATTCCCCGCGTCAACAAAAAAAAAAAAAAAAAAAAAAAAAAAAAAAAAAAAAAAAAAAACCTAACCTAACCTAACCTAACCTAACCTAACCTAACCTAACCTAACCTAGATCGACCCTGGACGCGATATCCCGGCTCAGGGACAGCGTGGAAGAGGCGGTCGGCCAGGGGGAGGTGTTGTTGGCAGTGTCGCTGGACATCGCGAACGCCTTCAACACCATCCCCTGGGGGACCATTGCGGAGGCGATGGGGTACCACAAGGTCCCGTGGTACCTCAGGCGCGTACTCGCGGACTACTTTGTTGACCGGGCCGTCTCGTATCCGACCCGGTCGGGAGTGGTCCGCCGAGATATGACGTGCGGTGTTCCACAGGGGTCAGTCCTCGGGCCGCTCCTGTGGAACATCGGGTATGATTGGGTCCTGCGCGGTGCCACTCTTCGGGGCGTTGGCGTCTTTTGCTACGCCGACGATACCCTGGTCACCGCGCGGGGCCCGTCCTACAGGGACGCTAAAGTGTTGGCCACGGCTGGTGTGGCTCACATTGTCGGTCGCATCAGGGCGCTTGGACTCCAGGTGGCCCTCGAAAAATCGGAGGCCGTTTTCTTTCATGGGCCTCGGTCGGGGGCCCCTCCTCGGGATTCCCAGATTGTGGTGGGTGGCACCCCCATCGCTGTCGGGCGGACCTTAAAGTATCTTGGTCTGGTTCTCGACAGCAGATGGGGTTTCGTCGAGCACTTCCGGCGTCTGGCACCAAAACTGGTGTCATACGCCGGGAGGCTCGCCAGGCTGCTCCCCAATCGGGGGGGGCCTGGTAGTTCGTGCCGCCGTCTGTACGACGGTGTGGTGCGCTCGAAAGCGCTCTACGGAGCGCCCATCTGGGCGGGCACCCTCTGCGCCAAAAGTCTAGCGCTGCTGCGACGTCCGCAGCGCGCGATCGCGCAGAGAGGTGCACGGGCGTACTGCACCGTCTCTTACGAGGCGGCGTGCCTGATAGCCGGGTCCCTTCCATGGGATCTCGAGGCTGGAGTCCTCCAAGCCGTTTACGAGGAGTGCGCCCTGGTGCGACTGAGTGGTGGTCGCCCGCTTCCGGAGGAGATCGACCGCTGGAGACAGTCGGCTCGCGACGATCTCTTCCGGGAGTGGGCTTTGCGATTGGAGTCGCCTTCCGCGAGCGCGATGCTCGTGGGGGCCGTTCGACCCGTCCTGCGGGCCTGGGTGGAGAGGTCACATGGCGTACCGACGTACCACCTCACACAACTCCTCACAGGTCACGGTGTTTTCGCCAAATACCTGTGCAGGATTGTTGGGGTGGAGCCGGACGTCGTGTGTCGTCACTGCCCGGCCGGTGTCGTCGACACAGCGGCCCACACCCTTGCCGAGTGCACGGCATGGGACGGGCCGCGTTCTGCCCTCACGGGCATCGTTGGTGCGAATTTGTCTCTGCCGGCCGTGGTACAAGCCATGGCCGGCAGCCAGCAGTGTTGGGCCGCCGTCGCCTCGTTCGCCAGCCAGGTGATGGCGGCCAAGAGAGAGGAACTGCGGGTAAGGGAGCGGGCGGGTCGCACGCTTCCTCCCCGCCGTCCGGTCAGAGGGCGCCGCCTAGCGGCTTTCATGCGCGCCCCCGACTAGTGTTTTTTGACCGTGGGCGGAAGGTCGGGGGACCTCCGCCCACCGATGGTCACCCGTGGCGACGGGCACCCTCCTCGTGTTCCGGACGGTGCCCACTTACGCACGCCCGCACCGGCCGTTCTCTACCCTTTCTGCTTTCAGAAAGGTGCTCGAGAACGGTGGAGGTGCGGGCTAGATTCTTCAGCTCCTTAGGGAGCTCCGGGGGGGTCACTCAATTGGCCCCTCCGAGGTGAGCCCCGACTTCACGGGGCGCCCCTTGCCGGCTCGCAGTGATTTAACCTCTGGCCTACCCTGCGAGCCGGTTTAAGGTGAGACGGAACACCGCGGTGGTTTAGTGGGTATTACGGTCCGATCCCAGACCGTCGAGTCCCACACACCGCCCTGCTGCCCCCGCAGCGGGGTGACGGTGCCTAAATGCATTCCCCGCGTCAACAAAAAAAAAAAAAACCTAACCTAACCTAACCTAACCTAACCTAACCTAACCTAACCTAACCTAACCTAACCTAACCTAACCTAACCTAACCTAACCTAACCTAACCTAACCTAACCTAACCAAGTAGATTAAGAACAACTAGAATAAACTAAAATAGGTTAAACTGTTATAGAATAAGAAAAACACTTGTCAAAAATCATAAATTGTTAGAAGTAAAAATTGAAAATAGAGATAAGAAAAGTGTAAAGGTTAAAAATTTTGAAAAATTTAATAAATAAACAAAGCGCCATATCATAATAATCCCCCCACACAAAAGAATGAAAGGTAGTATGAAAGTGCGAGAGGAATAAAAGAAGAAATGGAATGATACAAGAGAACTAGAATGAAAGATGATTAGTATAAGAACGACGTATTCGCGGGCTGCGCCACGGGGTGTGCGGCGCGTGCACTGGTTAATCACCATTTCCCAGTGCATGGCGTCCATGCGCCCCGTGGCGTGGTCAGCGAATGCGGGTGTAAGTTTAGATTAAAAATTAAGAATGAGCCCTGAGAGGGCTGTCGTTATAATAGGCAGACTAGAGCTAATAATAAGATGTCGAATAGGCTTTGCCATTGGCAGAGGTGCGCAAAAAAAAAAAGGAAGCGGCTTGGAAGGAGTGGCTCGACACACTCAACCAAGATCCGTGGGGGCGCCCGTACAAAGTCGTAAACGACAAACTTCGGCCGTGGGCGCCCCCGCTCACTAGGTCTCTCAAGCCCTCCTTCGTGAGCGACGTCGTCAGCTCCCTCTTCCCTGCGCGGGAAGAGTGGGTCCCACCGCGGATGGCGCCAAGCCAGACGCCGGCGGATATCGGGGCGATTCCGCCCGTGTCCGATGCCGAATTGGGGGTCGCGGTTCTGAAACTCAAATTGAGGAACCGCGCCCCTGGCCCGGACGGCATCCCTGGGCGGGTCGTCGCCCTGGTGATGCCCGTCGGAATGTCTGTCGTCGGGAAGAGTCCCGCGACGATGGAAGACCGGGCGGCTCGTGCTGCTGAAGAAGCACGGGCGCCCGGCCGAGTCGCCGTCGGCCTACCGCCCCATCGTCCTGCTCGGCGAGATGAGCAAGCTGCTCGAGCGAGTGCTCGCGGCACGTCTCGTCGAGCACCTGGAGGGGGCGGGGCCCAACCTTAGTGACGGCCAGTACGGGTTCCGTCGCGGGAGATCGACCCTGGACGCGATATCCCGGCTCAGGGACAGCGTGGAAGAGGCGGTCGGCCAGGGGGAGGTGTTGTTGGCGGTGTCGCTGGACATTGCGAACGCCTTCAACACCATCCCCTGGGGGACCATTGCGGAGGCGCTGGGGTACCACAACGTCCCGTGGTACCTCAGGCGCGTACTCGCGGACTACTTCGTTGACCGGGCCGTCTCGTATCCGACCCGGTCGGGAGTGGTCTGCCGAGACATGACGTGCGGTGTTCCACATGGGTCGGTCCTCGGGCCGCTCCTGTGGAACATCGGGTATGATTGGGTCCTGCGCGGTGCCACTCTTCGGGGCGTCGGCGTCTTCTGCTACGCCGACGATACCCTGGTCACCGCGCGGGGCCCGTCCTACAGGGACGCAAAAGTGTTGGCCACGGCTGGTGTGGCCCACGTTGTCGGTCGCATCAGGGCGCTTGGACTCCAGGTGGCCCTCGAAAAATCCGAGGCCATTTTCTTTCACGGGCCTCGGTCGGGGGCCCCTCCTCGGGACTCCCAGATTGTGGTGGGTGGCACCCCCATCGCTGTCGGGCGGACCTTAAAGTATCTCGGTCTGGTTCTCGACAGCAGATGGGGTTTCGTCGAGCACTTCCGGCGTCTGGCACCAAAACTGGTGTCATACGCCGGGAGGCTCGCCAGGCTGCTCCCCAATCGGGGGGGGGCCTGGTAGTTCGTGTCGCCGTCTGTACGACGGTGTGGTGCGCTCGAAGGCGCTCTACGGAGCGCCCATCTGGGCGGGCACCCTCTGCGCCGAAAGTTTAGCGCTGCTGCGACGTCCGCAGCGCGCGATCGCGCAGAGAGGTGCACGGGCATACTGCACCGTCTCTTACGAGGCGGCGTGCATGATAGCCGGGTCCCTTCCATGGGACCTCGAGGCTGGAAAAAAAAAAAAAAAAACCTAACCTGGGGTGCGGTCGGATAACCTCCACGTTGGCTTAGCCCTGCTTCTTGTCCTTTCTACTTCGGTGGGGGGAACGGAAGCCGGGACGCTGGTGCACCCTGGACAATGGTTATTGGTGTCCTCCTCGGAGGATTCTGGTAGCTATTGACCAAGTCCGACAAGCCCTTTTCAGGGCTAGCTGACCCCATGAGGGGGGTCGTGGTATGGCGGGCCTGCAAGGCCCGCGGCGTCGTTGTCGTTTTTCTTTGTTCTTCTTTCTCCTTGTTTATTCTTCCCTCTTTCGTTTCTTGTCTTTGTTCTTTTATCTCTTCTGTCGCGGCAACGGCGTGCTGTGCGTCAGCTCCTTAGGGAGCTATGGTGGGGTCGTTTTCGGCCTCACCTGAGCTGAGCCTTAAGGCAAGCGGACCCCATGAGGGGGTCGGGGCGTATGGGCCTGCAAGGCCCATGGGGACGGACGTGACCGAAAGGTCGCATCGGGGAGGCCTGACCAGCCTCTCGTAGCCGGCCACGTTTCGTCGTGCAACGACCCCTGTCTCACGGTCTACAGGGTACGTGCGGCGCAACGTGGCCGAAGGCGTCTTGCCTTAATTGGCTGGCCTGAGGGTGATACCCGATACAAAAATCCGTGAAGGAAAGCACGTTAAAACCCAGCGGATACTTGGCGTCCTCCGCAAGTAACAGCCCGCTCCCCGGAATGAGCGTCACCCGGGGAGTGCTTTTACATCGTCTCAACTCGTGGGATTTACTATGGAAAATTTAAATTTAAAAAAACCAAATGATGTCGGTAGTGGAGAAGAGAGGCCCGGTACTCCGGTTCCGGGTCGGAGAGTGTTGAGGGTGGCGATGCCACGATGTGACACTGCAGTGTTGTCGCGAGACCTACTGCTGTCAGATTCTGACAGCAGTGTGGTCTCAATGATGGAGGTGACCTCTGGTCCTCCTTCGCCCCTGTGTTCCCGGCTGTTTCGCAGGCCCCGGAGCTCTGGCTCGGAGGGGGACAGCGAGGAGTCGGCTGGCTCATCACCGAGGAGGCACATGAAACGCCACCTCAATCCACCAGGAGAGGATGAGGCTGGCGACGTGTTGGCCAAACAGCGGCCCAGGCGAGGACGCCCCCCGACGACGGGGCAATATGTCGGCCTTGCTGCGGCGAAAGCCGAATTTAACAAGGCCAAAGAGCGGGAGCTAGAGCTCCAGGCGGAGCAGGAGCTCGCCAAAGACCTCCGAAGGCGGGAGGAGAGGCGACTCTCCTTCCTCCGCCAGTCTCCCGTATCGGAAAAGGAGGAATCGACGTTGCCGCCAGCTGCTGCAAGCTGCTGGCGAGCTGAGCAGCTGGGCCGCGCTATTGGAGAGGCGGTGGAGTCTATACGCTCCATCGCCCATAAGAGCTCCAAGCTGAAGGGGCAGTCTGTCCATAATGGAGCACGTGCGGGAGCTGTTGTCCCGCACGGAATCTGATGAGGTGGCTCGCCTGCAGCGGGAGGTTGTGGCCCTCAAGGCCGAAATGAAGGCGATAAAGCAGCAGGCGAGTGATGCGCCGTCGATGTCGCGCGAGGAAATCGCTTTCCTTATCGACGCGCGCATTGACGGCATAGGCGACCGCCTGTTGCCCGAGCCGCGGCTACGCCCGCCGCTTGCGGCGGACGCCCGCAACGCCGCACGCTCCGCAGCTGCCACCGTCACTGCTGGCCCTTCAGCTGCAGCCGTAGAAAACGTCGGCGCCTCTATGCCCACTCGCTCCGCTGGAGCCAAAGGCCGCTCGGCCAAAGTCGCGCCAGCGTTTGGCGCCTCCTCCGTCGCTGTGGCTCAGTCCGCTAGCGCCGCTCCCGCAGCGCGCTCTTCAAGAGCCACACCCTCCGCGTCCGACCCTTTGTTGGAGGAGACGGAGGTTTCTGCACCAGCGGCTTTCTTCTCCCCCCATGTGAGTCAGGGGACTAAGAAGAAGCCCAAGAGGAAGAAGAAGAGCGCTGCGGCGCGAGAGGTGGAGGCGGCGCGTCAGGCGCCCCCCCCGCAGGAATCCACTTCTCGACCTTTGCCCGAGGCATGGAATGTGGTGGCGGGGCGCCCAAAAAAGGCGCCAGCCCCGAAGGCGCCCGCCAAGGCACCCGCCAATGGCAATGCCATGCGGCGCGCCCTGAAACTCCGCGCCCCCCGAACCGCTGCAGTTGTTATCACACTGCAGCGTGAAGCTGCGGATAGGGGCGTAACGTACGCCGCTAAACTCGCCGAGGCTGAGAGGTCAGTCGACCTAAAGAGCCTCGGCATCGAGGCGCTGAGGTTCCGCACGGCGGCGACCGGCGGACGAGTCCTCGAGGTGGCGGGTGCCGATAACGCCCAAAAAGCGGACGCCCTGGCTGAGCGGCTGAGAGCCGCTCTCGGCGAAGAA
Source organism: Nudaria mundana (assembly GCA_963556515.1). NCBI lineage: Eukaryota > Metazoa > Arthropoda > Insecta > Lepidoptera > Erebidae > Nudaria > Nudaria mundana. The sequence continues at coordinate 108,369 of OY748314.1, forward strand.
GTCAGGGTCGCCAGACCGGAGAAATGTGCGGAGCTGCGCATCTCCGGCTTGAGTGACGCGGCGACCCAGGAGCAGGTCGCGGGGATGGTGGCGGACGTAGGAGGGTGTGCCACCACCTCCGTCAAGGTCGGTAGTATAGTCCGCTCCTCGGGGCGCAACGGCACGGCGTGGGTGCAGTGCCCGGTCGTGGCGGCCAAAAATCTCACAGATGGCCGCCCCCTTGCGATCGGATGGTGCAGCGTCCGTGCCGTCCTTTTGGAGGTCCGACCCCAGCGCTGCTTCCGCTGCCTGGAGGTGGGGCACGTGGGGGCAAAGTGCGCTGCTGGCGTCGACCGCAGCGACCTCTGCTACTGCTGCGGGAAGGCCGGCCATAAGGCGGCCGGCTGCGCAGCGGAGCCCTGCTGCCCCATATGCTCGGCAGCGGGGGCGTCATCCGCGCACCGCCTGGGCACGAAGTGACGGTGCCTAAATGCATTCCCCGCGACAACAAAAAAAAAAAAAAAAAAAAAACCTAACCTTAACTATCCGACCGCACCCCAGGTTAGGTTAAACCTGGGGTGCGGTCGGATAACCTCCACGTTGGCTTAGCCCTGCTTCTTGTCCTTTCTACTTCGGTGGGGGGAACGGAAGCCGGGACGCTGGTGCACCCTGGACAATGGTTATTGGTGTCCTCCTCGGAGGATTCTGGTAGCGATTGACCAAGTCCGACAAGCCCTTTTCAGGGCTGGCTGACCCCATGAGGGGGGTCGTGGTATGGCGGGCCTGCAAGGCCCGCGGCGTCGTTGTCGTTTTTTCTTTGTTCTTCTTTCTCCTTGTTTATTCTTCCCTCTTTCGTTTCTTGTCTTTGTTCTTTTATCTCTTCTGTCGCGGCAACGGCGTGAGTAGTGAGTTATTGGGCATTCTACCCCACCTTAGTTCCATCGGTTATCTTCGATAACCTCAGTCACGGTGGGGTAGAATGCCCAATAACTCTGTGGGGTAGAATGCCCAATAACTCTGTGGGGTAGAATGCCCAATAACTCTTTGTAAAATCATTTACCTAAGCCAACGTTCCACATTTTAATGCCGTTCAATACACTACCGTTCCGTCAATGGTTAACCAATTTCACTTGCTAGATGATTGCTTTCGTACAGCAAACTAACCCGATGCATGTTTGTTAACTCAGTCACGGTGGGGTAGAATGCCCAATAACTATGTGGGGTAGAATGCCCAATAACTCTTTGTAAAATAATTTACCTAAGCCAACGTTCCACATTTTAATGCCGTTCAATACACTACCGTTCCGTCAATGGTTAACCATTTTCACTTGCTAGATGATTGCTTTCGTACAGCAAACTAACCCGATGCATTTTTGTTAACATGAACACGTTAAGATCACATTTTTAAAATAGATAAAGGTGGGACAGAATGCCCAATATCACTTTGGATTGGGAAATAACGTAACTAAACGAATATTCCACATTAATATCATTTGAGCACGCTGTCCCACTGTTCGTACGTTCGCTGAAGCTCCTTACTACTACTTGTAGTTATAAATATTTATGTTATAAATTCATCTTTTCATTACGAGTCCATCAGTATTACATAGCAAACATGAAATTCGTTAAACAAACACAATCGTTACAGGTCAATACAATCTGTGACGATTTGACAAAAAACAAGTTACGCCATGGAGAATTATTACCGAATCCAGTACGTTGCATCATTTGCGGACCATCAAATTGTGGAAAAACTAACTTATTAATTGGTCTTCTATTGCATGAAAATGGATTGACATTTCAGAATGTTTATGTATATTCTAAAACTCTCCATCAACCAAAGTACATCTTTTTAGAAAAAGTTTTACAACGAGTACCAGGTATCACTCTCCAGAAATACCAAGCAAATGATGACGTTTTGAAGGTTACAGATGCGAAACCTAATTCTGTGATTATTTTTGACGATGTAGCATGTGAAAATCAAAGTAATATGCGTGATTATTTTGCAATGGGAAGACATAAATTGATTGACAGTTTTTATTTAAATCAAACTTATACCAAAATACCTAAACAACTTGTAAGAGATAATGCTAACTTAATTGTGCTTTTTAAGCAAGATGAAGTTAACTTGAAACATGTTTACGAAGAACATGTTAACACCGATATGACATGGTTGAAATTTCGAGAAATGTGTTCCCTAATATGGAAAGAGCCTTTTGATTATGTGGTAATTAATAAAGATTGTTCGAAAAACAACGGTTGCTATAGAAAAACGTTTGACACTTTTGTATTATTAGATGAAATTTGAATATTTAAGTAGACTGCAGTCACGTTATTGTTATTCTTTAATTGGTTCTTATCCGATTACCACCTATTTTACATAATGGATAAATCATTGAAAAAACAAATTGTTGATGCGACACAAGCTGTCAGGAAAAAAATACGTAAAATGAAGGATTTAGAAGATAATAATAGACATGCTCTTGATACAGTTTTTAAGCCTGTTACAGAATCTCTCAATTTAATAGCCAACACTAATAACCACTTAGCTCTAACAAAAAAGGAGGAAAAAGGAGAACCCCAAGAACCACAAGACCAAGATATGAAAGAAACAGATGAAAGCAGTAATGATAGTAACGAATCGGAACCCTCATCAGACTCTTCATTTCAGTCATTAGTCGATACTAATCCAGATGTATCATCTTGGTCATTATCTTCACAAGTACTATCGGATGTACCATTTGGTATAAGAAATAACCGTGGACAGTTAATGTTAGGTTCCTCTGGCATAACGATTGGAGATCAAGTTATTACTGTAGCCGGACACAAGTACGAAAGTACACCTGGGTTGCGAGAGTTACTGTTAAAAAGAGACATTGATCTGAGCTTGGTTAATGACTATGACAAGCAAAATTATAAGGCAATGTTACTTGTAACGAATGCACATCGTCGTGATTTCGATTCAAAAAAACCAATTAAAAGTAATAAAGGACAAAAATATTTGCAAGTTATTAAACCACTTTTCGAATAAGAAAGTAAAAGTCCAAGTTGTAGACAGAAAGTAGGAAAAGGATTACCTTTAACAAAAATATGGAAAAAAAATACAGATTTTGTATATTGGGATGATCCCAATGAATTGGTTGATAGATTAAAATTATTAATTGCTTCTCGAGATGCTGGTAACACAGGAATAGACAATGAAATAATATCTATCATTGAAGAACTACGTGAAAGCAAAATCATCAAATAAATAAATCTACTAATATTATATGTGTATCATTTTACTATATACCGTTCAACATAATACACCTTTAATATGAATGTAGACAAATTTGGTCATTATATTCATAAGCGAATGCGTATATCGGAAATACTGGATTTTAATGATAACGCATTAATAAAATCTGATCGTGGAGATTATGACTTGAAGACATCGAGGTTAAAAGGTGTCAAACCTCCTCAAGACGCAGATGATAAAACATATGTAGATGAATTGAAAGGTGTACTAATGAATGACTTACAAAAATTGCAAAGTTCTATTCCAAATAGTGTTCAAAACCACATAGAGAAAGCTTTAAAAACAATAATGTCTGAGATAGTGACTCATTTGGAAAACAAATTTTACACAAGAAACGCAGTTGATAGACTAATTCAAGACGCAATTCAATCTATATTAAAAGATCGAAAAACATAGACCTTAAAGTTTATCAAAATGGCAAAACAACAAATCGTCAATGAAATACATAAAGCAGCACGAAAAAATTTTCCTCGACGATCTGTAATTTTAAAAGGTATTGATGATTTGTGGCAAGCAGATTTAGTTGATATGCAAAACCTAAAAACCTTTAATAAAGGATATAACTATATTTTAATAGTTATTGACTGCTTCTCAAAGTACGTTTGGGTGGAACCACTAAAAACTAAATCCAAACATGATGTCTCTCATGCATTTGAAAAATTACTTTCTACTAATCATAGGATACCAACTCATCTGCAAACTGATAGGGGTACTGAGTTCTATAATTCTACATTTCAAAAGCTTTTACAGAACTATAATATTAATCACTACTCAACATTTTCAACCAAAAAGGCTTCAATTGTTGAACGAGTTATTAAAACGCTTAAAAATAAATTGTACAAATACTTTAGCTTGAACGGACACTATAAGTGGATAGATGGTGGCTTGAACGATGTTATGAAGACATATAACAACACAAAACATCGTATTATTAAATTTGCACCTGTTAATGTCAATAAGTTTAATGAAACGGACATTAAAAATAATATTGCAAATTCCATGATAAAGGTTTTTTTTTTTTTTTTTTTTTTTTTTTATATTTGGTTCGCCAAATTGACGCCGCCCGCCTGGTGGTAAGTCGTGACGACGTCTAGCGATTGTGGGCCACTCTCACAGCACACATTACTATTGAGAGTGGCCCTCAACTTGACGACCTACTGATGTGCCTCTTCACGCTCCGCTTAAAGAACCCAGGATTATATGTGGGAGGAAACACGTGCACAGGCAGGGCGTTCCAGGCCACTATCGTTCGGCAGAGAAACGAACGTTTAAAACGTTCGGTTCTCGCGAACATGCTATCCACTGTGTGGGGGTGGCATCTCTGCCCGGCACGAGTCGTTCGGGATCGGAAGGAAGAGGGTGGGATCAGATTGAAGAGCTCTTCAGAACACTCGCCGTGGTAAATACGGTAGAATGCGGCCAAGGAAGCTATTGTTCGGCGCTGAGCTAGCGGCTCAAGGCTTCCCGTTACCTCCGGACAACCAATAATACGGATAGCCCGTCGCTGCATAGCGTCGAGAGCGTCCAGCAGATACTTCGCGGAGCCGTCCCAGAGGTGAGAGCAGTATTCGACACAGGGTCTAATCTGCGTCTTGTACAGCAGACACCTCTGGTCCGGTGTAAAGAATCTCTTTACCTTATTCAGTATTCCTAGTTTCCGCGAAGCTAGCCCTATACATCTTTCGATGTAGTTTTTATTATTGAGCTCTCGACGAACGTCTATGCCAAGGATATCAAGGTTGTCCTTCATTGGTAATAATGCATTCTGAAGAGAGGGTAGGGGAAGGAAAGGGGATTTCTTCGCAGTAAATGCACACGCCTGTGTTTTGCGGGCATTGAACTCGACCAGGTTCTCGGTACCCCATTGAGAGATACTGTCGAGGTTACGGTCGAGATCAGCCACGAGTCGTCGTCTCTCCTCCTCAATCTCAGATCGCCCCGCCGTCGGACGAACCGAGTAACTCCCGTGCAGTGTGCTGTCATCTGCATAGCAATGAATGTTCCCGAGGGATAGCATATCATTGATATGCAGAAGAAAGAGAGTTGGTGATAGTACGGACCCCTGCGGTACCCCGGCATTCACTTGCAAGAAGCGAGAAGCCTGGCCATCGCAGAGGACCCGCACTCGGCGCTCGTTTAAAAAGCTGGCAATCCAGCTGCACAGTTGAGGAGGTAGACCATATGCCGGAAGCTTGGAAAGGAGCGAAGCATGCCAGACCCTATCGAAGGCTTTGGCGATGTCCAGGCTAATAGCCAAGGACTCGCCGTGCCTTTCCATAGCCCCACCCCAGACATGCGTTACGAATGCCAGAAGATCACCCGTTGATCGCTTTGGCCTGAAGCCGTATTGTCGATCATTGATTAGCGAGTGATCCTCTAGGAATTGCATGAGCTGCTTATTTATAAGGAGCTCAAGCACCTTGCAAATGACTGAGGTGACAGCTATGGGTCGATAGTTGCCTGGATCGGACCGATCCCCTTTCTTGGGGATCGGTTGTACGTTCGCCTCCTTCCAGACCTCCGGCACGAGCCCTGAAGAGTATGACAGGCGGTACAGACGCGTTAATACTGGAGACAACTCAGCTGCACATTTTCGTAGCACCACCGCCGGAATGCCGTCAGGGCCACTGGCTTTCCGCGTGTCGAGTGACCGCAGCACTGCCCGTACATCACATTGCCTGATAACAATATCAGGCATTGTGTGGCCACAGTTGGCGATGGCGGGGGGCTGCAGGCCACGGTCGTCGACCCGGGAATTAGCCGCAAAGAGGTCTGCGAGCATATCCGCTTTCTCTTGGGCTTTGTGAGCCAGTGTTCCATCTGGGTAACGCAGCGGTGGCAGCGAGGGCTGACAAAAGTTAGATTGCACGGCTTTGGCCAGTTGCCAGAATCCACGGCTGCCCGTGGGATGGGAAGTGAGCTCCTGACCAAGCCGCGCGACGCGCTGGGCATCCGCTCTCTTAAAGGCCCTCTTACTCGACTTTGTGGCCCGGTTGTACGCTGCTTTGAGGTGGCCCACGTTGGGGTCGCGCACAGCCCGGGCCCTGATCCAGGCGCGATATGCCGACTGTTTTTGTCGAACAGCTTTGGCACAATCTCGCCCGAACCAGGGACGGGCTCTGCGGATACTGGCGACATCAGTGAAAGGGATGTAATAATCCATCCCTAAACTGATCTCGCCAGCAATAGCAGAAGCACTATCCGAAGGAGCCTTTCCTACAAAGCAGCGCTGGCTCCAGGGGACGGACGCAAAATAATCGCGTAGACCGTCCCAATCCGCTGGTAACCCAAAAATGTCGTCCTAAGTTTATAATTGGTGACAAATTTCGAATTAGTAAGTACAAACATATATTTGAGAAAGGATACACTCCTAACTGGTCAACAGAATTATTTACTATAAAAAAGATAAATAACACTGTACCAATAACATATCGCATCGAAGATAATCAAAAACAAGTCATATTAGGAACTTTTTACGAACAAGAGCTTCAAAAGTCGTCCTGCCCTGGTGTCTATTTGATAGAAAAGGTATTAAAAAAGAAAGGAAACAAACTGTTTGTAAAATGGTTGGGTTTAAATAACAAAGAGAACAGTTGGATTGATAAGACTGCAATAGTGGAATAAGTTAATTATATAAGTGATATATAATTTTAAAGTTTATTCATTATTCTTTAGACGATGCAAGGTGGTGGACTAATAAACAGTATCATTAATCATTTACCATTCGAACTTCACATACCCGGTTATAACTATTGTGGACCAGGAACAAAGCTTTCAAAACGATTACTACGTGGTGATAAAGGTGTAAACAAGTTAGACGAAGCTTGTATGCATCACGATATCGCATACGCAAACTACATAGACTTGCCTAACCGTCAAAAAGCCGACTTACGTCTTATAGATATGACTAAACAAAGACTTAAAGCAAAAGATGCTCGAACAGGGGAAAAGATTAGTTCGTGGATAGTAAACAAAATTATGAAAGCTAAATTGAAGTCTGGTGCTGGTGTTAAGACCTTTAATAACTTTGTTAGGAAAATAAAAAGAAAAATCAAAAAACTCTCGCCTAAAGATAATAAGTCACTAATAAATATAGCTTATATGGTTGCTAGAAAATTAGTTCCATGCATTCCAAAAGTTCGCGTACCTCGAATGATACCTATACCAAAAACTGGAGGCATTCTACCTTTAATCCCAATTTTTGCTGGTTTGTCTGCTTTAGGAGCATTAGCTGGTGGTGCAGCTGGTATTGCTAAAACAGTGAATGATTATAAAGACGGTCAGAAAAAATTACAAGAAACTGAACGTCATAATAAAACTATGGAGGCTATAGCAATAGGTAAAGGTTTATTTATACATTAAACCACATAAGCAAGGTCAGGGATTGTTTATAAAACCATCAAAAAACTAATTGATCAGCTACCTAATCGCGCTTTAACTAATATCGATATTCAGAAGTATGCCTATTGTATTCCTTACTTTCGGGGAGTTTACATGAAGGATCAGTTACCAAAAACACTTAAACGAATTGAATGTGGTATAGTTAACCTAGATAATTCAAAAAATGATGGAACGCATTGGGTAGCTTATGTTAAAATAAATAATTATTGTGAATATTTTGATAGCTTTGGCGATTTAAAACCGCCAAGAGAATTAATCCTATATTTTAAGAACTGTGATGTTTATTATACCTTTAGTAGATATCAACAATTTAACACAATAATTTGTGGACATTTGTGTTTAAGATATTTGCAATGTTTTTGGAATAAATACTATAAATTTTATATCATTCTTTCATTTCCATCATTTGCAAGATGTCACTCACCTTATCGATAACTGGAAACTCATCGGTATTATCTACCTATTATCCAAGCACGCTGCCATTAGTTGGGGAGTATGAATGTGCATTATTACATTTCTCTACATATAATTCTATTCCAAATTTTGATAATACAAATAATAAATTATATTATGGTTCTAAAAATGTTATCGAGATACCTGAAGGAACTTATGAATTACAAGATATTAGCGACTATTTAAAAACTGAGATAAAAGATGCATCCATAAAACTCAATTGTAATAACAACACCTTAAAAACTATGTTATTTTGTACATCAACTATAGATTTTACTAAAGAAGGTACATTTGGAAGTTTATTGGGATTTAAAAAACAGATCTTAGAAGCAAATAAATATCATGTATCAGAGTTTCCAGTTAACATTTTGCCTACGACTGTCATAAGGATTGAATGTGACATAGTTAGCGGTTCCTATATAAACGGTCAATCCAGTCACATCTTACACGAATTTGCACTTAATGTTCCACCTGGATACAGGATTATAGAAATTCCAAAAAACGCAATCTACTTTCCAATAAACCAAACCAATATAAGCTGCATACAGATAAGGCTGTTAGATATAAATAATAACTTAATAAATTTGCGAGGTGAAGAAGTGCAGTTGTGTCTACATATCAGAAGAAAACATGATAGATTATAATAAATATGTGTTTCATTCAACTAAACATAACAGTCCTACTCAAACTATCAAACCAATAAGAGCTCGATCCAAAAAGGTCATAAAATTGAACAACAATAATAAAGCTTTTCTTAAAGCGATTGGTTTGTTAAAATGAATATACTAGATGTTTTATCCGCTCCTGCATACAACAACTCTGTGGAAGGAATTGAATTTCACTCTTACAAGCCTTACGTAACAAGTTTCAATAGAAGCGATGAAATCAGGATACCTATTAATCAACAAGACTTGTATATATTACCATCAGCAAGCACTTTGTTTTTGGAAGGAACTATTGTTGTAAACAAGGCTGAAAATTCTAAAGAGAGAGTCAGTAGCGTTCATTTCACAAACAATAGTTTACTTTACTTGTTTCAAGATATAAGGTATGAGATAAATGGAGTGGAAATAGATAAAATAAAAAACGCTGGTATAACTACCACAATGAAATCATTAATATCAATGAACGAAAACGAGGCTAAAGTATCTAATGCTTGGGGTTGGAATATCGATGGTATAAATAGTACAAATGGGGGTAGCTTTTCTGCTTCCATACCCCTCTGTAACATTCTTGGTTTTGCAGAAGATTTCAAGAAAGTAGTGATAAACAGCAAACATGAATTAATATTGTTACGAAGTAATACTAATCTGAACGCCCTAAAACTTAGCGCTGGTGAGACGGTAGAAGATATTATTATAAATAAAATAATATGGCGAGTACCACATGTCAAAGTATCCGATAGAGAAAAAATAAATATGTTAAAACTGTTAGAAAAAGACCGACCACTCCAGATGATATTCAGGAATTGGGATTTATATGAATATCCGGCTTTACCAAAAACTACTAAACATACTTGGTCCATAAAAACATCATCGCAAATAGAGAAACCAAGATTTGTTATTATTGGTCTGCAAACAAATAGAAAAAATAATCCTAAATTGGATATGTCTCAGTTTGATCACTGTGACGTTCGTGATGTTAGAGTATACCTAAATTCAACCTACTTCCCTTATGAAAATTTAAATTCAAGTTTCTCGAATAACAGAATTGCGTTAATATATGAACAATACACCAGATTTCAACACTCATATTACGGAGGTCGTCGTGGTGAACCGTTATTAAGTGAGAAACAATTTAAAAATATTGCTCCGTTATTTGTCGTAGATTGTTCTAGACAACCAGATAATCTTAAGTCGGGTCCTGTTGTGGATGTCAGAGTGGAAATTGAAAGTGACATTGATATACCAGATCAAACTTCGGCATATTGTCTTATATTGAACGACTGTATAATTGAGTATAAACCATTAAGCAGCACTGTGAGAAAATTATCATGAACCCGAATACGATTATAGTGGATGTCCAGGGCTTTAAAGACACTTGTAATAACTTTATAGTCAAGGAATTAGCTCTGGCCACTCGTGTTTATACCCAAACGTTCTTAATAAAGCCTCCATACTTATTTAAATACTTAACTACGGATGAAAAAAAACAAGTTACGTGGTTGGAGAGAAACAGAGGGATTTACTGGAATGAAGGTTATATCGACTATAGAGAATTTCGACGTATAATTGTTCCTTATCTAGAAAATAAAGAAATTATTGTGAAGGGCTTAGAAAAAGTTAAGTGGATTCAAGATCTTTGTATGAATTGTATTTGTATAGATCTTGGTGAAGACAAGTGTCCAAATTTATCACTGTTGCATAACAAATATTCAAATATTGAAACCAGTTTTAATTGTATTAATCATATTAAACAATGTGCACTTAAAAATGTTTTATGTATAAAGAACTATTTAATAGAGCAAGAAAGGTAATATGTCTTCCTATACGCAGTTTTAATAAATAAAACAATTTTTTAAAGTAAATGTTTTTTTATTTTTTAACACACATTTTTAATATTTATAATTTTTTAACATATATTTTCATAGTAAATAAATTTTTTATAAAATCTAAATATGTCATCACTAGTTTACACATTTTTTACACAGTTTACACAGTTTACATTAATAAATTATTACCTGATTAAAAAATATGATATGAGTAGCCACACAATTATTACCTATGGTTTTTATTTTTTAACACACAACTTAATATTGAAATTTTTTTAACACATATTTTCACAGTAAATAAAATTTTAATAAAATCTAAATATGTCATCACTTTATCTACTAGTTACATTAATGAATTATTACCTAATTAAAAAATGTGATATTAGTAGCCACACAATTTTTTGGAAATATTGTGAATTAATTTTTCAGCTTGATCCGATATCTCATCTACCGTATCTTGTACAATATACTGTGCAGTGATTATGTCCTTACCTTCATCTTCGTCGTCCATTGACTCACTGAGTTCCTTGATCGTAATTTTTATTAAACGTCGTCCTTTTCTTCTTTCACTGTTAATAATATAGGAATTCAATGCACTGCGTTTGTTTGTAATTGGTCTTCTTCGATTAGTTTTCTTTTTGTTTATTTTTACTTCTTCATTGGGTGTTATTATCCAAGGTCTATTCATTGCGTTGTCCAAGTCGAACTGATCTTGCAGGTCTGGAAGATATTCAGGAGAGCTCTCTTCTATTCCGTTTGAAAATTTGTTTAAGTTGGTATTCTGAAAATTATTTAAAACATTAGTAATAAATCATACTAAGTATTTTGTAAATAGATTGAAATTTTCAATAGATTGAAAGTTATAAAATACCTACCATGTTAGATATGCTCGTATTGACTGTTTAATAAAGAATGAACTAGGTAATAATATTTTTTCTAACGCAGTTGATATATCAAATTATGCTGACATAAAGCATTTATTGGTATGATGATCAAGTTAGAACTTGAAATTCAACCATTCAATAATTCGTATGTGCAAAATGTTATTGTTATGCACCTACTTAATAGTTGTGAAATTCTTATGAATTTCAAACGTGTTGTAACGTGAATGATGACGTATTTCGTTATCAATATCAGATAAGGAATATAATAAAAACACAATAATTATGTAATTGCTTATTTTAATTTATTCGACATACTAATATAGAATCGGGTGACCAGTTAAATACCTATAGGCACCTTATCAGTTAGTATCATACGAAATAAACTACAATAGGTATTCCTAATATTTTATATTTTGTATTGTCTAAACTCTCCAGCTATTCTAAAGAATACCTACATTATTCCTTACTGATGATATTATATTCTACAACTTCTTTGGGAGCTACTCTAATTGAGTCACCAGAGCCTATTCAAATTTGATAAAATATTCTACATTATGTATAACTACGTGCTACTTTAATTTTACACTTTTTGGAATGACCAAAATATATAGGTATCTACTTACAAATTGATTATGTGGTTCACCGCGCTGTCCATGAGGGTTCCTTGTCAATTTCATCCGTGATGATAAAATATCTGAAAATAAAATTAAATGTAGGTTTAAGTCTAATTATTGAAAATCGGCAAATGTAGTCCGAATATGTCAAACCTACACAACTTCTTCGGAAGCCACTCTAATTGAGACACCAGAGCCTATTCAAATTTGATAAAATATTCTACTTTATGTGCAATTAAGTGCTAGCAAGAGATTAAATATTTCAGCGTTCATTATTTTATTTACAACTTTTGAATTTTGTACAGAACTTAAATGTTATACGAAAATTAAGGATAATCGTATAAAATTTATTTTAAAGGACTTCCATAGAAAACTACGTCGCCTAATAAATTAGATATTTAGTAGGTAAACTAACAAAGAATTATAAATCAAATAATTAACATTATAAGTAATTACTTACATGACATTGCTTTTATTTTGGATCTTCCTTTTAATCCTCTGAAGGACGTAGTGCACTGCGTGTTTGGTAGCTCGATGCAAATGGTAGATATTGTGGGAACAGAATATGAGACATTCCTCGCGTATAGGAACGATGTGTCGATGTGGCGATAACACACATAGGTAAACAAGTAGAACATACATGAACAAACTGCTGACTTAACATTGGTCGTAGCTTTGTATAAAGGTACGTTGTTAGCCGACTTGGATAAAAAGAGGTGTATTACCATATAGTTTAAGCACATACCAAAACTATTTGCTAATATTTAAAAGTTATATTTTAAATGATTATTTGTAATGTTTGTTAACATATTTGTGGGATAAGTCTGTAGTAATATTTTTGTAAAATTATTTTTATCGAAACGATTCCAAAGGATTTTTAATAGAATACCGTTAACCATACCTTGTATCAAATTTGAGAACCATAAACCAACATACCTACAGATAAATAAAGTAACCACCTTTTTAGAAGTCGGTTAATACGATGTCGTTTTAATATTGTATCGCTGAGTAAGTAAACTAACAGATACCTTGCTTCCACACACTAACACACACACACACACCCATGAAAACCGTGCATAGCAATTTGAAACTTCTATAATTGTGACGCAAACTAGGTAACTTCCAGGGTACGTCTACCTTTTAAAAATAATTAAATACCTACCGTGTACTAACGGTCAGCTTATATTGGTGATTTAGGTATAGACGACGGTCCTTACCTAAATCACCAATAAATTGCATAATTTTACTTCTGCACAATGGTATGAGTATATTTCATTAATACTTTTCATGTACCTATACATAATTATATAGTTACCATATCATATACTTATCGACGACGATCAACGAACATACCTACATAAATTATAATTACATTTTATATGTATCATACAGAAATTATAACATTCGTCGGAATTAATCGGAATTAGCTTTGGCGGTGTTGGTAAAGACATGGTTTTGTATTTCAATTGTAATAACAAAAGTGCAATTAGACGAAATGAGTTTTCAATCATTTTGATTTAAATAGTCGTAAGTAACATAAATTAATTAATACACCTATATAAATAATAAGTTAAGTTTTAATTTTGTTGGGAGGTGATAATTGCTGAATTGATACTTTTTATGTATAAAAACCCATCAATTTTTCAAATAAATTACATTCGCTCCAGTATCTTCCAGTGATCTTCTCCAACAAGAAAATGTGAGTAAGTGCTATTAAATTAATTATTATTTGGTTAATTATTATCCAGCTGAGTTGCTTGGTTAATTCCTGCCGGCTGATAATTATTAATTATTATTTAGTTAATTATTATCCAGCTGAGTTGCTTGGTTAATTCCTGCCGGCTGATAATTATTAACGCATATTATTATAAAATGTGATTACTGATTATGTTATCCCACTGAGTAGTGAGTTGCTTGGTTAATTCCCGCCGGCTGCATTATCTATAATCAGCCGTGATGCTAACAATATATCTATTCGGAAAATCTTGGGAATATATTTGTTTATAATTTGATTGTATTTTAACAGGTCTGATTCGGAGTTTGAAACTTCTTCTGTAGTAGAGTCTGAGTGTGTAGCACCAAAGAAACGCAAACAGGTGATAGAGAAAAAGCAAAAACAACCCAAGCCCAGCTGCACCCAAAGTGTACAACGAAAAAACTCTTCACCCGAGTTTAACACCACAAAGAGGTAGGTTTCATTATGTTCAACTAAGTTTAACATCGTCACATTTTAATTAAGTTTAACATCGTCACATTTTAATTAAAATTGAATAAGGTGTAGTGTACACCTTTAACTTAATTTTACACAAATGAGTGACACACTTAATTTATATACATAGATAGATCTTTTGACAATACTTGTACGTTTCAATACCTACACGTTTAAATACTATAACTTTTTGTGTTTTGATCCCAAGTTCTTAGTCACTTTGAATAAGTACTTTTATAATTAACACTTTTTTCTATTTACAGAACGAAGAAAACAAATATTTTGAATATTTTGCGGGCTGAAGAAGGCAGTTGCAGAGAACCACGGCGCGACTTAGCTTCCAGTTTCTCAAGTCGTGTTTCATCTGGGACGTCTCGTCGCTCCAAGAAAACGGAAGGAGGGTATGTGGTTGATTTTAAACTCTATAAAACCAACGATTACATATCACACGCCCCTGATGTGCGCTACAGGACAGCGTTGGTGACTGTAAAATTACAGTGCGATGAGTCCTCACTATCTTGGGAGTCACTTCAAGACTTTCTAGGACATGCATATAAAGAATTTCAAGACACTGAACCAGTGCATTATGCGGATAAGATTTTTATAAAGTAGATTTAATTTTTATAGATATACCTTATGTATATTATTATAATATACACACATCAAAAATAGTTTGAGATCACTTACAAAGCTGATATATTTTCAAATTTAACCCAATCAACAGAAAATGTTTACCTACGTTTAATCTTTATTGTTTCACGTTCTAATTCTAATTTTTAATATTTTTAGAATCTTATCAGAAAAAATCTTCTATATCACAAATATAAGTATCTAATTTTCAAAGTGATCGCAAACTTTTTTAAGTGTGTAGATCTATAATACATAAATTTCTTTAATTTTTTATGTTTTAAACTTAGTGTTGTAGGAGCAAATATTTTATTTAATAATAATGCCTTTTTGTACTGCGTGTAACACATCAGTACCCAGTAGATCATGGGTAGGACATTTGCGAAGTAGTTCACATAGGAAAAGTAGTCAAACAATAAAACATAGTGATGGTGTAGAAATCATAAACTCAGCGTTTCGCAGTCGTATATTAACCTATAAAATATTAGCTCGTGATGAACATCAAGGAGCGTCAATTGAATCCTTTTTTTCAAGCATTTTTGACCGATTAAAATCTCTTTTAAATGAATTCCTTGCTAAGCATACTTGTGTTAAGGTAAACTTTGAGTTTTTTGGTACATTTTTAAAATTCAAAGATAATTCACAAGAAGTGAAATCTTTTGGAACCAAAAATAAAATATTATATTCTAACTTCGATTTCGAAAAATTGTATATTGAAACAGTTAATTATTTAAAAACATCTATTGAAGAGTTTGAAGGTCGTGATAGTGGATGGACATTTATAAACAATTTGTATGTTGAGATGAATCTCAATAAATACCAACCACTTGGTGGTTCTAGTTATATCAGTTTACCCAAATTAATTCAGGCTAAAAAAGCATGTTTGAATATTTTGAATAATGATCACTATTGTTTTTTATGGTGTGTAACAGCGGCTTTATATCCAGTTAAGAAACACCCTGAAAGAACGTCTTCTTATCCTAATTTTCGAGAAATATTTAACTTAAGAGGAATGTCTTTTCCTGTAACCTTTAATGATATTAGAACATTTGAAAAAAACAATCCACATATAAAGTTTATAATTTATGGTTTAAAAAATCACAAAAACTTTGTAGGTCCTTTGTATAAATCTGAATTCAACCTTAAATACAGCGGAAAAATGATACACCTTCTGTTTTTAGAAAATAATAATTCTTCTCATTATTGCTTGATCAAAGACTGTTCCAGACTTTTTAGAAGTCAAGTCACATCTCATCACAGCAGATTACATCTTTGCGATTTATGTTTGATATTTTTCAATACCGCTGACGAACTTAACAACCATTTATGTGGAGGTGTAGTAACTGTCCTTCCAAACAGAGGTTCAGTAATTAAGTTTAAAAACTATGAACGGAAACAAACTATGCCTTTTTGTATTTATGCAGATTTTGAATCGATGCTACAAACAAGTACTGAGCCTAATTGTTCTAGTAAAAATATGAATATGTTTCACCAACACGTACCGGTTGCTTTTGGTTATTATATTGTATGCTCTGATGAACCTAGCTATAATCGTTACGTGTCATATCGAGGTCCAGACTGTGATAAGCGGTTTGTTGACTATATAATTAAAGACGTGCAAAAAATTTATGATATAATTAAGTCACCTGCTGTAATGATATTTTCCACGGAGGACAGGTATGATTTTGAAAATGCAACACGTTGTCATATATGTCAAAACTTTCTTTTTTGGGACAAAGTCCGTGATCATTGTCATCTTACCGGTCGCTATCGTGGAGCTGCGCATTCGTTTTGTAATTTGCAATATAAATGCCCTGCATTTGTCCCCATTTTTTTTCATAACTTAGCTGGTTATGATTGTCATTTATTTATTAAAGCATTGGGTGACGTCCCTGGTGAAATAAAGATAATACCTAAAAATAAAGAAAACTATATCTCATTTACGAAATTTGTATCAGTTTCATATAATAAGTTTTTTCAAATGCGTTTTCTTGATTCGTTTAAATTTTTGGGGACAAGCTTAAACAAATTATGTAAAACTTTAAAACCAGAAATGTTTAAAAATTTACAAAATCACTTCCCTGTCCGAGATGAATTCCAATTACTTACTCGCAAAGGCATTTATCCATATGAATACATGGATTCGTGGAAACGGTATGATGAAAAATGTTTGCCTCCAAAGAAATACTTTTATAGTTCCCTCAATGATGAAAATGTTTCTGAAGATGATTACCGACATGCACATTTAGTTTGGTCAACATTTAGAATTACTAGTTTAGGTGGTTATACGGATCTATACCTACAAACTGATGTGCTTTTATTAGCAGATATTTTTGAAAATTTTAGACAGACTTGTAAACGACATTATCACTTAGATCCAGCTTTTTATTTAACTGCACCCAGTTTATCTTTTGACGCTATGTTATTAAAAACATGTGTTCAATTGGAACTAATTAATGACTTGTCTATGATACGCATGTTACAAAGTGGTATAAGAGGAGGAGTGTGCCTCTGCTCTCACAGGCATGCGAAAGCAAATAACATATACTTACCGGATTACAAATCTTCGGAACCTGATTCCTATGTCTCTTATATAGATTGTAATAATTTGTATGGGTATAATATGTGTCAATACTTACCATTATCCAACTTCAAATTTCTCACTCAACAAGAAATTAACAATTTAGATATAACGAAAATTGCAATTGATGCAGATTGTGGTTTTATTTTGGAAGTGGATATAGTATACCCTAAGCGTTTGCATAACTTACACAACGATTTACCATTTTGTTCTGAAAAATTTATACCCCCCGGGGGAAAGAGTTCTAAGCTAATCCCTAATTTATATGATAAATTTAAATATGTTATTCATTACGTGCATTTACAAACTTGTATGAAACATGGGTTAATATTGAAGAAGATTCATAGAATAATCAGTTTTCGACAAAGCCCATATTTAAAACAATATATTGATTTAAATACCAAACTGAGACAAAAAAGTTCTTCAACTTTCGAACAAGATTTTTTTAAGCTCTTGAATAATAGTGTATTTGGAAAAACTTTAGAAAATACTGAAAACAGGGTTAATGTCCATTTAGTTTCTCAGTGGCGAGATATCAAAAACATAACTAAAAGAAGAAAATGCGCACAAAACCTTATTGCTCGTCCAAATTTCCATAGTGCAACGGTTTTCACTAAAAATCTAGTAGCGGTGCAGTTAAATCCTGAACAAATAACTTTGAACAAACCAATATATATTGGCTTTGCTGTTCTAGAATTATCAAAAAGTCATATGTATGATTTTCACTATTCAGTAATGCAACCTTTTTACAAGGATAGGATACGGATGTGTTACACGGATACAGATAGTTTTGTGTATCAAATACAAACCCATGATTTCTATGAAGACATAAAAAATAACTTTTTATCTTACTTTGACACCAGCAATTTTTGTAAAAATAATGTGTATACTTTACCCATACAGAACAAAAAAATACCAGGCTTGTTTAAAGATGAAATGGCTGGTAAAATAATAAGCGAATTTGTTGGATTGAGATCGAAGTTATATTGTATCAACACCATTCACAGCACAATTAAAAAAGCCAAGGGTATTAAAAAGAATGTTGTACGTGACCTTAACGTTACTGATTATGAAAAAACACTTTATGATGGTGACATTGTTCATAAAACAAATGTTTTATTTAAGTCAATAAAACATGAGCTATTTACATGTGCTGTAACAAAAATTGCGTTGTCTGGTGATGATGATAAAAGAGTAATTGCAAAAGATAAGATTTCAACTCGAGCATGGGGTCATACCAATATTTTTAATTTTTAAATTAGTAAATAAAAATGTTTATTTACTGTTTCTTAAGTACATGACTACAATGTTTGGAGAGATCTCCTATTGCACAAATATATGCTTGCATCAGGAAAATCCGCTCTTCTTACAGACCTTTTATAAGCTACGTACCTTTTATAAGTTAGCATAAAATAAGCAAATAATATTCACATGTTATGTGCACTAAACACGAAGTTTTGTGATGTATATCATTTGAGATCCTACATGTAGTGTGAAAGTGACGTAACTAGCCCTGTGACATGATGTCTTGTGATCAGACCCGTTATACCGGACTAAGGTCTACTTATAACGGGACTGCTAGCTTATTGGATTTAACTAGAATTAAGTGTGCTGTCCTGTCTTATATAAGTACCTAGACTTAACAAATTATAATTATTTTAATAAACTAAACTAAGTAAAACTGTAAAAAAAAAATAAAAAAAAAAATATATTATTATATAGTTTTCAGTTTTTTAATTTAATATCCTATAGCATTTATAAAACTATCATCATGACGAACAAGTTTACGTTTTTCGCTATATTCTAGAATGTACAAATTATAAGACATAAAATGGTAAGTACGTTTTAGCTTATCGTAATTGTGATTCTACAAAATAGTTCCCTAATGAACATGCAAGGAGCTTCAGCGAACGTACGAACAGTGGGACAGCGTGCTCAAATGATATTAATGTGGAATATTCGTTTAGTTACGTTATTTCCCAATCCAAAGTGATATTGGGCATTCTGTCCCACCTTTATCTATCTTAAAAATGTGATCTTAACGTGTTCATGTTAACAAACATGCATCGGGTTAGTTTGCTGTACGAAAGCAATCATCTAGCAAGTGAAATTGGTTAACCATTGACGGAACGGTAGTGTATTGAACGGCATTAAAATGTGGAACGTTGGCTTAGGTAAATGATTTTACAAAGAGTTATTGGGCATTCTACCCCACATAGTTATTGGGCATTCTACCCCACCGTGACTGAGTTAACAAACATGCATCGGGTTAGTTTGCTGTACGAAAGCAATCATCTAGCAAGAGAAATTGGTTAACCATTGACGGAACGGTAGTGTATTGAACGGCATTAAAATGTGGAACGTTGGCTTAGGTAAATGATTTTACAAAGAGTTATTGGGCATTCTACCCCACATAGTTATTGGGCATTCTACCCCACCGTGACTGAGTTAACAAACATGCATCGGGTTAGTTTGCTGTACGAAAGCAATCATCTAGCAAGTGAAATTGGTTAACCATTGACGGAACGGTAGTGTATTGAACGGCATTAAAATGTGGAACGTTGGCTTAGGTAAATGATTTTACAAAGAGTTATTGGGCATTCTACCCCACAGAGTTATTGGGCATTCTACCCCACCGTGACTGAGGTTATCGAAGATAACCGATGGAACTAAGGTGGGGTAGAATGCCCAATAACTCACTACTGGCGTGCTGTGCGTTAGCTCCTTAGGGAGCTATGGTGGGGTCGTTTTCGGCCTCACCCGAGCCGAGCCTTAACAGGCAAGAGGACCCCATGAGGGGGTCGGGGCGTATGGGCCTGCAAGGCCCATGGGGACGGACGTGACCGAAAGGTCACATCGGGGAGGCCTGACCAGCCTCTCGTAGCCGGCCACGTTGCGTCGTGCAACGACCCCTGTCTCACGGTCTACAGGGTACGTGCGGCGCAACGTGGCCGAAGGCGGCTTGCCTTAATTGGCTGGCCTGAGGGTGATACCCGATACAAAAATCCGTGAAGGAAAGCACGTTAAAACCCGGCGGATACTTGGCGACCTCCGCATGTAAATAGCCCGCTCCCTGGAATGAGCGTCACCCGGGGAGTGTTTGTAGATCGTCTCATAATCGTGGGATCAGTTATGGAAAATTTAAATTTAAAAAATAAAAATGATGTTGGTAGTGGAGAGGAGAGGCCCGGTACTCCGGTTCCGGGTCGGAAAGTGTTGAGAGTGGCGGTGTCACGGTGTGACACGGCAGTGTTGTCCCGAGACCTACTGCTGTCAGATTCTGACAGCAGTGTGGTCTCAATGATTGAGGTGACCTCGGGTCCCCCTTCGCCCCTGTGCTCCCGGCTATTTCGGAGGCCCCGGTACTCGGGCTCAGAGGGGGACAGCGAGGAGTCGGCTGGCTCATCACCGAGGAGGCATATGAAGCGCCACCTCAACCCGCCAGGAGAGGATGAGGCTGGCGACGTGTTGGCCAAACAGCGGCCCAGGCGAGGACGCCCCCCTACAACGGGGCACTACGTGGGCCTCGCACAGGCGAAAGCAGCGCTGAATGCCCAGCGCGAAAAGGAGCTGGAGCTCCAGGCCGAAGAGGAGCTCGTGGAAGAACTGCGGGGTAGGGAGGAGAGGCGGCTCTCCTTCCTTCGCCAGTCTCCCGCATCGGGAACTCCGAGCCGAGCAGCTGGGCCGCGCAATTGGGGAAGCGGTGGAGTCTATTCGCTCCATCGCCCATAAGAGCTCCAAATTGAAGGGGCAGTCAGTCCAGGGCCTCAGGAGCGCTGCAGGCTCCATAATGGAGCACGTGCGGGAGCTTTTGTCCCGCACGGAGTCTGATGAGGTGGCTCGCCTGCAGCTCGAGATTGCGGCCCTCAAGGCCGAAATGCAGGTGATTAAGCAGCAGGCGAGTGAAGCGCCGTCGATGTCGCGCGAGGAGATCATGTTCATGATCAACGCGCGCTTCGACGGCGTTTCGGACCGCCTGCTTCCGGAGCCACGGGTTCGCCCGCCCCTTCAGGCGGACGCCCGCGACGCCGCACGCTCCGGAGCTGCCACCGTCACTGCTGGCCCTTCGGCGGCAGCAGTAGGAAACGTCGGCGCTTCCATGCCCACTCGCTCCACTGGAGCCAAAGGCCGCTCGGCCAAAGCCGCGCCCGCGGTTGGCGCCTCCTCCGCCGCTGCAGCTCATTCCGCGCCCAACCCTTCGTTGGAGGAGGCGGAGGTTTCTGCACCAACGGCTTCTTCTCCCCGGTGGACACGGTGGAACATACGCTCGCCGTGTGCACGGCGTGGGACGGTCCGCGTTCTGCCCTCGCGGGCATCGTTGGTTTTAATTTGTCGCTGTCGGCTGTGGTAGAAGCCATGGCCGGCAGTCAGCAGTGCTGGGCCGCCGTCGCCTCCTTCGCCAGCGAGGTGATGGCGGCCAAGAGAGAGGAATTGCGGGTGAGGGAGCGGGCGGGTCGCACGCTTCCTCCCCGCCGTCCGGTCCGAGGGCGCCGCATAGCGGCTTTCATGCGCGCCCCCGACTAGTGTTTTTTGACCGTGGGTGGAAGGTCGGGGGACCTCCGCCCACCGATGGTCACCCGTGGCGACGGGCACCTCTCGTGTTCCAGACGGTGCCCACTTACACACGCCCGCACCGGCCGTTCTCTACCCTCTCTGCTTTCAGAGAGGTGCTCGAGAACGGTGGAGGTGCGGGCTAGATTCTTCAGCTCCTTAGGGAGCTCCGGGGGGGTTACTTAATTGGCCCCTCCGAGGCGAGCCCCGACTTCACGGGGCGCCCCTTGCCGGCTCGCAGTGATTTAACCTCTGGCCTACCCTGCGAGCCGGTTTAAGGTGAGACGGAACACCGCGGTGGTTTAGTGGGTATTACGGTCCGATCCCAGACCGTCGAGTCCCACACACCGTCCTGCTGCCCCCGCAGCGGGGTGACGGTGCCTAAATGCATTCCCCGCGTCAACAAAAAAAAAAAAAACCGTTGGTGGTTGCCGGAGACTTCAACGCTCACTCACAGGCGTGGGGATCTCCGGCGACCGATGGACGGGGTGAGTTGGTGGAGGAATGGGCGGCGTCCCACGGCTTGGTGCTCCTCAACCGGGGTTCGGTCCACACGTTTGTGCGGTCAACGGGCAGGTCAATTGTCGACCTGTCCTTCGCCAGTTCTGGCCTGGCGAACCGCGCACGTGGCTGGAGGGTGGTCACGGGGGAGGAGACGATGTCGGATCATCGTTACATACGGTTCGACATCGTCGACTCCGGCCTGGGGACCCCGGCGGTCGGGGACCGCCTGGTTGAGGAAGGTCCGCGGTGGCGTCTGCGGACGCTGGACCGGGAGCTGGCGAAAGAGGCGGCCATTGTGGAGCGATGGGCCGCAGTCGACGAAAGCCCGGACGTGGACGTGAGGGCAGAGCTGCTTTCCGGCGCTCTGACTCGCGTCTGCGATGCGGCGATGCGGAGGGCGGGGCCTGTCCGGCCGCGAAGGCGAGTGTACTGGTGGAACGATGAGTTGGTGGGGCTGCGTGCTCCATCGTGGACCTATCGTTCGCCAGTTCTGCCCTGGCGAACCGCGTGAATGGCTGGAGGGTGCTCGATCGGGTGGAGTCAATGTCTGACCACAGATATATTTGGTTTGAAGTTGTGGCCCCCCGGTCGGTTGCCCGCCCGGCAGGGAGTCGTCCCTTGGTTGGGGAAGGACCGCGGTGGCGCCTCAAGACCCTGGACAGGGAGCTGGCGGAGAAAGCGGCTATCGTCTAAGGGCCGTCTACGAGGAGAGTGCCCTGATGCGGCGAAGTGGGGGTTGGCCGCTTCCCGAGGAGATCGATCGATGGCGACAGTCCGCCCGTGACGATCTCTTCCGGAAGTGGTCCTCGAGATTGGAGACCACATTGGTTAGCCCCCAGCTCGTGGGGGCTGTCCGACCCGTCCTGCGGGCCTGGGTGGAGAGGTCACACGGCGTACCGACGTACCACCTCACACAACTCCTCACAGGTCACGGTGTGTTCGCCAAATACCTGTGCAGGATTGAGACTTCAACGCCCACTCTCGGGCATGGGGCTCCCCGGCGACCGACGATCGGGGTGAGATGGTGGAAGAATGGGCGGTGTCCCACGGCTTGGCGCTGCTCAACCAGGGGGCTGTAAATACGTTTGTGCGGGGCGAAGTGGGGTCTATCATAGACCTCTCGTTTGCGAGCCCCGCACTAGCTGACCGCATTCACGGCTGGAGGGTGGTCGAGGGGGTGGAGACGATGTCGGACCACCTCTACATACGGTTCGACATCGCCGCCCCCAATTCGAGGACCCCAGCGGTCAGCAGTCGCCCCCTGGCTGGGGAAGGTCCGCGGTGGCGTCTCAAGACGCTCGACCGGGAGTTGGCGAAGGAGGCCGTCATCGTCGAGCGATGGGCCGCGGTCGATGGGGGTCCGTACGTGGACGCGAGGGCGGAGCGACTGGAGAGTGCGCTCACTCGCGTCTGCGATGCGGCGATGAGTAGGGTGGGGCCTGTCCCGCCGCGGAGGCGGGTGTACTGGTGGAACGACCACTTAGCGGGGCTGCGTACAGCTTGTGACGCAGCCCAGCGAAGGTGCACCCGCAGCCGCGGACGTAGAGTACGGGTCCCCGCCCAAGAAGAGGTCCTGCTCGCCGCATACCGGGCCGCCCGGGCGGTCTTTCGCTCGGCGATGAGAGCCGCCAAGGAGGCGGCTTGGAAGGAGTCGCTCGACACACTCAACGAAGATCCGTGGGGGCGCCCGTACAAAGTCGTAAACGACAAACTTCGGCCGTAGGCGCCCCCGCTCACTAGGTCTCTCGAGCCCTCCTTCGTGAGCGACGTCGTCAGCTCCCTCTTCCCTGCGCGGGAAGAGTGGGTCTCACCGCGGATGGCGCCAAGCCAGACGCCGGCGGATATCGGGGCGATTCCGCCCGTGTCCGATGCCGAATTGGGGGTCGCGGTTCTGAAACTCAAATTGAGGAACCGCGCCCCTGGCCCGGACGGCATCCCTGGGCGGGTCGTCGCCCTGGTGATGCCCGCGTTCGAGGAGGAGACGCTGTCCCTGCTGTCGGAATGTCTGTCGTCGGGAAGAGTCCCGCGACGATGGAAGACCGGGCGGCTCGTGCTGCTGAAGAAGCACGGGCGCCCGGCCGAGTCGCCGTCGGCCTACCGCCCCATCGTCCTGCTCGGCGAGATGAGCAAGCTGCTCGAGCGAGTGCTCGCGGCACGTCTCGTCGAGCACCTGGAGGGGGCGGGGCCCAACCTTAGTGACGGCCAGTACGGGTTCCGTCCCGGGAGATCGACCCTGGACGCGATATCCCGGCTCATGGACAGCGTGGAAGAGGCGGTCGGCCAGGGGGAGGTGTTGTTGGCGGTGTCGCTGGACATTGCGAACGCCTTCAACACCATCCCCTGGGGGACCATTGCGGAGGCGCTGGGGTACCACAACATCCCGTGGTACCTCAGGCGCGTACGCGCGGACTACTTCGTTGACCGGGCCGTCTCGTATCCGACCCGGTCGGGAGTGGTCTGCCGAGACATGACGTGCGGTGTTCCACAGGGGTCGGTCCTCGGGCCGCTCCTGTGGAACATCGGGTATGATTGGGTCCTGCGCGGTGCCACTCTTCGGGGCGTCGGCGTCTTCTGCTACGCCGACGATACCCTGGTCACCGCGCGGGGCCCGTCCTACAGGGACGCAAAAGTGTTGGCCACGGCTGGTGTGGCCCACGTTGTCGGTCGCATCAGGGCGCTTGGACTCCAGGTGGCCCTCGAAAAATCCGAGGCCATTTTCTTTCACGGGCCTCGGTCGGGGGCCCCTCCTCGGGACTCCCAGATTGTGGTGGGTGGCACCCCCATCGCTGTCGGGCGGACCTTAAAGTATCTCGGTCTGGTTCTCGACAGCAGATGGGATTTCGTCGAGCACTTCCGGCGTCTGGCACCAAAACTGGTGTCATACGCCGGGAGGCTCGCCAGGCTGCTCCCCAATCGGGGGGGGCCTGGTAGTTCGTGTCGCCGTCTGTACGACGGTGTGGTGCGCTCGAAGGCGCTCTACGGAGCGCCCATCTGGGCGGGCACCCTCTGCGCCGAAAGTTTAGCGCTGCTGCGACGTCCGCAGCGCGCGATCGCGCAGAGAGGTGCACGGGCGTACTGCACCGTCTCTTACGAGGCGGCGTGCATGATAGCCGGGTCCCTTCCATGGGATCTCGAGGCTGGAGTCCTTCAAGCCGTGTATGCGGAGTGCGCCCTGGTGCGACTGAGTGGTGGTCGCCCGCTTCCGGAGGAGATCGACCGCTGGAGACAGTCGGCTCGCGACGATCTCTTCCGGGAGTGGGCCTTGCGATTATTCGCCTTCCGCGAGCGCGATGCTCGTGGGGGCCGTTCGACCCGTCCTGCGGGCCTGGGTGGAGAGGTCACATGGCGTACCGACGTACCACCTCACACAACTCCTCACAGGTCACGGTGTGTTCGCTAAATACCTGTGCAGGATTGTTGGGGTGGAGCCGGACGTCGTGTGTCGTCACTGCCCGGCCGGTGTCGTCGACACAGCGGCCCACACCCTTGCCGAGTGCACGGCATGGGACGGGCCGCGTTCTGCCCTCACGGGCATCGTTGGTGTGAATTTGTCGCTGCCGGCCGTGGTACAAGCCATGGCCGGCAGCCAGCAGTGTTGGGCCGCCGTCGCCTCGTTCGCCAGCCAGGTGATGGCGGCCAAGAGAGAGGAACTGCGGGTAAGGGAGCGGGCGGGTCGCACGCTTCCTCCCCGCCGTCCGGTCCGAGGGCGCCGCCTAGCGGCTTTCATGCGCGCCCCCGACTAGTGTTTTTTGACCGTGGGCGGAAGGTCGGGGGACCTCCGCCCACCGATGGTCACCTGTGGCGACGGGCACCCTCCTCGTGTTCCGGACGGTGCCCACTTACGCACGCCCGCACCGGCCGTTCTCTACCTTCTCTGCTTTCAGAGAGGTGCTCGAGAACGGTGGAGGTGCGGGCTAGATTCTTCAGCTCCTTAGGGAGCTCCGGGGGGGTCACTTAATTGGCCCCTCCGAGGCGAGCCCCGAATTCACGGGGCGCCCCTTGCCGGCTCGCAGTGATTTAACCTCTGGCCTACCCTGCGAGCCGGTTTAAGGTGAGACGGAACACCGCGGTGGTTTAGTGGGTATTACGGTCCGATCCCAGACCGTCGAGTCCCACACACCGCCCTGCTGCCCCCGCAGCGGGGTGACGGTGCCTAAATGCATTCCCCGCGTCAAAAAAAAAAAAAAAAAAAAAAAACCTAACCTAACCTAACCTTAATTCCTCATTGTATTGAGTACTTACAGGTATAGCAGCATCACTCACTTCTTCACCAACATGTGAGATGATGTTTTCTTGCGTTATGATGTTTATGTTAACCACCGAAGCCTTCACTTCGGGGACCTACGGCGCTACACTCGATTATCGTCGGGTCCAGTGATGAAATGGACTCCAGTGACCGCATAATTGATAAAATAAGAACTGCGACAAACGCAATTAGTGAGGGACTGAAGGTAGACAGATTGCGCAAGGTCCGAGATAGGAGGGTGATCCTGGTCTGCAACTCGGTGGAAGAATTAGATAGGCTTAAGGAGAGGATAGCAGGAGAGGGCCTAAGCGTCGAGGGCATTAGGAACAGAGACCCGCTGATTGTCCTCAAAGACGTCATGAACTACATCACCGATGAGGAGGTGCTTAGGGCACTTAGGGTGCAGAACAAGCACCTCCTCAAGGACATCAGCGGCGACGATGACCGGATGGAGGTTCGATTCCGCAAAAAGACGAGGAATCCGCTGGTGGTTCACGTAGTGGTGAGAGTGTCACCGAAGATATGGGGCCACCTGACGGACTCCGAAATTGTCCATATCGACCTCCAACGGGTTAGAGTTGAGGACCATTCACCTCTGGTCCAGTGCTCTCGATGTTTGGGCTACGGACACACCAGAAAGCTGTGTCAGGACAAAGTCGACGTGTGCAGTCACTGTGGTGGACCCCACCGCAAGGATGAGTGCCAGGAGAAACTTGGGGGTGGGTCCCCCACGTGCTGCAATTGCAAACGGGCGGGGTGTCCCGACACAGCTCATAACGCCTTTGACCCCGCATGTCCGATTAGGAGGAAATGGGACACCATGGCAAGGTCAACAGTGGCTTAAGGCGGGAGCTCTGCTCCGCTTCGCTCCCGCCTTATCCTTCTAAACCTAACCTATCCGAGTCGGGGTACTCTGGAGTCGGGGTGTTAACCATAATGATTGTCCAAGGTCATCCTCAACGACACCCGCACCTCCCCCAATAGGTCGACAAAAATCGTGAAAATTTTACAAGTCCGTGCCCTATACAAAAATCAGTCGGAAATTCGGCTATGTCCGGGACCCTCTTTGCGACACTAGGTGAAGTCGTGAAAATTTTACAAGTCTCTGCTTCATACAAAAATCATTCGAAATTTTTCTAAGTCCCGAACCCTTCTTCCGACACTAGGCGAAATCGTGAAAATTTTACAAGTCCCCGCTCCATACAAAAAACAGTCGAAATTTTTCTAAGTCCGGGACCCTCTTTGCGACACCCTAACCAAAGACAGAAACGAGTGTACATATCATGCAACAAAGGTTTTTCAATTACAAATATACAGAAAATATAGATATGTCAACGTTTACGTCAAAATTACAAGAAATGGTAAATCAATTACACCAGATGGGAGAAGATACTTTTAATTTACTTTCCCAAGTTGTTTACTTTCTAGTTTTCGCGAGCCTGGGCCCATAACCAATTGAAATATGAACAACTTCGTATATACTGAGGTATTTATTTTAACTATAAACTTATTATTATAGCACAGCACACGATGTAGTTTTTAGAGTTGCCATTAGAGAGAGAGAGAACATGTGAGACTGAATAAACCACATATTTAAAAATGTTGCCACACACACAATAATAATCCAACTCTTCACAGATTTAAATGAAATATACACATGTATGTTACTATAAACTCAACTTGGAAGTGTTCAGATGTATGTTTCTTCTAAATGAGATGTTTATTATTTTTATAATTCATGCCAAAATGTACTTTGACAGAGTTATATCGCTTTGAATCAAAACTCGCTTCGCTCAAATATATGCTGCAGCGTAGCGGTACGTTTCGCGACTGCGGCGACCTAGTTACCATCAGTTTATATTGTAAAGTTTTGATTGATTCTTCTTCTTCTTCTTCTTTTAAACACGTGGCTCCATCGATATTGATCGATGATTTGCCAATGTCAAGGTAATGCTTGATTAGTTGATAGTCCCGCACAGAAGAACTAGTTATTCCTAACTAGCTCCAGGTGCAGGACAAGAAACGTTGTTCGGTATGTGAGTATCTGGGAGCCCGATTTTTGCGGAGCACCAGAGGTAACCTAAAAAGCCACCAGCTATGCGCTCAGCAAAAATCGAACTCCCAAAGTTTTGATTGATTGTGCCTGGCGGCCATTACACAATTTGACAATAGTTACTTGACAATTGACATTGACAGCACATGCATGCTTGCTACATTGTTGCTTGCTTTGCTTGATGACTTGATCTTACGTAGAATTGTATTCTCCTCTAATTCTCTTTGGACTTGATGTGATGCATACAGCATACCATGATGTATTTTGCGCTATGTGCAATGTGTAGGGGAAGTTAGTTATGGATGCAGTGTTTCGATTAAAATATTCTAAAATATTATCCATCCAAGTTGTTTTGTTTCATCCGAGTTAAAATAATCGGTTGTTCTGTGGACAAATGATTAGATTCCCTTTGTTTGGTAACGGACCTTTATCTAGATAAATATATCAATAAAATGGATCACCTGTCGATTTGTAGAATTTGTTTATCATTCGACACAAAATTGCGTACAATCCTGGATACGCATCTACAAGAAATTTTCGAGTTGTTGACTCTGGTGCCGGTAAGTCTACATACTGACACACTTTACAAGCTGACAATATCGTTAACGTTTATAATAATAGACGACCGCCGGGAACGTGAACGATTGTTTATTTAAGACATTTTGAAGACGGTTTGGTTGACCAGGATTCTTAGGCGTCGTCACGACTAGCAGAGCTTTGTAAAGGATTTCTATTGGGATTGGTTGATTAAGATCATTGAGTAAATTGAGTTGTAAATTTAACCATTCAGTATTATTATAGACTTCCATGTCGACATTCCATACATTAAATATTATAACTAGTTCGGATATGAATACTCATAAAGCAGTTATTTGTAAATGTTCTGCAGTTGGTGAAAAAGGATCACAGACCAGTGCATGCATGTGCAGAGTGTTGCAGTCGTCTGGAGAACTGCTACCAGCTGAGGAGGAGTTGTCTCCGGAGTGAGGAGCTGTTCACACAGCTGCTGAGTTCACAAGTGGTGAGTGCTACTGTGGAATAAGATCTTGAATGAGGCTAACAGGGCTATTGTCAGATAATGTGTATGTGTAATTGTATAGCCGCTCCGTGGTGTAGTTGGTTGAACTGCTATTTATTTTCATATAAGGTGTGTTCGGCTAAGACCGGACGGATTTTTGGTGTGTTAAGAGGATGTTCTAAATTTTATGTTTTCTCTAGTCATATGTAAGTTAGCCCAACCAAATATACAGTAAACTAAGCGTAAGAAACCTTGCTATTATCGTGAGATTGATAGACATCCTACGCATAATGGTTTGGTTTTAACAACTGTTCAAAATTCAGGTAAGAATTATAAAGAGGCAGAAAAAGATCGGACCTTCGCGTGGTAAGACCGGACTACTATCTAATTTCACTTCTATTACTAGTAGGATATGATACATATGAGCAAAATATCCGGTCTTTCTTCTAGTTTACAGAGATATTGTATTTAAAACGAAATACCTTTTATGTGTAGCGGGAGCGTTTTATTTTTATTTTTTTGGTTTTAAATGTCCGATCTTTTCCTGCTTGTCTAATTTCAAGGAAATTATGTTTCTCAAACTTGTGTAAGATTTGTTGAAGAAACTATTAGTAACAAAGGCAGCAAAATCATAATTGAATAATATTACATAATTTAAATAATATTTTTAATATTGAAGTACTTGCTTATGTTTGGGAAGTAATGAAACCATAAGGTATATCAATCAACATTATTACAGATTCTTTAGGATTATTTAAGCAATACTTATTCATAAAAGTAAATGAACGCTAAATTAAAATCTTACGTAGCAAAAATATTGTACTTAGCAGCTTTTCGGTACCGGTATTAACAATTATAGCTGCTTATTGTACTTTGTAATGGCACATAAACCTTAACCTATTGAGCATTTCAATTATTTTTTTTTATTATCTATTTAGTTGTCCATTGACAATAATACTTACTTACTATAAAATCCACGGAAAACGCAATTCAAATTCTTAAAGCCATAAATTTTAATCTAGAGAGATCTTAAAATTATAAAAATTATTCTTATGTATAATTTCGTAATGGCACTGATTAAACTAAGTTTTTTTAACATAACTTAGACAGTCTCTCGGTATTTGGCTTTAAGGTATTCTTACTTATTTGAATAAAATAAATCTAACTACTTTGCAATATTCCGCCACATGCAAATTACCCAACTCTCGTATTTATTCATGCACAAATACGAGAGTTGGGTAATTTGCATGTGGCGGAATATTGCAAAGTAGTTAGATTTATTTTATTTAACTATGGACTTCCGAAAAGTAACGCCTGATAGTATTAACTTTACTTATTTGACTTTTAATTAGTTAGAAGTGACATAGAATATGGATAATCAACAATCAAGTATATATATTTTACCCTTAGGTACCTACAGTACCTAGTTATTTATACCTAAGCTAGAGCTGTAAACTTTTTAAGTAACAAAATAAATTGGTAATATAAGTAATAAACATTCCTTACAATAATTGCTTGTAACAATTGTGCTTAATCAAATAAAAAATATATATCTAAAGTGAATAACAATAAAAACATCAAAAATATATAGCATCTTCATCATTTAACAGTGTATACTCCTCAGGGTGTTTGCTTATCTGAAGTAGTTCAAGTACTTTCACAATGTTAGCTCCAGGTACCTTACAGTCTTTATCCTCACGTTTAGGGACTATAAATTTTATATTTTCACTTTTACCGACGGATTTATAGTAGCAAATAGTGTATGATTCTGCGGCTTGATCAAAATGTTTAACTACACCTACATAATGTTTCCATGTTTTTGTGTAGTAACGAGTTAGAACCGTGTCTCCTATATTGTAAGTTTGCAATATTAGCGGGTTCTCGTCTTTCTTTTGTTCAATATTTTCGGATAGTTTTCTTGAGGTATTATAATCAGTTTCTTTTTCAATTTTTTGTTTATATTTAAGCTTATTGTCGCCGTCTATAAATAGTTCATTGTCATAATATAAGTCTTCATTATCGGTAGTCGTGGTTGTCGTCATATTTCTTTTTAAGTTTTTGTTTGTCTTTACATTTTTTTTTTCTTTTTTTGAAGATTCGTTTTGTAAGCATTTAGGCAGTTGAAAGGTTTTATCAATAGGTGAAAATGAGTCTTTCGGACAGTAAAATTTTTGGTTTTCAGGTACACTTCGAATGCTTGATATTATAGTAACCTTATCCTTTTTTGTTTTTTTGATTGAAATTGGTTTTCTTTGATTCTCTTTGTTACTTTGACTTGTTTGACTTTCTGGCTCTTTTTGTAGTTGTTCAGCTTGAATACTTGTAATTTGTTCACAACTCAGTTTTGTATCTTTAGCATTTTGGTCATTTTCGTGTATCTCTGTAATTATTCGTTCAATTTCGTGATTTCTCGATAGTTCCTGAGAAAAATATTCTTCTCCTGAGAATTCATTAATAATGTCAGCATGTGTCACAGTATCAAATTCAGAAAGTATGTCGCTTAACGACTCATATAAGTCTGAATCACTGTGTACACTCATTTGTGTGCTATCAGGTGTCGTGTCAATACTAGTTGGTCTTTTAGACTTTTTCACAGATCTCTTCTCGACTGATTTTGGGCGTTTTTTTGAAACACAATTTTCCAAATTGGAATGACTGCTAGTATCTCCAGAATTGTCATTAAATTTTTCGTTTACTATTCGTGTTTTCTTGCCCACTCCTTTTCCTTTCGTAGTAGTTAAAACACAATTTTCCAAATTAGAATGACTGCTAGTATCTCCAGAATTGTCATTAAATTTTTCGTTTACTTTTCGTGTTTTCTTGCCCACTCCTTTTCGTTTCGTAGTATTACCTTCTATGTTAAGTTTTTTTTTCTCTGTGTTATTTATTTGTTCACTTGTTTCTGTAGTGTTAAATTTTTGTTTTTTATTTCTTTGTGTAGATGGCCCAGGTACTTGATAGTCAGTAGCGTTCGTATCCGGTCTTTTCAATCTCTTTTTCTTAGACTGTGGCTGAGACTCTATTTCTTTATTAATATTTAACTGTTCCTCTCTTTGTTTTTTTAATAAAGTGTCTGTGATCACCTCAGCTCCTTTAGCCACACGTGTTCTTTTTGTAACAGTTGTAGTAACAGTTTTTTTCGTTTGCTGTGTTATTCGGTTCAAAAGCAACTCCTCAAAGTTAGTATTAATCGACGCGGTTGTCGATTTAATAAAAGTGGCCTCATTGCTATTGAAGGTGGTGGTAGCCACATTCTGAACCGATAAATCAGATATGTCGTTACACATCGCATTGTTTATCGCAGTAGTGCACAACTGTCCCAGAGTTTTAGGAGAAAAAGTTTTTATTTGGGATATTTGTCTCTTCCATCTTTTTAAAGCATTTGGGTCATATTTTTCTTCAGGAATAACAGCCGAATTAAAAGGGTATATTCCTCCTTTTTTAAGCCACGTTTCTGCAAACATTTCTGCGAACTCTCGCCTCTGTATTTTAAGTCCAACATTTTGTCGTTGCCATAGAACTAGTTTGTGGTCCCATTTGCTCTTCAGAGATTTGAATACCGCTAGATCAAGCGGTTGCAATAGGTGTGACGTGTGTGGAGGTAGTTTTAAAATAGTTACATCATTTCTTGCTGCCAGTGCCACGACTTTTTCATCAACGTGGGTGCAGTGTCCATCGTACACCATTAACACAGGTCTTTTTTCACCAAAACTGGGAATCACAACCTTTTCCATATAATTATAAAATATTTCAGTCTCCATCCAGCCTCGTTTGCTCGCAGCATATGCCATTTCAAAGTCATATTCTTTTTTAGATTCTATCATCCATTGTTCGTAGATATTTTTCCCTTTGTATACGATCAAAGGATTAAGTTTCACGCCAGCTGCATTTACGGTTGTTAAAACAGTTATGTTTTCCTTGCCCGTACCAAAAGTTGTTCTAGTACATGGCAAGCCGACGCCGCCAACAACTTTGGTTTTTGTCGGATCGAGTGAAACGGAAGTTTCGTCCAAGTTCCAGATCCTGTTTGGATCATCTAGTTCTAACTTATTAAGCGTCTCTTTCAAAAGTGTAAAGTACTCATTTATCACGAAAGGGTCTGTCATTCTCTTCCGAAGATACTCTACGGGTTGGGGTTTTTTAATGGACAAATTGTGTCGCTGTCTAAATGAAACAAACCATTCATTGCCTGGTTTATCGTTCTTGAATTGAGTGTTTAGTTTGTTCTTTCTCACGAACTCTGCAACTATCTCCAGTACTTCTGCTCTTGACAAGCCCCATCCCCATTTTTCTAAAATACGGAGAGATTCTGCCAATTTGGCTTCCAATTCGAAGGGTATGGCGGGTGGCCTTCCAAGGGTTTTACTACGTAATCCGGTTTTTTGTCTTACCCTGTCATTTAGGGTAGATGTTGGAATGCGATATAGTTTTGCAGCCGCAAAATTCGTTAATTCTCTTCGTCTCACTTTTTCTACAGCAATCCTTAAATCTTCTTTTGTGTAATTTTTGGCTCTGTCTGATTTTCTTTTGTATTCTTTGGGCATGTTAAATCTGCAAGTATGAACAAAATAAAACAATTTCTTAGTTAGGCTATTCTTAAATTGTGTTATAATACTGAACAGCGCTAGGGGTTCCATCCCCAGCATTATGCTGAGTCAGGACCTTTTCCTGGTGCGGCACACATTAACATACCGCCATTTGAAAAAAAATCATGTGTCAATATCAAGAGCTATATATATATATATATATATATACTTAACAATAAAACTGAGGGCGCTGCTATGTTGACTATGGACCCTTAAACTAAGAATATATCTTCTACGTGACAACTTTAGTCCTCTGACCTAACATCTGTTACCACCGGCGCCGCTCCGTTTGAGAACCGCTGGCATATTTTACACAACAAAAGATCGGACTGTTTTAATCCGATCTTTTCCGAATAATGGAAAGACCGGATCTCAGCTTACAAGAGCCCTAGATGAATTTCAATTACTTTAATCTAGAGGTTATTTGATAATTTCTATTATTCAATTTAAATATTAATGAAAACAAGTGAATACATACCGAAATCTATCCAAAAAAGTCGGTGGGTAAAAGTCCGGATCGCCGTCCAAAACGAGAAATATGTTCTTTTCGATAAACTCGTCACTACACACAACCTATCACTCGGAGCGAGAAACGCGGTCTGAGGAGAGGGGCACAATAAAATGGAGTCGCATTCTATGTTGCCAGCATCGAAAAATTTCCCTTAATCCGCTGGATATTTACAAGATACGATCTTCTACCAGATCCGATCTTAGCCGAACACACCTTAACTTATCAATATAAGTGCTAAACCTGTACACTACCGGTGCACTACTGGGCTTGAACCAGCGACTGTTCCCTTTACAGGAGGAACACTGTTGTAGCTATTTTTTTTATTACATCCAGTATCTAACTAATCTGATTCTTGTCGTTTGTACATAAATACAGCAAGTCAGACTGACTAGAGTAAAGTTAGATCCAGACATGGGTGCCGAGCTCCAGGACACTTCCCAGCTGACTGATAGTGGGGAATTGGAACTAGAAGTGACAGAAGAAGATACTGCAGGTGCGTGTGAGACCTTGATGATCTAGATATATTAACTGATGTCTGCGGCTCTGCTCTCATGGAAGATTCTTTGCAACATTTATTTGAATGTACACACACATATCACGCCTATATCCCGGAAAGGGTAGGCAGAGGTGCATTACACACTCACAATTTGCCTTATTTTAAGTCCCACGTAATAGGGGGCAAACCTATTGCCGTCACCAGGCTCACATATAATGGGTTATGTCCAAAATGGCTGAAAGAATTTCATAAAAATTTGCTGCTATATTGTACCCTGTTGCCTTGTTCTGAAAAGCTGATGAAAGGCAACAAAATCTTACGTGCCAGCTACTATGGCACGGCAAATTAAAGTCTTGGGCGTCTCAGGCTATAAGTGGCATTATAAGTAATGTTAGGTATTGATCCTCAGCTCCCCCGACAGATGGCGACCCCTTGGGCGAGTGCTCGCGACTGACAGACTTTAGTCCTGTGATGGTGAATATCGAGACCGATGACGTCACAGCCGGTGAGTATGTGTTGTCTACAATCTGACATTAACTTAATAAAAATGAAAAATAGTTTTTTTCATACTTTACATATTGACTTTATTAGTTACTAGCTGTTGCCCGCAGCTCCGCCTGCGTGTTATAGTTTTAGTTTTCTTGATCACCAGTTACTGATTTATTATGTATAGCTGTTAAACCGCAAATTCAAATCGGTTAAGCCGTTTCTGAGATTAGCGTGTTCAAACATTCAGACAAACAGACAAAAGTTCTAAGACAAAAGTTCTAAGACAAAAGTTCTAAGTTAGGTTGGAGGCGACCCGCCGGACGGAAGAGCTCCCAAACCCCCTTGATGCAAGGCCGCCGCTACCCCACACCGGTTACCACCCGGAGCGGCGATCCCACATCAGGATTTTGCGCAACATGTGGGGCAGCCTCCCGGGGTGGTTGGTCCCAGGCGGGCCCCATGTCTGCGTTGCAGGCGGCCGCGGCAACGCCGTTGCTAAGGGTCTCCCTGGCCGGCGAATCGACCCACACCACCCACACTAAACTCCGCTTCGCCCTTACTGGTCCCATGCCTGCTGCATCATACATCGCCCCGGGCCCGGCGGTGCAGCTGCTGAACCCCTAACGCGACCCGGCCTGGGCTGGTTTACTTGGGGTGCCTTAGCACAGCTGCACGGTGGTACCCCCCCGGACCAACACTGTTGTACCACCTGGTACCCACGTAGGGGCCGAAGCCACTCCATAGGTACCGTAAATTAACGAGCCTCGTCCGTTGATCAGCAGGTGCGCCACTAACAGGTGAGGTCGCTGGGGCCCTAAAGATGTTGGTAGAGCCCCTTTGCACCCTTATGTACGGACTGCCACGCTCGAGATCTCGGGTTCGATTCCCGGGTCTGGTGGATAATGTATAATTCTCTTTAGAATTTTACCCAGATAATTATCCCAGAGTCTGGAACTTGTGCCCGGTAAATGGCAATAGGCTCGCCCCCTATTACATGGGACCTAACATAGCTGGCGAGATGTGGGTGTGTTTGCACACCTCTGCCTACCCCTTCTGGGAAAAAGGCGTGATGCTATGTTATATTCTATAAAAATCCGAACTTTACGCACGAACAGATTTTAAAATCCAAACAGGTTCAGATTGAGCCACGACACTCACGTTTACGTACGTACGTATACGAACGAGTGTGAGCACTGAGCACTCCTATAGTACTTCTAAGGTTTGGATTGTTCGTATGTATATCGACTATCGACACTCACAAATTGAGTCACAATATCAAATAACAGGATGCAAAATGATTTATTTGACATTCTTTTATTCAGATGTGCGTCATCCTGAAGGAGAAACTCCAGTACAGGACGTCGGACGCATCTTAGGACCGAGCCCCCGAGCCCATCTTAGTACGACTCAAACTGTTGAACAAAGATCCGGTCAACAAAAGTTAACTAGCGCAAATACAAATAGCGCTGCTGACGATTATAATGTTAATATAGCAATATCTGCAAATAAAATAAGCTCAATCCGAAGTACTAACAGTTCAAAGGGCACTAAACGATTCTCATGCGATACTTGTCAGAAACGTTTCACTTATAAATATCAGTTAAAGCTACACGTCCGCACGCACACTGGTGAGAAGCCTTATAAATGTAGTCATTGTATGAAATGTTTTAGTGTTAACCGTGATTTAACAAAGCATATGCGTACACACACTGGTTATAAACCTTATAAATGTAGTGATTGTATGAAGTGTTTTAGTTACAAGTCTTATTTGATAGAGCATATGCGTACACACACTGGTGAAAAACCTTATAAATGTAGTGATTGTATGAAGTGTTTTAGTGTTAACCGTGATTTAACAAGGCATATGCATACACACACTGGTTATAAACCTTATAAATGTAGTGATTGTATGAAGTGTTTTAGTTACAAGCATTATTTGATAGAGCATATGCGTACACACACTGGTGAAAAACCTTATAAATGTAGTGATTGTATGATGTGTTTTACTATTAAGGGTAATTTAATAAGGCATATCCGTACACACACTGGTGAGAAACCTTATAAATGCAGTCATTGTTTGAAATGTTTTAGTCAGTCGACTGAATTAACACAA
The DNA here is from genome assembly GCA_963556515.1 of Nudaria mundana. NCBI lineage: Eukaryota > Metazoa > Arthropoda > Insecta > Lepidoptera > Erebidae > Nudaria > Nudaria mundana. Next base: position 146,473 of record OY748314.1, read on the forward strand.
CATACCCGCACACACACTGGTGAAAAGCCATATCAGTGTAGTGATTGTAGTAAGTGTTTTAGTCGCAGGGGTGGTTTAATGCGACATATCCGTACACACATACATACCAAAACACCGAGGAAAACTCAAGTACAATCTTTCAACAAGTGACTCAGCGAGAACCAGAAGTCTTCGGGTCTGCGGGTTTCTAAACTCAGAGATCTATCAATCCATCAAAAAAACTGAAATCGGCTAGAAGTCCAGGAGAAGATGGTATTCCCAATGACGTCATCAGAGCAATTATCGACCCACTGACACCCATCTTGACAGATCTGTCAACAATATTCTGAACTCCAGCCACATACCTAAAGAGTGGGAAAACTCAATAATTACCCTATTATATAAGAAAGGTAACCATTTTGATATCGGCAACTTAAGGCCAATAAGTTTATTACAAACTACATATAAAATATTCACAAGTGTTCTGTTGAGAAGAATAAGAAACACGCTGGAATAACATTAACCTAGAGAACAGGCAGGATTTAGGCCAAAATACTCGGTTTATAAACTTAAGACTAACGGGTCTTTTACGCGATTATTGAGATATATACATACGTCTTTATTACCCGACGTTTCGGCCCTGTTACAAGAGCCGTGGTCACGGGTGGACTGGCTTCAGCTCATCGTCGTCTTCGTGAAGTGCGGGTTTGTTCAACTACCCTCACTTCGTCGTCACTAACTATTGTGTTAAAGTTGGGATACTTTTTTATTTCGACGGCTTCCCGCACTATCCTGGAGTAATAGTGTCCGTTAGGTTAGGTTTTTTTTTTTCTGTCCAGTCGCTGTGGCCTGGCCCGCGATCAGTATCCCTACCATAAGTAAGGCTTTACTAGCAAGGGATTAATTCTTGTTTCTTTACATTGTAACATCTTAAAACTAACTAATATTAAGGGGCTGAAATAGTGTATAAATATAATATTAAGAATAATTTGGGCAACTTATTATAATCGTGGGTGTATAGATGATGTATAAATTAGAATTCGAATAACTCAGCAGTATGTACACCATGACAATAAATAAAATAAATGTAAAATTGTCAATAAAAGTATAAATTCAAAAAATTGTAAAATGTGTATAAATCCTAATTCTTCATAATAAAATTACCTAAATAAAACAAATAACTTATTAAATACCACGATAATAACTTTAAAATCTGTATGGTGCGGTGGGTAGAAGCAGGACCTTGCGGTTAACTTCGCGGCTGAGAGCGATTTATGCTGGCGGCATAAGCCTATCATAGATGTTCAGCCGGGGGTTCCTAGGTCCTGTTTCTCTCCACCGCACGTCCTGCCACATAGATGAGGAAGGCGATGACCTTCCCCCTAACATTTTTATCCTAAAGAAGTCGTCCTACACTACCCAAAGTAAATTCGGTGGCCAGGGACATCTCCAGGTCATACCGTTGTGTCCCAAAGATGGGACACTCGAACAGGAGGTGAGGCACGGTTTCGTCGACGGTGGCGTCACAGGCGCACGACGGACTCGCCTTGCACTTGAAACGGTACAAGTACGAGGCGAACCCGCCGTGCCCTGTGAGTATCTGTGTGAGCAGGTACTCAGTACCCACTTTGACGACGAATTTGTGGGCTGCGCGTACGTCAGGGAAAAACAACTTGGTCACGCCGGCCGTTGTGGCTCAGAACGTCAACTTCCCAAAATGTCCCCTGGTACCAAAATGTCAACTTCCCATAATGTCCCTTCCCCAAAATGTCAACTTCCCAAAATGTCTCTTTCCCAAAATGTCAAATTCCCAAAATGTCCCTTTCCCAAAATGTCAACTTCCCAAAATGTCCCTTTCCCAAAATGTCGCTTTCCCAGAATGTCCCCCATTCTTAGGCTTAAACGTTATAACCAAAATGAAAAACAATTTAGAATCAATTTTTTTTTTATTACTTAAGTAGTGGGATTTTTAATTAGAAAAGAAATTTGAAATGAAATATAGTTATATTTAAATAAAATAAATCTAACTACTTTGCAATATTCCGCCATTCCGCCACCGAATTCGAATTCGGTCGCCGTGCGCCGAGCCATCGACATCTCCTGATGATGCCCCTGGTTGGGGGCGAAACACGTGTCGAGGTTTTTTATTATTTTTTGCACGATAACACAACTCTCATATTTATTCTATTTTCAAAATTATTTCTCTATTCTTTCGGCCTAAGTGGGATTGGATTGGAGGGCGGATTTGTGCATGAATAAATACGAGAGTTGGGTAATTTGCATGTGGCGGAATATTGCAAAGTAGTTAGATTTATTTTATTTAACTATGGACTTCCGAAAAGTAACGCCTGATAGTATTAACTTTATAGTTATATTTAAATTGTCAAAAAATTTAAATCAAAAAAATTACTGTTAGTAACATATTCACAGATATAATTAAGATAATAGTAGCTATTACTAATAGTAACTCAAGTATTTCAAATAAAATATGTTTTAATCATTTTCTTAAAAATGATAAACATAACATTATTGATAAAAATAAAATATAGACAGTGACATATCAAATCAAATATATTTTAATTGTAGCGCTGAAATTAACTTTGGTTAATTAACATTGCGAATAAAAATATTTTTTATCATTTTCATAAATGATTAAAAAAATATATCTTCACACTTAAATTAACCTTGGTTATTAATCAAAATTTGCGAAATGAGCCACTTTGGATTATAAAATTAGAAAGAAATTCAATTAAATAAAGCAAGCCTCAAAAATATCAATTTCTTTAAAAATTGTTGAATTGTGATATGTTTTTCTTGTAAATGCTGTTCTCTCTGAGACAGTCTTGATAATGCCTCGTTTAGAGGCGAAACAATTGTCGACGTTTTGTTGTCCTTTTGATTCTGCGAAAAATTAATGCTATTAATTAATGCTAAAAAGTTTTTTCTTAAAAAATTTTTACTTACCATTGTTTTTTCTTGTAATTGTTTTAAATATCTTGTATATTTTCTATCGAACTCAATATCTCTGAGCCTTCTTCTGCGGTTGGTGTGCTTAAATAGTGAATTCTGTATACGGCCATCCCAGTATTTGCTTTCTTTTTTTATCATATATATAAAATAATACAAATTTGGATTCTTTGGTATAAGGCTATTTACACGTCGGTGCCATCCTTCTAGAGCATTGGTGGTTCTATGGCGTTGGCCAGCGCAGCTTAATATTAACGGTGATTTTCTGGGATACCAGGTAGACTCGAAATAACTGCGAAAACGCCTCATCTCTGATGTATTTGGCGCTGTTTCCAAAATATAATGCCATGCGCCTGGTATATGATTTGCCGGCACTAAAGGAAGAATGGCACTCATTCTAGTCACGTTACGACCAGCTCTTGATTTATTCAATTTTGTTTTTTATGAATATTTCCAAATCGCTTCATTGAAATGATGGTAACAACCAGTCACTCTAGCCTGCGGAAAAACAGCCGAAACTGCGTTCATGATGGCAATTTCATAATCCGATTTGAAAGTTTTAATTTGGATCTGTAAATTCTCTTTTATGCGCCTAATATATGTTTGTTCCGATTTGTTTGGTAAGAGGGCGTATATAACCGGTACTATGTTTGTAATATTTTCATCCGATGCCAAATCCATGTGCAATACAAACATTTGATAAAAAGGTTTTGGAGCTTTTTTTTTTTTTTTTTTTTTATATTTAGGTCGACAAATTGACGCCACTCGCCTGATGGTAAGCTGAGGCGACGTCTGGCAATTGAGGGCGACTCTCACAGTACACAGGAATACTATAGAGAGTGGCCCTCAACTTGACGACCCTGTAATGTGCCTCTTCACGCTTCGCTTAAAGAGCCCAGGGTTATATGTTGGAGGAAACACGTGCGCAGGCAGGGCGTTCCAAGCCACCATCGTTCGGCAGAGAAACGATCGTTTAAAACGCTCGGTTCTCGCGAAGACGGTTTCCACAGTATGAGGGTGACATCTCTGCCCGGCACGCGTTGTTCGGGATCGGAAGGGAGAGGGTGGGATCAGGTTGAAGAGCTCTTCAGAACACTCACCGTGGTAAATACGGTAGAACGCGGCCAAGGAAGCAATTGTTCGGCGCTGGGCTAGCGGCTCAAGGCTTCCCGTTACCTCCGGACAGTCTATAATGCGAACAGCGCGTCGCTGCATAGCGTCGTGTGCGTCCAGCAAATACTTCGCGGAGCCGTCCCAGAGGTGAGAGCAGTATTCAACGCAGGGTCTAATCTGCGTTTTGTACAGCAGACACCTCTGGTGCGGTGTAAAGAATCGCTTTACCTTGTTCAGTATTCCTAGTTTCCGCGAAGCTAGCCCAATACATCTCTCAATGTATTTTGTGTTATTGAGCTCTCGACGAACGTCTATGCCAAGGATGTCTAGATTGTCCTTCATTGGTAATATTGCATTCTGAAGAGTGGGTAGGGGAAGGAAAGGGGATTTTTTCGCTGTAAATGCACACGCCTGTGTTTTGTGGGCATTGAACTCGACCAAGTTCTCGGCACCCCATTGGGAGATACTGTCGAGGTTTCGGTCGAGATCACCCACGAGATGTCGTCTCTCCTCCTCTATCACAGATCGCCCCGCCGTCGGACGAACCGAGTAACTCCCGTGCAATGTACTGTCATCTGCATAGCAATGAATGTTCCCGAGGGAAAGCATATCATTGATATGCAGAAGAAAGAGAGTTGGTGACAGTACGGACCCCTGCGGTACCCCGGCATTCACTTGCAAAAAGCGAGAAGCCTGGCCATCGCAGAGGACCCGCACTCGGCGCTCGTTTAAAAAACTGGCAATCCAGCTGCACAGTTGAGGAGGTAGACCATATGCCGGAAGCTTGGAAAGGAGCGAAGCATGCCAGACCCTATCGAAAGCTTTGGCGATGTCCAGGCTCCAAGGACTCGCCGAACTTTTCCATAGGCTCACCCCATACATGCGTGACGAATGCCAGGAGGTCACCCGTTGATCGTTTTGGCCTGAAGCCATATTGCCGATCATTGATTAGCGAGTGATCCTCCAGGTATCGCATGAGCTGCTTATTAATAAGAAGCTCGAGCACCTTGCAAATGACTGAGGTGACAGCTATGGGTCGATAGTTGCCTGGATCGGATCGATCCCCTTTCTTGGGGATCGGTTGTACGTTCGCCTCCTTCCAGGCCTCCGGCACGAGGCCTGTAGAGTATGACAGGCGGTACAGACGCGTTAATACTGGAGACAACTCAGCAGCACATTTTCGTAGCACCACCGCCGGAATGCCGTCAGGGCCACTGGCTTTCCGCGTGTCGAGTGACCGCAGCACTGCCCGTACATCACATTGCCTGATAACAATATCAGGCATAGTGTGGCCACAGTTGGCGATGGCGGGGGGCTGCAGGCCACGGTCATCGACCCGGGAATTAGCCGCAAAGAGGTCTGCGAGCATGTCCGCCTTCTCTTGGGCTTTGTGAGCCAGTGATCCATCAGGAAAACGCAGTGGTGGCAGCGAGGGTTGACAAAAATTTGACTGTACGGCTTTGGCCAGTTGCCAGTATCCACGGCTGCCCGTGGGATGGGATGTGAGCTCCTGACCAAGCCGCGCGACGCGCTGGGCATCCGCTCTCTTGAAGGCCCTCTTGCTGAACCTAGTGGCCCGATTGTACGCTGCTTTGAGGCGGTTCACGTTCGGGTCACGTGCCGCCCGAGCCCTGACCCAGGCGCGATATGCCGACTGTTTTTTCTGGACAGCCTCGGCACATTCACGCCCGAACCAGGGGCGAGCTTTGCGGATGCTGGCGACATCAGTGAAAGGGATATAATATTCTATCCCTAGACTGATCTCGCCAGCAATGGCAGCAGCGCTATCCGAAGGCGCCTTCCCTACAAAGCAGCGCTGGCTCCACGGGACGGACGCAAAGTAATCGCGGAGACCGTCCCAGTCTGCCGACGAGTAGTGCCATAGTCGTCGAGTCATTTGTTCAGCACGAGCAGGCGGTGGCACTTGGAAGCTGGCGTGCACCACACAGTGGTCGGATGTGCCCAGTGGGGCGCGTACCGACACACTGTACTCGGCTGGGCGACTCGTCAGCAGTAGATCCAGCAAGGCGGGCGTGTGGTCTGACCTGTCAGGTATCCGGGTGATCCCCCGTACCATCTGGGTCAGCCCGTGGGAGAGAGCGAATGCATGGGCAGTTCGTCCCGCATGATCGGTCCTAAGGGACCCCAGCCACTCAACGTGATGACCGTTAAAGTCCCCCAGGAAAACCAGGTCAGCGTTCGGGAACCGCACCTGCGCATCGTCAGCCATCTCGCTGAGGTATTCGAAAAGCCTTGTTGTTCCAGTGTCCCCTGTGTGGGAGCGGTAGACGCACACGTAGATCTGGCTCATGGAGCCATGATCCACGTGCAGCCAAAGGACGGAGTAGGAGGGGTTCTCCAGACAGCGCAACCGGCGGCAGCAAACATCCGCCCTAACGAACACTCACACCCCGGCTTTATCGCGGAATTGTTCCTCAATGATATAGCCCGGGTAACAGAGGTACGACGTGTTCTCAGGGCGGCGTATCTGTGTCTCCGTTCCGTCTCCGCAGAGATGCCACCCCCACACAGTGGATAGCATGTTCGCGAGAACCGAACGTTTTAAACGTTCGTTTCTCTGCCGAACGATAGTGGCCTGGAACGCCCTGCCTGTGCACGTGTTTCCTCCCACATATAATCCTGGGTTCTTTAAGCGGAGCGTGAAGAGGCACATCAGTAGGTCGTCAAGTTGAGGGCCACTCTCAATAGTAATGTGTGCTGTGAGAGTGGCCCACAATCGCTAGACGTCGTCACGACTTACCACCAGGCGGGCGGCGTCAATTTGGCGAACCAAATATAAAAAAAAAAAAAAAAAAATATCACGAAATTACAAATTGGTTTGCTCCAAGGAAAAACGAATGGGGACACATGGAAATACAACGCCGTAAATCTGCTACGCACCGTCCCGCACGCGCTGGAAGTAGTAGAAGGCTCGTTCATGAAACCCATCGAACCCGTTCCTGGCGCTGAAGAGTCAGCAGTTGCTATTTACAAAAGCAACTTAGTGCGTTCACTCTGATTCGTGGCCACAGCACATGGCGTCTGTCCTGAGACCTGAATGTTGCAATGTTTTGGTTTTAGTTACAGAGCGTGATTAACTGATTATAAATGTTCTATAGTGCCCGGTAACGGCAATAGGACTGTTGTTCTGAACTGCTGTACACCCGGCTAACATCTGGTCAGCACATACTTCTGCACTAAGCGTTGCGTAATATACCTCGCTCGTTTTGACACTTGCTTAGGGTCGGTTTTCTGTCAAGTAACGTTCATGAATAGGTTTTTGTAGCGCTTAGCGTTCGCGAGCCTCATAGTCGTCGTTAGTTGCGACACGACTGTCGTCGTGTATGAACACGTGTACGGCTTTGATTATATATATGTATAATCAAAGGTGTACGCTGTTTGTATGTTTTTTTTTTTTTTTTTTTTTTTATTTGTATGTTTGTATGTTGTTTGCTAATTATTATTATTATTATTATCCAATAATAATAATTAGCAAACAACATGCGCAACTACCACCCCCGGACTCATCACTTAGCTCCGCCTCGCAAGCCCCGGACCGCACACCTGCGACACAAGTGCTTGCTGAGGCGTCGAGCTCATCATCAAGTGATGAGTATTTTTCTCCGCCGACGTCGCCAACACCTGTACGTCGACGAGGAAGAGGCCGGCCGCCGACCAGTTTGGGTCCCCGAAGTGTACCAGCTTCGAGTAGGGTCCCCACTACCGGCGGTATTGTGCACCGCATGCGATGGACCTCATCCATTAATGTAAACGTCATGCGGGCATATTATGAGGCTACAGATGGGGAAACCAACCTGACTGCGTACCGTTCCAGGATGCTTCCTTTGTTTCAGGCTCTTGAACCAGCAATGACCGTTGCCGTCCAACGACTATCGGATCAAGTGCGGGCTATCCAACGATGTAAGTTGCTGGATCAATCTGTGCTTGATCGACTACGCCTGGAAGTATTATGTACTCGTGCAGCTCCAGTGTCAACGAGAGCACCGTCACCTGCGATACAGACGGTTGCAATAAGTGCAACCTTAGCCGCGCCCGCACTCGACGCGGGAGATGACACGAGTGATATATCTATCCAGGTAAGCGAGCAAATAAGGAGTACTTTGGAGGACACGATCTCGCAGTATAGGTTCACACCTAACTCTAGACCACGGCTACCACGTTTGCCCATGCATAAGCGAAATCTGACTGCTCCGTATTTACGGACTAGCAATGATTTGCTCGATACTCACTCGATTCTTTACTGTGGAGCTATTGCCGCTTGTCGTGTTGCACGCGTTAAGTTCCCCGAAGTTAACCGTGCACCACGACCGGATGGTGTTCCCGTATGGCAGGCAAGAATCGAGCGACGTATCGGCACATTTAGGACTCTCATTGCAAAGCTTATCTGTTTCAGTCGGGGAAATAACCGTCCCCGGGTCGTGCGTTTCGTGACTCAGGCATTTGCTGGGACCGGTATTGGCCCCCAACAATACTTAGCCAATGTCACGGAACGTATTGACTTTCTGAAACAGAAAGTGTATGCATGGGCGGGACGTATCCGTCGTTACAGAGAGCGTGTGAATAGATACTGGCAGAACCGTATCTTCCAAAGTGATCAAAGGAAGGTGTATCGAGAGTGGGAGGGAACTGGACAACGTTTGAGCGACGGACAGATGCCAGATTCTCACGCCATGAATCAATTTTGGCGTGACATATGGTCGAGCGTGAATACAATACCATCGAACCCATGGAGTCTATTACCATAGACTCCGAAGATGTTAGTTGTGCAATTCGTAAGGTCCCGAACTGGAAAAGTTTTGCCTGTGCAATTGCAGATGAGGTTATCAAGACGAACAACTATCGGAAATACATCATGAAGGACGGTACGGTTGACATTTGTCGAGCATGCCACCGTCCTGGTGAATCACTTCGCCATATTATTTCCGGTTGTTCGTATCTTGCTAACAGCGAGTACTTGCATAGGCACAATCAAGTAGCCAGGATCATCCATCAGCAACTTGCTCTTCAATACGGCCTTATTGAGTCCGAGGTACCATATTATAAGTACACACCAGTGCCAGTTCTCGAAAATGGTGAATATTTTTTTTTACACCATTATAAATAGCTAATATAGGTATATCTCACTTCAAAATTACAAGGAATAACAAGAAAAACAATAAATTACCAACGCAACAATGATGACAAGATGACGAACAATCTGACAATTTCGACCATAACAAATAAATATGAGCAAGAAAATTTATACATGAATTACAATTTACGATCGAAAAGACGAAAAGCGGAAGCAACCAACGCACAATTAAGATCTGCGCCCGTCTCAGCCCCGTCGCCTGCCTCCTCCAGTACCTCTGAAAGAGACGAGTACGTCACTCCGAGATGTAGCAGTGCGTCGAGTGATGAGACTGGGCCCTCGACGTCGTCGCCACCAACACCTGCGCGACGGAGATGTCGACCACCACCGGCCAGCTTGGAGACCCAAGTGGGGCATGCCCCACTCTCAGTGGCTCCCGCTATCGGTGGTGTAGTGCGTCGCATGAAGTGGACACCAATAATAAATTAGGTCGCCACCCTGCTTCGCGGCAGTGTATTAGAGCGCAGCAAGCATCACATATCTTTGTGTAAAAAAAATTTGAGTGTCTCAAAGAGAACAGCTGTTCTCTTTGAGACACTCAAATGTTTTCTTATTTGTCTTGATAATGCCTCGAGAAGAGGTGAAACATATGTCGACGTGTGTAATGTCTTCTATTGAGCGAAATTCATGCTATTATTTAAAAATTAAACATCATATTTACCATTGTTTTATTATGGACTTTCGCCAGGTAACGCCTGACTCCATTCAAAATCTAATTTATTTTGATATATATGTCGACGCAAAATCGTTCACAGGCGACAATTGACTAAAATTGGCTAACTTGAATTAACTGTCCAATGATTGTCCATTGTATTTCGTTTTCTTTACTAAAATTACTTAGCAATTATTATGTTATCCACGCATCTTTTGCTGGTTACTGCTTAAAATAAGGAGTGATAGTTTGTTGATATTATAGGCAACAAACTATTACACATGAGTTATTCAAAACACAAAGCTGAATGTAAGTAAGCGACTGCTAAATTCGTATCTTGATTTTTAAACAATAACAATTGAATTTCTAGTTGTTTTTGTTATGTTTAAAGTAATTACATAAAATCGTTTCAAACGGAAATAGTGAATCTACTTTGTTAAAAAGTGTTAACGTTCTAAAGTGAATAAAAATGTTCTAATAATTAAATTGATTCCTAAGATTGTTTAAAATAATTATTGTGATAAAATTAGCAATTGTAAAATTGCTGTGTATTAAATGAATGTAATTACATCAAATCGTTTCAAACGGAAATAGTGAATCTAACTTGTCAAAAAAAGTGTTAACGTTTTAAAGTGAATAGAAATGTTCTAATAATTAAATAATTCCTAAGATTGTTGAAAATAATTATTGTGATTGTAAAACTGCTATGTGTACAAACTATTTAAAACTATAGTGAAATATTCAAGTGTATTGACTACATAACGTGCGCCATATTTCTTGGGCAAATGTCGCGTTATGAAGTCACATTATTCTGTGAGCATTGTTCGAGGCAGGTTGTCTTCGAAATAGATTACATCGTGTGAGTACCTTTTATTTTCCTTGCTGTGTATTGCTATAACCTACAACTAATAGAACAGTGTGAATTGTTTTCATTATTTGCAATGAGTGATGAAGGTAATGGAATAAGTGACGTCAGCCTAGCTGACGTCACTGTTTCTAAAAATCCTGCTGGTCCTGAGGCCCCGTTATATATTTAAAATAAGTATTACTTTAATGTCAATTGTCACCAATTGAAAATAGATTCAAAGGCCATAACCAAAAAGGACATAGCAATAGTTTGTGTATCACGTTTTTCAATAGCTCTTTCTTGGATGAATAATGTTTGTATGTTTTATTGTAACTGACAGATAGACAGTTACTTTCGCATTTATAATACGAGTAGTACGATAGAACAATGGTAATGGTTACTGATCTCTGATTTGTTCAGTGAGAGATGAGAAGCACAAATATTCACAGTAAAAGTCATATTGAAATATATATCATTCATTTCCTAGGACTTACACAGATTATTGACTTTTCAACTTAGAAAAAGTCCTTTGGGAATTAGGATTGGGAGAATAACGTAAACAGCCATTATTATAAAGTTATAATTTATTTAGTACATTTTTCACAAGATTTGCAATTTTTTGAGGCATTTTCATCATTCTCGTAGTTCTCAGTCTTCATGTCATTGAGACCCAATTCCTCGTTTTGTTCGTATGTGCGCTCGTACCTCGTGACCTTCAGACCTGTAGGGGGTAGGCAGTGCTATACTTTACTCTTTTCATAACAAAATCATTAGCGGTTAAATTTTGACACTGACATGTATAACTCTACTAAATTAAAGAGAAATACACCTCGATAGCTCAACGACTTTTCTGACTGACATTTCACTTAATCGGGTTTTCAGTTGTCATTCGTGTCAGTGTCGAAAGAACGTCAACCGCCATTTTTGTAGTTTACTTTTGTAAAGTTGTCCAAGTATACATTGGCGTTCCAATGCCCTCATCACGTCACGTCACCCAGGATATGATGTGATGATGTGATGAGCATGATGGTCTGTTCTGCATCAGAGTGTAATGTATCTATGACTAGCGGACGCCCGAGGCTTCACCCGCTGGACAAATTATATACTAAAACCTGATTCAAAAACCACTCTATCCATTGATGAAAACCGCATCAAAATCCGTTGCGTAGTTTTAATGATCTAAGCTAAGTGTAAATCATTGTAATATATTTAATAAGTATACATATAAGTATGATTATCAGTTATATATATATCATTAGTGGTGTGTATCATCTGTCCTGACTATTGTTATTTTGGTTAGAATTACACAGTGGTTATGGATTGTATAGTGCCCGGCGACGGCAATAGGGTAACCTCCTATTACGTAGGACAAACAACTTTACTGGCAACGTGTGGGTTCGGGGATGAAGGCGCAATGATACTATGTAACTCTGTACAAGTGAGAGGGGGTAGGCAGTAGCAATAGTAGTGTGCCGTACCCGGGTCCGGCACAGCGGGGTCGTCGTGTAGGGTCTGCACGTAGGAGTTCCCGGCGGGGTCGTCCAGCACCAAGGTGACACACAGCTCGCCACTCAACACAGAGTCTAACTTCGCTATCACACTGAAATTATATCAAAATATATTTATTTATGTTGATCACAAATAAAAACGTCATACATTGACACAAGACACCGGAATGGGACCAAATTGAAATGGAACCACACGGACAGAACTAGTTTTCTTTTTTTTTTTTCTAATTCGGACCAAGTGTTACAAACATAAAAAAATACAGTCATATTGACAACCTCCTCCTTTTTTAAACGACTTCAAAAAAGAGGTTAATTTCGATTGGACTCTTTTTTTCCATTTCAATTTGGCCCAGTTCAGACAATGGTAAAAATTCATGAGAAAATACACGTCAAAAATTGACACAAAAATCGACTTCAAATTGACCAATGGGACCAAATTGAAATGACACCACCAAGGAAGCAGCACTAAATAGGTTCACAATAGGTCCAGTCGTAAGATAAGAGTTAGAGTAACAAACATACATTTGGGACCAAATTGAAATGACACCACCAAGGAAGCAGCACTAAATAGGTTCACCCAGTCGTAAGATAAGAGGTAGAGTAACAAACATACATTTGGGACCAAATTGAAATGACACCACCAAGGAAGCAGCACTAAATAGGTTCACAGTAGGTCCAGTCGTAAGATAAGAGTTAGAGTAACAAACATACATTTGGGACCAAATTGAAATGACACCACCAAGGAAGCAGCACTAAATAGGTTCACAATAGGTCCAGTCGTAAGATAAGAGGTAGAGTAACAAACATACATTTGGGACCAAATTGAAATGACACCACCAAGGAAGCAGCACTAAATAGGTTCACAGTAGGTCCAGTCGTAAGATAAGAGTTAGAGTAACAAACATACATTTGGGACCAAATTGAAATGACACCACCAAGGAAGCAGCACTAAATAGGTTCACAATAGGTCCAGTCGTAAGATAAGAGGTAGAGTAACAAACATACATTTGGGACCAAATTGAAATGACACCACCAAGGAAGCAGCACTAAATAGGTTCACAATAGGTCCAGTCGTAAGATAAGAGGTAGAGTAACAAACATACATTTGGGACCAAATTGAAATGACACCACCAAGGAAGCAGCACTAAATAGGTTCACAATAGGTCCAGTCGTAAGATAAGAGTTAGAGTAACAAACATACATTTGGGACCAAATTGAAATGACACCACCAAGGAAGCAGCACTAAATAGGTTCACAATAGGTCCAGTCGTAAGATAAGAGGTAGAGTAACAAACATACATTTGGGACCAAATTGAAATGACACCACCAAGGAAGCAGCACTAAATAGGTTCACAATAGGTCCAGTCGTAAGATAAGAGTTAGAGTAACAAACATACATTTGGGACCAAATTGAAATGACACCACCAAGGAAGCAGCACTAAATAGGTTCACAATAGGTCCAGTCGTAAGATAAGAGGTAGAGTAACAAACATACATTTGGGACCAAATTGAAATGACACCACCAAGGAAGCAGCACTAAATAGGTTCACAATAGGTCCAGTCGTAAGATAAGAGGTAGAGTAACAAACATACATTTGGGACCAAATTGAAATGACACCACCAAGGAAGCAGCACTAAATAGGTTCACAATAGGTCCAGTCGTAAGATAAGAGGTAGAGTAACACACATACATTTGGGACCAAATTGAAATGACACCACCAAGGAAGCAGCACTAAATAGGTTCACAATAGGTCCAGTCGTAAGATAAGAGGTAGAGTAACAAACATACATTTGGGACCAAATTGAAATGACACCACCAAGGAAGCAGCACTAAATAGGTTCACAATAGGTCCAGTCGTAAGATAAGAGGTAGAGTAACAAACATACATTTGGGACCAAATTGAAATGACACCACCAAGGAAGCAGCACTAAATAGGTTCACAATAGGTCCAGTCGTAAGATAAGAGGTAGAGTAACACACATACATTTGGGACCAAATTGAAATGACACCACCAAGGAAACAGCACTAAATAGGTTCACAATAGGTCCAGTCGTAAGATAAGAGGTAGAGTAACAAACATACATTTGGGACCAAATTAAAATGACACCACCAAGGAAGCAGCACTAAATAGGTTCACAATAGGTCCAGTCGTAAGATAAGAGGTAGAGTAACAAACATACATTTGGGACCAAATTGAAATGACACCACCAAGGAAGCAGCACTAAATAGGTTCACAATAGGTCCAGTCGTAAGATAAGAGGTAGAGTAACAAACATACATTTGGGACCAAATTGAAATGACACCACCAAGGAAGCAGCACTAAATAGGTTCACAATAGGTCCAGTCGTAAGATAAGAGGTAGAGTAACAAACATACATTTGGGACCAAATTGAAATGACACCACCAAGGAAGCAGCACTAAATAGGTTCACAATAGGTCCAGTCGTAAGATAAGAGGTAGAGTAACACACATACATTTGGGACCAAATTGAAATGACACCACCAAGGAAGCAGCACTAAATAGGTTCACAATAGGTCCAGTCGTAAGATAAGAGGTAGAGTAACAAACATACATTTGGGACCAAATTGAAATGACACCACCAAGGAAGCAGCACTAAATAGGTTCACAATAGGTCCAGTCGTAAGATAAGAGGTAGAGTAACACACATACATTTGGGACCAAATTGAAATGACACCACCAAGGAAACAGCACTAAATAGGTTCACAATAGGTCCAGTCGTAAGATAAGAGGTAGAGTAACAAACATACATTTGGGACCAAATTGAAATGACACCACCAAGGAAGCAGCACTAAATAGGTTCACAATAGGTCCAGTCGTAAGATAAGAGTTAGAGTAACAAACATACATTTGGGACCAAATTGAAATGACACCACCAAGGAAGCAGCACTAAATAGGTTCACAATAGGTCCAGTCGTAAGATAAGAGGTAGAGTAACAAACATACATTTGGGACCAAATTGAAATGACACCACCAAGGAAGCAGCACTAAATAGGTTCACAATAGGTCCAGTCGTAAGATAAGAGTTAGAGTAACAAACATACATTTGGGACCAAATTGAAATGACACCACCAAGGAAGCAGCACTAAATAGGTTCACAATAGGTCCAGTCGTAAGATAAGAGGTAGAGTAACAAACATACATTTGGGACCAAATTGAAATGACACCACCAAGGAAGCAGCACTAAATAGGTTCACAATAGGTCCAGTCGTAAGATAAGAGGTAGAGTAACAAACATACATTTGGGACCAAATTGAAATGACACCACCAAGGAAGCAGCACTAAATAGGTTCACAATAGGTCCAGTCGTAAGATAAGAGGTAGAGTAACAAACATACATTTGGGACCAAATTGAAATGACACCACCAAGGAAGCAGCACTAAATAGGTTCACAATAGGTCCAGTCGTAAGATAAGAGGTAGAGTAACAAACATACATTTGGGACCAAATTGAAATGACACCACCAAGGAAGCAGCACTAAATAGGTTCACAATAGGTCCAGTCGTAAGATAAGAGGTAGAGTAACAAACATACATTTGGGACCAAATTGAAATGACACCACCAAGGAAGCAGCACTAAATAGGTTCACAATAGGTCCAGTCGTAAGATAAGAGGTAGAGTAACAAACATACATTTAAATTCAGAACCTCCTTTTTTTAAAGCCAATCAATTTGATCCAGTTCTGACAATTATTTGGTCCAGTCCTAACAATTATTTGGTCCAGTTCTGACAATTATTTGGTCCAGTTCTGACAATTATTTGGTCCAGTTCTGACAATTATTTAGTCCTGTTCTGACAATTATTTGGTCCAGTTCTAACAATTATTTGGTCCAGTCCTGACAATTATTTGGTCCAATTCTGACAATTATTTGGTCCCATTCCGGTAATTTGGAGCCGGTATTTTTTTTTTGGCAAAATTATAACATTAGTACAGTGCTTCTATTTCCTTAATGTCCCTCGGCAAGTGTCACTTTTCCGTATGAAACCGAGTATTGCTTTCCAGGTCCATAAATTATTAAATTTTTCATGTAAAAACTAAAATTTTACTTGAATTTAGAACTACGTACTTTATTATTGTTTTGTTTTGATTTCGGTGTGTAACTCTATAGAACTGTAAAATGTCGTGCTTGCGACTTAAGCAGGTTTTCCCCCAATTCAAAAATAATTTTATAATAAAAAATAGCACGATCGAGGATTCGATCGAGGATCGAGGAGGTCCCCGTCAGGAAGGAAGTTCTTTACGCTACGGCTACTGCAATACAACACAACCTGGGTTTGGGTTATGCATCGTGTTACTAACGACGCTGACGCTAAATTAAAAGATCTAGAGTGTACGCTTAAGACCGCTCGGCAGAAGTGAAAACTTTTTTTTATTATTTATTTTTGAATATGGGAAAGTAAAAGTTCACAGAAAAAAAAGTTAGGTTAATTTTTAATTATATTACACATTTATAATATACGTCGGGTACACTCGGCGGTCCCGAGTTCACCCGATCGAGCGTTTCACCTCAGAGCATGACGGATCAGCCTAACTTACTACCCACGAAAAATCTATGTGCGGTGCGCCTAAAGAAGTTTTCACTTCAAAAAAAAGTAATAACAACTCTTTGAACTTCCAAACCGATGGATTGGATATCCGACAAAAACCGAAGCCGAAGTACATTTAGTAAACAGAAGCACACTGCTGCAGTCACCCCTCGAGGCCCCGGGCGTCCCCCGCCAGCCCGGGCGCGTCCCCCGCCAGCCCGGGCGCGTCCTCCAGCTGGTCCCTCGTCCCGCGCACCAGCCCCTCCGCCGTACTGAACCTCCCCCCCAGCGCCCTCCCCCCCACTTCTAGCTCCAGCTCTGGGATCTCCATACTACACGTCTCTGACTGAAGGGAGAGTGGAAATGTTAATCAGGAAAATAATTATAGTGCTGTGTTGAGATACAGATACAGATACATATGCGCCGCGCACAATGACAGTGGGATGAAACCTTGTCGCAATAACCGCTTCGTGACGTCATCCACCGCTAAAAAAAGGGCCGAGTGCGAGTTCCGTACCAAAACGGCAAAAAGTGTACTCACGTTTGACGGACCACGGACGGAGAACGAAGTCTCAGTAATAGGGTTACCGTTTTACCCTTTGGGTACGGAACCCTAAAAAGTACGGCTAATGTTATTTTATTAGTACTTTTCAGCGATTGATGACATCACGAAGCGGTTATTATGATATAAATATCTCACGTTTCTAGTAAAGTAAGGTCACCGAAACGAAACATTGTTTATTGAGCGAAGCTCTCAACGGGTGACTCAAATTATTTATGTTAAATTGTTTCTCGGCGAATACTCGGCCGATTTCGGATTTTCTTGCACTCATCAAAAGCTTACAGAATTACCCAGGTTATTACAAAGCCAGAAATTTTAATTTAAACTCGCTTCGCTCAAATATATGCTGCAGCGTAACGGTACGTTTCGCGACTGCGGCGACCTAGTAAACAAAGAGACCATTAACTAATACATTATGAAATAATTGACTTGTACAGATATTCCACAAATTCTTTATTGTTAATATTCAGCATCATTAAAATTACGTTAACCGCAAAAAACCGAACTGTACACGTGCGAGCTCACCTTAAGTATGTCTCTGGAGAAGTCTCCCCTACTCGCGATTCGCACTTCGAAGCGTACTCCCTTGTCTTCTATACCGCCGCCTGACTTCACCTGATACAGACAGACAGACAGAATGACAGATATATACTAATATTACTAGTGGTCAACCATATACAAGAATTTTGATAATCAATTCTTTAAAAAAATTAGTATTTTCAAAACAAATAATAAAATATTTTCTCTTTAAAATATAAGTACCATTTGTTATAGAACTTTACCTTAACTACAGCAAGTTTAATGAATGAATTATCTACTACAACAGTTTTATTATTTTTTTCATTTTCGACAGCCTCAGTGGCGCAGTGGTATGAGTATGCGACTGCCAGCCCTGAGGTCCCAGGTTCGATTCCGGGTCGAATCAAACTATTTGTGTGATCCACAAATGTTTGTTTCGGAGTTTGGGTGTCTTCTATGTATAATATGTATATATTTAGAAATATATAAGTATGTTTATCAGTTGTCTAGATCCCATAGCACAAGCTTATAGCTTTAAAGGAGGTAATACAATAGAGGTACTAAGGGGCTCTATCAACATCTCTATGACCCAAACGAAATGACGGCGGCGAGGCGGCGAGGCGGGGAGGTGGCGAGGCGGCGAGGTGGCGAGGCGGCGAGGCGGGGAGGCGTACCGAACACGTGTATGTATGTGTGTATGTTACCTCGTTAGTACGACGTCCGCACGAGTCACAAGAGGTCGCCATGATTACTACTTCCTTGAAATGGGGAATGTCTGTGAGAGAGAGAGAGAGAGATAGATATATATATACACGGTTATTTTTGAACTACTGCAAGAATTAAAACTGTATGTTAGGTAGTTTCAATACTTATTTCATCCATGTTATTTAAATCGGTAAAAACGCATGTTGATTTTTGTGTGTTTTATCCTCAAAAACAACAAATTGTTGTTCATAGTGTATACACAATACAATGTAGTTAAGTGTACATGTTACTGTTGGTACATTGTAGTAACACGGTGTCCCTAAACTACGCAGGACATTTTCAATTTTTAAAACAGTCATAACTTTAATATTGGATGGAAACAGGCGTTACCTGGCGAAAATTCATGACAAATTAATGGTAAGTAAGATGTTAAAACTTTTCAAAATATAATAGCATTATTTTTTCGCAGCAACGAGGCATTAAAAAATAAGAAAAAAAAATGCCTCGTTTAGAGACGAAACAATTGTCGAAGTTTTGTTGTCTTTTAACTCTGCGAAAAAATTATGCTATTATAATTTAAAAAGATTTTAACATCTTACTTACCATTACTTAGTCATAACTTTGTCAATTCCAATCGTACAAAGAACAGATTGGGTACAGTGATAGGTGTGACTTGGCTGTACATACGCTTACAATTATCGCAGTAGTTAAACAATGGCTAGAGACATGAGTGAGGACAACAAATGTATTTGATTTGATAGAAAATAACCCATTTCAAATAAAATAAATTTATTGTATAGAGTATAGTTATGATATAGAAATAAGAGATTCATAAAAGAACAGTACAAATTGTGGTCTTATTGCTTAAATCAGCGTCTTCCAGACAACCTTTGGCAAATTAAAGGTTTAAATAGTTATAGTAATCCGTCCAAGATATGTCATTAAAATCCACTTAATATTTTTCGCGTGAAATTGTAACGAAACATACAAATACCTAACACTCAAACACTCTTCAGCAGCTGAGAAAGTGAGTGTGTATTGTGTGTGTATGTGAGTAAGTGTGTGTGTGTGTGTGTGTGTGTGTGTGTGTGTGTGTGTGTGTGTGAGAGAGTAAGTTTGTTTGTCTGTGCCTGTGTGTGTTTGTGTGTGTGTATGTCTGAGTATCGTATCACTTACTGGTGAGCTTCATGTTGGTGTTAGCGGGCGCGTTACAGTCGGGACAGTTGGTCGGGAAGGTCATCACCTCGTCGGCCGCCATGCGCTCGTACGTGTGGTCCTGTCCCCCGCCACTCCCCGGGGCCAGCAGGGAGGACGCGCTGGGGTCCACCTGGGACCAAACAACACTTAATACTAGTGATCCCCCTGACTTCGCTCGAGTAGCTCGAGAGGTATGTCATCATAAGCGTTCATGCACACGACAACGCGTCCGCACTGCCTCCACCCTGCATCGGCCTCGCACCCGCACTGCCTCCGCGTGGCGAGGTGGCGAGGTGGCGAGGTGGCGAGGTGGCGAGGTGGCGGTGGCGGCGCGGAGGAGGTGTGTCTACACAGCAGAAAGTTGTTGGTACATCCTCTTTAAGTAGGTACAAACAAACAATCAAATCTGTTGTGTAAACACACCACTTCCTCCACTCCGCCACTCGCCCCACGGACGGTGGTGGAGGCGGTGCGGACGCGTTGTCGTGTGCATGAACGCTTACACATTGAAAACAATGTTTTGACTTTTTGTGCTCATTTTTTTTTCTCTAATCAAAAAAAATATTAAAAAAATTATATAATTAGGGAACAATTGTAGACTAGGGCTGAAGCCTTTGAAAATGGTAAAAAGTGAAAAAAAAATCATAGTAGGATGAAACCCATTACAAAAGGACGAGAATATAACAAAAATGAAGGGAAAATAATTTACGGTCGATCTGAGGTCTGGAAGTGGAAAGGGGTGAGTTTTTAAGGTTAAAAACGGTTTATCTCGATTTCCGGCAAAACTACAAGTCCTATGGAAAAAAATTAAATGACAAATTTGTAGGTAATAAAGAGACCTACAACTTTTGTATTTACACTTTTTTCACATAACCTCAAAATTTATGTGAAAAATTCAAATAATCAAATTTTTGGTTTTTTATTTTTATCTTATGCAAAACAATTTTTTGTTCACGAAATTTGGTGAAAACTTGCCTTTTTATGTCCCAAAGACTCTGTAATTTTTTTGATGTGAAATACTTATTTTTTCACCTAATTTTGACTTAAAATCGAAAAAACACCCAGACATCTACTATATTTTTAAAAAGTTGTAGAATATTCTTTAAATTATATGCATAGATGCCTATTTATTGCTAATTTAAGATAACTTATAACAAAAACTTATAAAACTTTTAAAAATACGCGTGCAGGCTGAGTTACTTCAAGAAAACTGTGACAAATTTACTTTAAAACAAACTTTTAGAATCTACATAGCAAGTTAAATACTAACTATATTTTAATTTAAAGAATATTCTACAACTTTCTCAAAATATAGTAGATGTCTTATTAAAAATTAACTTATTTGGTTGTTAATTGTAGTAGTATATTTCGATTTGTATTTTTTGTTTATCAATGTAACATGGAATCTTACGTTTTTCAAGTAATTGAAGAGTAAATTTTATAAAGGTTCAACCTCAGACTAAAAGAATAACATAGACGGAACGAATAGAACTAGCGAGTGAAGCCACCAAAAGGGATACTATATAGCAATGGGATACCATTCCGCTCGCACTCCTTTGTGAGCAGCGAGTGTGTACGCACGTGCGATCACGGTTGAACAAAATATTATAAATATGCCGTATTGTGTGGTGAAAAGGTGTAAAAACACTTCAACTATTCATAGGAAGAATGCTGGATTATCGTTTCATAAGTAATTAACTATTTCTTATTAGATTTCATAACATTTTTCTAAATATTTTAGTTGCACAAACTAGGAACACAAAACCTCCGTCATACTATACAGAGTTGCCATAATTTTTTCATCATTTCCACAAAATATTTTACAGTATTTATGGGAATTATAAAGTACTGAGTAAAAAAAATCAGTGTCATCAATGTTGACAAGCTCGATGTTTCTAATTATCATCATCATCATTCGTGCGTTAGTCCCGAACTCCCGATCACATCTGTGTCCGGGATCTACTTACTATGCGTGGCTTGGGTATTTCGGCAATCTTGGAATTGACTGCTGTCTGACCTCCCAGCCTGTGTTCTGATTCAATTTATTTATGTTACTGTGTCAGTATTTTAATTTCAGTCTAACACTACAAAGGCCTTAGTCTTAACCTAACGACTATTGATATCTACTTCATGTATAGTCAACGACAAAAGTAGCTTAACCAATAATTCTTATCTGTTGATCACTATAGCTGTTAAACCGATCACAAAATCATAAACAAAACACGAAATATATTAACTTTGTCCTTGGGGATTCTAACATTACTAGTACATTGCTGTGGCACATGCATTGGGATGTAAAAAAGAATAATAAATATTTTTGTGCTAATCAACTTTTGTTGTTGATGTAACTTGTACTTACACTGGAATGGAGCTTTGTTCATTCATCTTAAAAAGGATTATTTTAATTATGGGATTTTTTTTGAAAGCTAGTAATTAAAGTGTGTTTACTCAGTGTTTATCACGTTTTCATTTATTTTAACACTTCCCCATTTTAGGCACATATCATAATAATCATTTGTGTAAATGATATAAAATAATTGCAGATAACATTTACTATAACAAATATTAATTATCCATCATATATGTCCACTAAGATTTTTTGGAGATTTTTCATTTGCTGGCAACATTACGCACACGCCGTTAGTGGTATGTATCGGTACACGGAAATCGGAGTCACACGCACACATTGAAAGTGTCATTTGGCTTCACGTGTTCATTCTACAGGTTCCGTCTATATTCTTCTTCTAGTCTGAGGGTTCAACCTCAAAACTGTACATAGTGATTAAAAAAAAATCGGCTTTGAGTTTTTTTCTTTTCTTTGCCTTTTCTGAGAACATTTACCATAGTAATGTTTATATATTTTTACATTATCAGAAAGAAGAGATTTCAACAAACAATATACTTCCCGACTTTTTTTAAAAAGCTGATATTTTGACGTGAGAATTTTCGATTGAAAATTAGGGTGTTTTTTTTCGATTTTAAGTCAAAATTAGGTGAAAAAATAAATATTTCAAATCAAGTCAAGTCTTTGGGACATAAAAAGGTAAGTTTTCACCAAATTTCGTGAAAAAAAAATTGTTTTGCATAAGATAAAAATAAAAAACCAAAAACTTGATTATTTGAATTTTTCACATAAATTTTGAGGTTATGTGAAAAAAGTGCAAATACAAAAGTTGTAGGTCTCTTTATTACCTACAACTTTGTCATTAAATTTTTTTCCATAGGACTTGTAGTTTTGCCGGAAATCGAGATAAACCGTTTTTACCCTTAAAAACTCACCCCTTTCCACTTCCCGACCTCAGATCGACCGTAAATTATTTTTCCCTTCATTTTTGTTATATTCTCGTCCTTTTGATTACAAACCCATTAGGGTTTCATCTTACTATGATTTTTTTTGGTTTCAGAAATTATCTACCCTGGTCTATTGTGGCAAGTTTCGTAGTAATACGATAAAAAAACACATATGCACAGACGATAGCAAAACTTCCAGTCTTAAAATGTAGACGCTTCACTCTCTCGGCCAATCATACAAATAAACAAAACATCAAAACACAAAATTGCTTACCACGCCATCTAGTAAACACATAGAGAACTAACAAGTAACTCCTTTACAATCTTGCATCGCGCATGCAGTAGGTACATTACCTCGTCGTGAGTGAATATCCCGAGCTGATGGTTCTGTTCCGTGTTCCGTCGGAACTCGTTCCGGGAACATCGCGGGTCTCGCTGCGGAGCCGAGGGGTTCTCCACGAAACAGTTGCCTGACGGACAGACAGACATGGCATGAAATTCAGAATCGGTTCACACAATCAAAACATTTAAAAAAAAGTCGAAAGCGGAAGAGGTAATCTATTCGACTGTATATTTTATTATGTTCGTTGCCATCTTTTCATTTAGTAAACCGATTTAGAAAAAAGAAATTCTTAGTTCGCGTGGTCCAATTTAAATTTGGTCTCATTCCGTCAATTATTTAGTCCCATTCTGGTAATTTAATTAGTCCGATAATTGTAAGCGTATGTACAGCCAAGTCACACCTATCACTGTACCTAATCTGTTCTTTGTACGATTGGAATTGACAAAGTTATGACTGTTTTAATATTTGAAAATGTCCTCCATAGTGTTGAGACACCATGTTACTTAACTACATTGTGTTTTGTGCATCAATGACTACTTTTTATTGATAATTAAGACGGAGCGTAGCGGACTCTTCTCTAAGATGGTCCCAATCGAAAATGTATGTAAAACGATACCGGTAGCAATTTTAAACCACACATTAACGTGGTTTGCTGTATAGTTTTTAGTGTGTGTGGCTCTTATAGTTTTTGAGTTATTAATTACATTTTCCGTCTTATTTATTTCGACGTAACCGCCCGCGTACCGGCGAATATTGATTAAGACGGAGTTTGCTTCTGCTTCACAACGATGGGCTCAATCAAAAATGTATCAACTTGAAATTTGGCATAAAGATATAACATAAGCCTGCGGTTTGCTCTATAGCTTTTGGTGTATGTGGCTCTTATTGTTTTTGAGTTATTAAGCATTAAAGATTTTTTTTTAATTTTTTAGCTTAGGTATGGTTAGGTTAACGCCCCTGTAACCGATGTAATGCCGATGTAACCGCCCCCGTTCCAGCGAATACCTAGTTTTATCACTGAACGTAAATTGTAACCTATGAATTTGTTGTTAAGGTTCCGCACCCAAAAGATAAAACGGGAACTCTATCACTGAGACTTTGCTGTCCATCCGTCCGTCTGTCTTGAGCTGTATCTCATGAACCGTGATAGTTAGAAAGTTGACATTGTCACAGATGTGTTTCTGTTGCCTCCAAATTCCATGATTTTTTTTGCCATTTTGGTACGGAACCCTTTGTGCGCCAGTCTGACTCGCACTTGGCTGATTTTTAAGGACGTATCACATAAGACACAAAAATTAACATACGTTTTTATTGATTTAAATAAGCTCATCCAGCTTTTAATTATCGCAGTAGTTAAATAATAACCGTGTAGATAATTTGAGGTAGTCACCACTAATATCCTCCAAGTGTAAGGTCCACATACTGCTACCACTCCGCAGCCCCTCCAGCCGCGCCACGAACTGATCTATCAGCCCCGCCTCCCCGGGGTGCTCCTCCCTCCTCACTCCCTGGTCCTGGCTCAGCCCAGATATGGCGCGGGATACTATACCTTCTACTGTCGTTACTTCTGTAATAGACCACAACATGACTAGTAATAGTCAAACAGTCAACAGGTCTCGCGAACATTCTAATCATTTTTTGAACCGTGATAGATAGTTAGTGATAGAAAGTTGATATTTGCACAGAAGATGTATTTATGTTGCCTCTATAACAACAAATACTAAAAAACAGAATATAATAATTATTTAAGGGGGCTCTCATACAACAAACGTGATTTATTTTCCGTTTTGGTACGGAACCCTTTGTGGGGGGGTCTGACTCGCACTTGGTCAGTTTTTTATTTGGGATATTCTCTCCATCCCCCCCGCCCTTAAAAAGTAATACTTGTGC
Source organism: Nudaria mundana (assembly GCA_963556515.1). Classification (NCBI taxonomy): domain Eukaryota; kingdom Metazoa; phylum Arthropoda; class Insecta; order Lepidoptera; family Erebidae; genus Nudaria; species Nudaria mundana. Next base: position 171,744 of record OY748314.1, read on the forward strand.
CAAGTTTCATGGAAATTGGGAATAAATGGGGTCACTGTGTAAGAATGTCCAAACATACCTCCCTTTTGACTCTGTGCGGGTATCTCAAAGTCCAGCTCGGGTATCTTGACGCTTGTATAGTCACTCTTTACGACTTGACGGTTCAGGTCTATTGGTGACTCTACCTTCAATGTCCATCTGGAATCGTACCGTAATCAGTACAAATATTAGAAAAAAATACCAAAAGACTCGGTTTTAAAATTTACCGGAATGATTCAAAAAAAATAATCTAAATCCCTAGTCAAAGAAATGAGATAACAAAGTCGCTTCAGATGTCTGTCCGATTGATGTTCGCTTAAATTATTTAAATTATGCAACGAATTTTGATACAGTTTTCACCAATGGATAGTGGTTCTCGAGGAAAGTTTTAATAAATAATATATCAAGCAGGCGATCTCTTTTTACAATATAAAACACAAATATTACCTGACACCAACCTCCGCAATGGCACCTCCCGGCTGTACCTCATTGTTCTCATACCCGCACTCCTCACAGGAGAACGACATTATCACCACATTCTTGTAGTAGGGTATACGAGTCAACAGCAAACGAGTCATACCCTGCACAACAGGTGAAATTGCCATCATAACATTAGGGTAACATAATCACGAATATTTCCAAGAAAGGCGTAGGTAGAGGTGCATAAACACCCACATCTTGCCATCTTGCTTGATATTATACCATTCAAGAATTAAATTGTTATGAATTAATTATATTTTATAACCTCAAAACACAAAGACATTTTCAGATAAGAAATACCGTACATAAGACTTAATTATTATATTTTATAATAGCATATGAATTTCATCAATGTCATGTAAGATAATAAAAAAAATATTCCAATTAGAATTCCATAAGCACAGAAATATGTGGTTTCGTGAATATAGTTCTGTTTACAAAGTATTTACTTACATTTTTAAGGCAGCTGATGCAGAGCGACTCAATCTCTGTTACCTCAGGCTCGGGGTCCTCCCCTGTGAGGTCCCTGAATATCGGTTTCTCTTCAGCGTTGCTCATATTTTATTAAAACTTTAAAATAAACTAGAACAACACAAACACAACACGTTTTGTTGACATTGACTTGATACTTGATAGTCACACACCACCACACAGCTGATGATGGATGACATCTGACAACGTTGTGTGACAGCCAGCGGTAAATTACAGTAACGTCTTCGTCTTAAAACTGACTTAAAATATAAGATGAATCATCCACATGTTTATACAGTGGTTGGTTTTATCCAACATAATAATAATAATACCGAAAATAAAATATTTTTACCAAAACTACTAATGATTTTGAGTTATCAACACATTTATGATTTTAACCTAACTTACTTACCAAAATATCAGAAATTTATAATAGTACTGCGAAAAGCAATCGAATGAGTGAGGTTTCATAGTGGTTTCCTAAAAATCTTTGAAGTACACGCCTACCTCATGTGCAAGCAGCGCACGTGCTGATAAACGGACGAGGTTCTGGCATTAATTAAATTACCCTATTGCCCATCTATAAATCTATACTAATATTACAAACCAGAATGAGGGGCTTGTGGTTTTTTTTTATAATCCGATGACTTAAGTTGCGGTCGCACCTACGTCCATTGCCGAGTGCGTCCGGTAAGCACTGAAAGGTGGTCTAGTGGTAACCGACAATGTTAACACATTGCAAATGTTAAGCAACATCTAGCCGGGCCGGTCTTAGGATGGGTGACCATTTCTTAAGACACTGAGACCCCTCCGTGCCTCGGAGAGCACGTTGTCGCGTCGGTCCCGGTTGTCATACAAACATCTATGGCAGTCGTTAGGAGTAGATGGAGCCCTAAATCAAAAATATGACCCTGCAGAGACAACAACGACAATTAATTAGACAACTGCAGAACTTCGATATCGCCACCAGGTTGTGGAGGTCAGATGGCAGTCGCTTCACGGAAAAATATCGAGGTTCAGCCGAATCGCGTTAGGATGAAAACTGTATCAAAATCGAACCCTACTGGTTCGATTTTGATTTTGGAGAAATATGGCAACATGTAGGTATTTACACAAACACACATACATCCTCTCACCCAAACGCATATACCGTCTCCGTTCCGTCGCTCGTGGGTAAAAAGGTTCGGTGAAAGACTAATATTATAAAGCAGAAAATAATAAAATTGAAGAGTCTGTTACGGCGACAGCGTATACGACGACCGCGTTGGTCTACGGTTTGTTCACATAAAAAAGGGTTTTGTCTGTCTGTCTTTCCATCCGTTTATATGTTCCGGCTATTTCTGAAACGGCAGGACCGACTTTAACGGTACTTTTACTGGCAGATACCTAATGTTATGAGAAGCAACTTAGGCTACTTTTGTCCCGGGAATGTACTAAGTAGGTATACAAAACTATTAGACGCAGGTGAAGCCGCGGGCGTCCGCTAAGTTAAACAGTAACAGGCCACCGACTATTCGAAGGTTAATCATTCCCTCCCGATGTCGTACGTATCCATCGGATGATGTCACTAGAAGACAAGACAATATAAACATGACCTTCACATGTTACATCATAACAATATGGTACTATTTTAGTTTTTATATACTTCATGAATATACACATCAATAAAATAGTTCTCAAATTTCACCATGCATGAGGTAAATAAGTCGTATTTTATTTTGCCGGATTCTAAAGTAATTTTCGTGTGATAATGCGACCATGTATAAATGTTAGTCGATTTCACGGTATACCTAGCAAGTGTAGTAACGTTTTTATTTAGTTAGGTTATTAAACGTATTCCCGCCAAGACAGATGATTTCAAAACCAATTTAGTCAATTTACAAACTTTACAAGAGAAACAAGTGTATTGTTTGTCTATTAAATAGTACAAAGTGTGAAAGTGAACTAGTCGAATTATTTCTAAGGATTTAACATTTATATTTGTAGCTCTCTTGCATCTCTTGTAAGTAAAGTTGTTCGTTTATGTACCCTTATTAAAAACCCAAATAAACCAAAATCATAGATGTTGTACTACTAGACGGTGCATGCTAGCGTATTAATTCGTTGTCCCTCCTATTTCATAAACGAACCCATGAAACCTATTTACTTGGATGGTATTTTGAATAATTTTGTACACACGCAAATAATATATTTTGACCCATGTAAGTATGTAACGCAAGTATTGTTCTATATTTATACTTATTGTATTTTGCATGGTGCAGGTGGTCCCACAACATTTTAGAGGCCCAAGCCAATAACCTGCAAATGATGCATCTGCCAATCGACGTACTTGGCTCTGGCACACACCTGATTCCTGGTTAGTGTCACTGGGCTACTCTGTTACGTGGGTCCAAAGAAATAACTGGCGAAGAATATAGATAGAAAGATATTACGCCTCTGCCTTCCGGGGAAACAGGGTAGATTGCGTGTAACACACAAGCACGAGTACGTACAAATATTAAAAAGAGGAAATATTTTATTGTAGGTAAGGTTGTTTGCAGTGAATAAGCTCGGTAACCACTGAACTAATTTTGATTTTTTTTTTTCACTAATATGTAGGCTACATTATCTCTGAGTGACCATAGTGACGTAGTTAGTATTCCCGTGAGAATTGGAAACGAGAAAACTTAATCACGCGAACAGAGCCGCGATTATCCGCTAGTGTCTTATATTTAAATTAGATTCTTAGCTGATGCTGGCTAGGAATAGCTTTCCTACACCCAACTTCTCCCGGAACCCTTTTATCGAGTTTTAGAATACAGTCTTTATCTATAGTATAACTCAAGAATAGTTTATTTAAAACTAGTGGGCGGCTGCGACTTTGCTCACCTGAAATATTTATATAGCCTTTTATCTTCCTCCATCCATTTATAAAAACAGCATTAAAATCAGTGCAGTAGTTTTTGAGTTTATCGCGAACAGACAGACAGACGCGCCAGCGTTTCTTAGAGTGTGATGTGTGGCATTATTTATTTTCACCGGGCCTCTGCAGAATATTCGTGTTTGGTGATTTACTTAATAGTTACATGAATGTGACTACGACAGTGACATCATTTCTATATAAGAACATTACTTACGTACCTATATTTAAACGGTGTTCGAAGGCGAACGAATGGAATGTATAAAAAACAGGCCAACTGCGAGTCAAACTCACGGACAAAGGGTTCGTTTATTTATGGGAGCCCCTTAAATATTTATTATAATTCTGTTTTTAGTATTTGTTGTTTTAGCGGCAACAGAAATACATCATCTATGAAAATTTCAACTTTCTAACTATCAAGGTTCATGAGATACAGCGTGGAGACATTTAGAAGGACGGACGGACAGCGAAGTCTCAGTAATAGGGTTCCCGTTTTACCCTTTGGGTACGGAACACTAAAAATTGCTCAGCAATTGTCACGTATTAGATAAATCAAGTGAGTGCGATTCATATCTACTTATCTACGTGTGAATATTGAATAAATAAACATAGTTGAGTATACTACACTGTACATGGCTGACTACAGAGTAGATTGGTAACATCTATAATTATGATTAAAGTGATAACAATGTGTGTTGAGATGAGTGATGAGATAAGTTTGGGAGATGATTTAATAGATCCCATCTTAACTGGAACGCCTCCACAATGAGCCATCAATAAACTAGTTACCTACTTACGTAGATGCTAAAGAGATAGGTACCTACTTATTTAGATTTTATAGGCCGCTATAGGATCTCAAACTCCTAGGGATTGATTCACCCAGTTTCGCAAGTAAGATTTTTTTTTTTTTTCATTAGTTTTTTTAATTTTATATTTCGGACATTCTCACACAACGTCATCTAGCCCAAACTAAGCTACATGGGGCAAACTAAAAGTTTTGCACTTCTAGCTAATCGGAACTATTTGAATTTCGAATGTTATATTTTTTTAAACGTTGCAACCTTCTTAGTAATAAAAAAATAATAATTGGCGGGAAATCATTTGTCAATTGTTTTTTATCACACATCAAAGTTCTACGTATGCAACAAAAATGGAATTAAGTCGAAAAGAATTTAGAGCGATGATTTTTTATGATTTTAAAAGTTCTCTCTCTCTGCAAGACTGTGCAGCTCGTCTTCAAATGCTGATGGGAGAGAAGCACCTTGTTTGAGCACCGTGAGGCGATAATTTACTGAATTTGAGAGATGTCGAGTTTCTTTACATGACGAATTTCGTGAAGGGCGGCCTTCAACTGCCGCCAACGAAAATAATGTGGCTACTGTTAAGCGGTTAATTAAAGAAAACCCGCGGATTACCTATGAGACAATTCGAGGACTTTTGGGGATTGGTATGAGTCAAATCCAGAAAATTTTACACGAAGCATTGAAAGTTCGGAAACTTTGTTGTCGTTGGATCCCTCATGAACTGACAGCGGAACAGAAGCGGGCTCGCGTGGAATGGTGCTTACAGATGCTACTGAAGTACGACCACGGACATTCTAATGCTGTTTATGACATTGTCACAGGAGACGAAACGTGGATTTATTGTTTTGAACCCGAAAAAAAACAGCAATCTTGTGAATGGGTGTTTGAAAATGAGAACAAGTCAACAAAATTGATTGCAGGCGAGAAACGTTGGTAAAAAAATGATCGCGTTTTTTTTCTCAGCTACGGGTCCCAGTCCCATCTGTACAATTCCACTTGAAGATCAAAAGAGTGTTAATGCCGAGTGGTATTCTACCATTTGTTTACCCAGGGTGTTAGAAAAAGTTCGCGAAAGACGACCCAAAAGCCGCGTTCTCCTGAATCATGACAACGCTTCTTCACACACGGCCAACAAAACAAAGTCATTTTTAGCGTCCGTTAAAGTACAACTTGTCACCCATCCTGCGCATAGCCTCGACCTAGCACACTATTTTCCCCAAAATCAAAGATTTGATGAGAGGTTTCACTTTTACCAACTCCGAAGAGGCAGTGATAGCGTCCAATCAGCACGTAGAAAACACGACTTCAGATCTGTGGTCCTCCTGTTTTAAAAAATGGGTCGATCGCATGAAAAAATGTTTAAAATGTAAAGGAAACTATTTTGAAAAGCAATAAACATAATATTTTGGTTTTAACATGTTGTTTTTTTAAGTTACGCAAAACTTATAGTGTGACCTACGTATAAGCTTGTCGTATGGGATCTAGACAACTGATAAACATACTTATAAATTTCTAAATACATACATAATATACATAGAAAACACCCATACTCCGAAACAAACATTTCTAGATCACACACATATTTGATTCGACCCGGGAATCGAACCCGAAACATCCGAGTAGCCGATGCACTACCGACCATGCCACCGAAGCAGTTGAGTGTTGATAAAATAAAACATACCTACAGTTATATTGAAGACGACCAATTTCTTTTTTAAATCGGTTGTATCTTTCCGATAAACAACACAGTGCACGGTTATTATAGGAGGTGACCTTGTCGCTTTGGGGTAACGGTACGAAATATTTTATATTTTAGTGCCAATTAGGTCGAATACGCGTTAAACTATAAAATAACATTGTCTAGAGCCAAGTAGGCGCCTGAATAATATTTTTACCTAATTATATCTAGGAATGCCGGTGACGTACCTACATATTACCACAGATAATATAATTCTTATATATACAGTAAACTAGTAAACTAGCTGATAACAGCGGCTCTGCTCGCGTCATATAGTTTCCTCGTTCCCATTCCCACGAGAACATATTGTTGGGTTATAAGTAGCCTATGTTAGTCGGGAACAATGTAGCTACATATTAGTAAAAAAATCGGTTCAGTAGTTACGGAGCCTGTTCAATTTAAACAAACAAACAATCAAATCTTTCCTCTTTTTAATATTAGCTTATACGGTACGATTCATCATTACGACCCGTCGCTGCAGACCGATCGAAACGACTGATCTGTAGTGTTGCCGCTCATACATGAAGCGATTGATCGTTACGGTCAATCATTTATTCATTTGAAATGGAACGATAAAGACATGCTTAAAAATTCAATACGTGCCCTGTAAAATGGAAAACGAACTGTTTTCTCGTCTGTGGCGGTAACTTTGATTATGTTACAGAAGAAAACAAGAAAACCTAGAAAAGTGTGGGTTAAGAAATGGCTATTAAAGTGAAATCAGTATTCGCATGTAAATATTTTAAATGAATTAAGGTTCCACCCAAAATATTGGCACAACTATATGAAAATGACGGTACCTACGTACCTAAAATTATTGAAACTAGTATCACCTAAAATACAGAACCGCTCGTTCGTATCGTTACGATATTCATGATTGCATGGGTTTTTGTTGCGATCTCCGATGTCGTCTGCGATCAAGTAAATCGTTAATGATCGTAACATACATTACAGATCCGTCGTTTCGATCGGTCTGAAGCGACGGATCGTAACGATGAATCGTACTGTATACGGGGCCCTTAAGTGACGTCTGATTGCGACTTGTGTACTCAGACAGACTAACCAATTGTGCAAACTCACGGGATTAACATTATGTTTAATTTATTTGCGTTTGTTGGTCGAGCTTTCAACCAACAACAAGTTCTCAGGTGTATCCAAGCTCCTACGTTAACCGGCACCACAGGGTTATTCCTTACGGTGTGCACCCGAGGCGCCCGGCAATGGAGTAGGGGAGGCCGCGGAATTTAAAAAAAAGTTCCTACGTTCAGGGCCTGCCCTGCAACAAAACGCAGACCCTGCGTGCGAGTCTAGATGAGGTCCACTGAGACTACAGTTCTAAAACTAGTTAAACATTTTATTAATTGCGTCTAACTTCGGGGCGTTCGGAACTCATTATGGAGAATATGCCCTCTCACCGCCAACATTGGCCAACATTGAGCCACTTCTAGAATTTTTAGTTCTGTGTTATTATCGTTCCCAAATATTCACGCGCTGGATTCCATTTTTAAAATAATTTGAATCGATTCCAATTCGGCGGCATTTTTATCGATGACGTAAAATTAAATTATTTAATTTAAGGTCAATACCATCAATACTATTTCGATGATGATGTAATTCATTAAGTATGTAAAAATAAACAAAGTGTTGTGGTTACATACTTACACCAGTATTCACAATAATTCAGCGCTTAAGCCTAGTTCGCATTAGGCTAGTAATTTAGAAGAGTAGCGAGTTTAGTAGCTGAATATTATTATTCTCTTTATTAAAACATTACACATATTCATTACATTTTTAAATAGATTTATAAAAAAATACATTTAAAAATATAAAAAACAGTAACCCACCGGTATCGAGTACAGGGACCAAGCTACCGGTGGTTAGGGCTCCAGAGATAGGAACTTCCGCACAATACGGGCCGTGTTCAACAGAACCGCCTTCTGCATTAAGCCCTTGACCCAGCTGCCTAACGCGAGCCTCTGTAGATGGAGGTCGAGACTCTTGGCTATTAGGCCATGTGCAGATACGACTATCCGAACAATAATCGCCGAATCCACATCCCACATGTCGACAATCTCGTGAGCAAGGTCCAAATATGTCCAAATATTTAATCGATCCATTATCACTATATCAGGTCTGTTAGCTATAACAGTCCTATCAGTGATAATAGATCGATCCCAATACAATGTGACATGACCGTTTTCAAGAACTGGGTCGGGCACATACTTGTAATAAGGTACCTCCACGTCGACAAGGTTATACTTTAGAGCAAGTTGCTGGTGGATAATCCTGGCTACTTGGATTTGTTTGTGCTCACTCACCATTCGCAAGACGAGAACAACCAGAGATAATATGCCTTAAAGATTCTCCGGGACGATGACATGCCCGACAGATGTCAATCGTACCATCTTTTACAATATATCTCCGATAGTTGTTCGTCATCACGAATTCGTCAGTAATTGCACAGATGAAACCCTCAGTTTCTCCGAAGAGATCACCAAATCGTAACCAGGATACCGATGCTGTTGAGTCAACATCGGGCCCATTTAGAGCCCGATAAAATCGACCATGCAGTTACTTGCTCTTCCATATTTCCTTCCGATCTGATACACTTAATATAACAGGTTTGCGCCAGTTCTCTTTCGCAAGGGAGAGCGGGGTCAGTTCGTTGCCTATTGCCACAACATCTCGATGCACATCCACGTCCACCTGCAAGAAATACTCTCTAAGGTTGCATATCTCACGGTTATGGAGAGTCTTGGCATTTAAAAATCCACGACCCCCACATTTCCGTGGTTTATACAACCTCATTACTGACGAACGTGGGTGGTGCATTCGATATGAAGTCAATAGACAACGCACCTTCCTATCCAGAGCTTCTAATTCCGTCTGAGTCCATCTAAGTATGCCAAAAGAGTATACTAAGACTGGCATGGTCCAGCCGTTGACAGCACGCACCTTGTTACCGCCTGACAAAAGACTTTTCAGTACTTTGTTCAGGCGGCCAAAGAAACGATCCTGCAACTTCTGTTTCATGTCAGTCTCAGCAATACACAGAGCTTGAGACACACCTAGATATTTGTAGGTTTCGGTTGCGGAGAGTGACCCAAATCGTGTGAAATCTGAAAGATTGACTCCTTCAGATTCCACAATCCCACCCCTTTTTACATGCATGACCGCACACTTATCTACCCCAAACTCCATACAGATGGCCTTAGTAAAGGTTTCAGTAACTTTTAGCAAAGCCATCAAATCGGGGCCATTAGGGGCAAATAACTTTAGGTCATCAATGTAAAAAAGGTGAGACAAAATTTGACCCCCTCTGCGCATCCGATAGCCTAACCCTGAACCCTCTAGTAACGTACTGAGAGGATTCAGTGCGAGACAAAACCACAACGGACTCTGACTATCACCCTGGAATATACCTCTCTCAATCCCTATTGGTACACCACCTCCTAGAACCTGACGACACCCTGGATAAACAAGAACCGTACTCCATTGTCCCATACATGACCCCAAAAAGGTGCATAGAGTTGCATCAACTTTATACAGCTCTAGCACCCTCCGAAGCCATGTATGAGGCACAGAATCGTACGCTTTCTTATAGTCAATTTAGAGATTGACAAGATGTTATTGTTTTATACATGTGAATATATTTTTACTCTCAGGATGGATGTAAAAAGTTTGTATATTTTGAAGTTGTAGGTAGACAAGTTATAGGTCTATAATTTTTGGGGACTGTGGTACTACCAGACTTGTATAGGTGGGTTACTCCGGTAGTCATAAAAGCTGGAAGCGACGCTAACTCAAGGGATGACTGGAAACAAGATGCCAAGCAAGCGTGTGAGCTACGGAACCATTTTAACCAAAAGTTGTGCAGTCCGTCCGGTCCAGCAGATTTCCAATTTGGCAACGAACGAACTGCACAACCAATTTCTTCTTCAGATATGGTTATAGGTTCCATAGCTTGAATTGGTTCACACGCTCGCTCAACATCCCTAATCCACGCATCCTGTGTATGACTGACGGGCGTCGACCAGATGCTTTTCCAGAAGTTAACTGTAGAAACAGCATCAGGTAGACTCCCATCAGTCACATCCGAGTTAGGTCGCTCCCACCCTCTATATACCCACCTCTCATTTTTTTGGAACAAGCGATTCTGAGTGTATCTGTCCACTCTTTTTTTGTACCGCCTTATGCGGTTCGCCCACGCATAAACTTTCTGCTTCAGGTAATCGATGCGCTCTGTGACCCGAACAGAGTATTCACATGGCCTAATATTAGTTCCCACGAATGCACGGGTCACAAAGCGCATGACTCTCGGGCGCGTATTGCCCGTCCTGAAGCAGTGTAGCTTGCCAATGAGCACCCTAGCCTCGTTGATGCGCCGTTCAATTCTGCACTGCCAAGCTGGTACAGCAGGCTTTGGTCGAATAACTGTTTCTTGTTTAAAAAATTTAACACCAGCTATTCGACATACTGCAACAGCTGCACAGTACAGAATGGAATGGGCATCAGTAATGTTTTTGCAGTTGTTAAAAAACGATGTTAACATCGAGTCTAGGGCACACACTAGCGCTACATTTTTTTTATGTGTGTGCAAACGCGGAAGCTGCGGTCTACACTCAGTAGGGACAGATTGAAACTCACCAATCGCTCGCTCCAAAGCGCTCCTTAATTCCTCATTGTATTGAACACTTACAGGTATAGCAGCATCACTCACTTCTTCACCAGCATGTGAGATGTTGTTTTCTTGTGTTATTTCAATCCGATTACTCTGTAATGGCACAGGTAATGGTTGCAATGAAGAAGGCGTGATACCACTACACACTTCTAAGCGTAGCCTCTCAAGTGTAGCGGCATCCAACAGGTGACAGCGTTGTATGGCGCGCACCTGATCCGATAGGCGTTGTGCCGATACGTTGACATCTGGTTCAAGTACCTGAAACAGAGGTAGCATGCGAACACGGTACGCAGTGAGGTTAGTTCCCCCCTCTGTAGCCACAAAATATGCCCGCATCACGTTTTCATTCATACCGAAGGTCCATCGAATGCGGTGCACATTACCACCGGTAGCGGGGTCCGTAATCGAAGCCGGAGGGCCTCGGTCAAGCCAGTCGGTGGCCGGCCTCTCCCCTGCCGACGTACAGGTGGAGGCGACGTCGGCGGAGAGAAAAACTCGTCGCTGCTTGAGCTCGACGCCTCACCAGTAGCCACAGTTGTCGGCGACTGTAAGGCGGAGCTGTGCGACAAGTCCGGGGTTGATGTTTGTGCTTTTTTGGCGCCAGCTCTGGTCAACATTATCTTTTTTCTTGATGAAAATCATATATCATGTTTTTCTGTTTTCAGTTTAATATTTGATACACTGACATAATGTGTCAGTGTACTATAAAATTTTGTGTTTATGTTTATTATTATTATTGTTTCGTTTATTCCTTTACATTCTTATTTCATACATTTTTAAATACATTTATAAAAAAAAGAAACAAATACATTTAAAAATATAAAAAATAGTGACCCACCAGTAGCGGAGTAGGACCCAAACTACCGGCGGTGGAGGCTACAGACTAAGAAACCTCCTAACAATACGGCACGTGTCGAGGATAACAGCCTTCTGAATCTGACTCTTGATCCAACAATCTAACGAGAGTCTCTTGAGATGTTGATCGAGACTCTTCGCTATTAATCCGTTTGCCGAAACGACCACCGGGACAATGATCGTCGAGTCTACGTCCCACATGGCGGTTATCTCGAAGGACAGATCGAGGTACTTACTAAGTTTGTCCTTCTCTGCCTTCACGAGATTCTCGTCATGCGGGACGGCGATGTCGACGAGCACTGCCCGACACTGGGTCCGATCAACCAACACGATATCGGGCCTATTGGCAACAATAGTCCTGTCCGTGATGATTGATCGGTCCCAGTAGAGCAATGCACGACCATTCTCAAGAACTGGCACTGGTGTGTACTTATAGTACGGTACTTCAAACTCAATAAGGCCATATTGAAGAGCAAGTTGCTGGTGGATGATCTTGGCTACTTGATTGTGCCTATGCAAGTACTCGGTGTTAGCAAGATACGAACAACCGGAAATAATATGGCGAAGTGATTCACCAGGACGGTGGCATGCTCGACAAATGTCGACCGTACCGTCCTTCATGATGTATTTCCGATAGTTGTTCGTCTTGATAACCTCATCTGCAATTGCACAGGCAAAACCTTCAGTTTCCCCAAAGAGGTCACCAAAACGCAGCCAGTTCACCGATGCGAGCAGGTCTACGTCGGGTCCTGTTAAGACCCGGTAGAACCGCCCGTGTAGCTCCTTACTCTTCTATACGTCCCTACGGTCTTCAGTACCTAGTACCTTTGGTTTACGCCAGTTCTCGTTAGCCAAGGAAAGAGGTGTCAGGCCCTTGTCAACCATCACGACATCGCAATGAATGTCACACCCGTTCTGTAGAAAGTAATCTCTCAGACTGCACACTTCACGGTTGTGGAGGTTCTTGGCATTCAAAAATCCCCGACCCCCCCACTTCCGTGGAATGTACAGTCTCATGACAGATGATCGTGGGTGTAACATTCGATGCAATGTGAGTTGTTGACGGACTCGCCTATCCAGGGCGTCTAGTTCCGTTTGAGTCCACCTAAGTATGCCAAAGGAGTATAACAATAAAGGTATCACCCAACCATTGAAAGCCCGCATTTTATTACCACCGGACAAAGAACTGTTAAGAACTTTTGTCAGGCGGCCAAAAAAACGTTCTTTCACCGATTTCTTGATATCCTCTACCGCTATACCCAATGACTCTGACATACCAAGGTATTTGTATGTTTCGGTCTCGGAGAGAGATCTGAGAGTTATTATCTCAGAAAGTTGTAAATTCGGTGAATTTACAACCTTCCCCCGTTGTACATGCATAACCGCACACTTATCAACACCGAACTCCATCTTAATGGCATTACTAAAAACTTCCGTAGTTTTTAATAATGTCACTAAATCTTGGTGCTTCAGTGTGAACAGTTTGAGGTCATCCATGTACATCAGGTGAGATAGAACCTCACCCCCTCTACGAAACCGATAGCCTAGCCCTGAATCCTTCAGCAATGTGCTAAGTGGATTCAGTGCTAAACAAAACCACAATGGACTCAAACTGTCGCCCTGGAATATACCACGCTCGATCCTTATCAAGCCTTGCGGGTCAGAGGCGTGCCCACCACTACCTGGTTGACGAAGGACTGTGGTCCACTGTCCCATACACGAGACTAAGAAGGATTTAAGAGTCGGATTAATTTTATACAACTCTAAAATCCTCCTCAGCCATGAATGAGGCACCGAATCATAGGCCTTCTTGTAGTCAATCCAGGCAGTAGAGAGGGCGCCCCTACTCCGCTTGACTTGTTGGCTAATGGCCATATCAATGAGGAGTAGCTCCTTAGTACCACGAGACCCAGCCCTACATCCATTCTGAGCGTTATCTAAGATATTATTAGATACTATGTGCGAGTTTATTTTACTTCTCAGAATAGATGTAAGGAGCTTGTAGATGGTAGGTAAGCAAGTGATGGGTCTATAGTTTTTAGGTTCCGTGGTACTACCTGATTTATGGAGCAGGAAGGTGATGCCAGTGGTCATGAAAGCGGGTAAGGAACCAGACTCAAGGGCTTCTTGATACTGTGTTGCCAAGCGTTCATGCGAGCTCTGAACCCACTTTATCCAAAAGTTGTGCAATCCATCCGGCCCAGGACTTTTCCAGTTCGGGGTCGTACGCATTGCACAACTAACGTCTTCGGAGTCTATGGTAATAGATTCCATGGGTTCGATGATACTGCATTCACGCTCGACGACACGGATCCAGTCGCCCTCCGAATGTTCGACGGGCACCGACCATAAGTCACGCCAAAATTGATTCATGGCGTGAGCATCTGGCAGTTGTCCGTCGTTCAAACGTTGTCCAGTTCCCTCCCACTCTCGGTACACCTTCCTTTGGTCACTTTGGAAGATGCGATTCTGCCAGTATCTATTTACACGCTCTCTATAACGACGGATACGGCTTGCCCATGCATACACTTTCTGTTTCAGAAAGTCAATACGTTCCGTGACATTGGCTAAGTATTGCTGGGGACGAATACCGGTCTCAGCAAATGCCTGAGTCACGAAACGCATGACCCGGGGACGACTATTTCCCCGGCTGAAAGAGATAAGCTTTGCAATGAGAGTCCTAAATGTGCCGATACGTCGCTCGATTCTTGCCTGCCATACGGGAACACCATCCGGTCATGGTGCACGGTTAGCTTCGGGGAATTTAACGCGTGCAACACGACAAGCGGCAATGGCTCCACAGTAAAGAATCGAGTGAGTATCAAGCAAATCACTGCTAGTCCGTACGGCTCTAGCAATGCATTCAGGGCTCCCATCAACGCCAGATTTCGTTTATGCATTGGCAAGCGTGGTAGCCGCGGTCTAGAATTAGGTATAAACCTATACTGCGAGATCACATCTTCCAAAGTACTCCTCAATTGCTCGCTTACCTGGATAGATGTATCACTCGTATCATTTCCCGCGTCGGGTGCGGGCGTCGCTAACGTCACACTTGTAGCAACCGTCTGTGTCACAGGTGACGGTGCTCTCGTTGACACTGGAGCTGTACGAGTAGATAATACTTCCAGGCGTAGTCGATCAAGCACAGATTGATCCAACAACTTACATCGTTGGATAGCCCGCACTTGATCCGATAGCCGTTGGACGGCAACGGTCATTGTTGGTTCAAGAGCCTGAAACAAAGGAAGCATCCTTGAACGGTACGCAGTCAGGTTGGTTTCCCCATCTGTGGCCTCATAATATGCCCGCATGACGTTTTCATTGATGGATGAAGTCCATCGTATGCGGTGCACAATACCACCGGTAGTGGGGACCCTACTCGAAGCTGGTAGGCTTCGGGGCCCCAAACTGCTCGGTGGCCGGCCTCTCCCTCGCCGGCGTACAGGTGTTGGCGACGTCGGTGGAGAGAAATACTCGTCACTTGAAGAGCTCGACGCCTCAGCGAGCACCTGTGTCGGCGATGTGCGGTCCGGTGCCTGCGAGGCGGAGTTTAGTGACGAGTCCGGGAGTGTTAGTTGCGCATTTCTGCTTCTGGCTCTTGTTTGCATCTCAATCACTTCATTTTGAATTTAGCCATAATATTGTTGATATTTTCGTAGGTATTCATATGACATGTGTCAAATCTTCTATGTTAATTTTGTAGACTTTGTTTATTGTTATAAAATATTTTATTATTATTATTATTTAAATCAGGCAGCAGTTGAATCAACTGGTAGAGCCTGTATCCTGCTGCTCTCCACTAGTTTCTATTGGAGTTTAGATATATATCAAGCCGATTTACACTTTCTGCAGATATCACTTCGTCCGGAAGTTTGTTCCACAGTCTAACAATTCTGTTTGTCAGGAAGTGCTTATGTGGATTGTTGTGTGACAAACTAGTCCGCAACTTTAGATGATGGCCTCTTAGATGAGTGTTCTCATTCCGTAAAAATAGTCTGTCAAATCCTTCGATGTCATAATGACCATTCAAGATCTTAAGTGTCTCAATTAGATCTCCACGCTCTCTACGACTCTTTAGAGAAGTGAGCTGCAGAAGTTCCAAGCGCTCTTCATCTGGACGGTGTTTCAATATGGGTGGTATTTTGGTCAAACTACGTTGAACTTTTTCCAGCATGTCTATGTCCTTAATGAAGTATGGATTCCAAACCTGAAATGCATATTCCAGTAGTGGCCTTATAAAGGTCTTGTGAATTTTGAGCATCATTTCGGGAGTTATGACTCCAAAGGCCTTCCGGGTTAGGTAAATAAGACTTCTGGCTTTCTTGGTAATGGCCACAATATGCTCTTCCCATTTTAGGTCATAGGATATCTTGACACCCAGGTCGGTTTACAGTTTAGTTTCGATCAACTGCGTATTTCCCAGTGTGTAAGTCTAATAATAATAATATGTGCAAACTACAAAAATTTTGTCGAGTAATTTAGTAAATGATTTAGTCGAGTCAATCCATTATACTCTATTTTTTCGGGCGAGTAGCGCCTCCCATCACGCATCCGTGCTCACTGGTTCACCGGCTAAACAAGTCCGAACCTGTTGATTAGTCGAGTTCATTAGTAGCCGCCACCACTCACTTGTGTACTGTACTAAACCGTAATGCGAACGATTTCTGTGTAGTAGCGAGTAGTTTAGCCACTAAATTACACGCTACTCTACTAAATTACTAAAGCAGTGCGAACTAGGCTTTAGCGTTCGCGCGCCTCACCTCATAGCGTCGTTTTTGAATACGGTGTTAGTACCAGGGTCATTGACAGTATTATGTGTAATTGTGTAGCCTCTGTAGGTACTTAATTATTTAATGAAGGAGTACAGTAAGTACCATAATATACAGACATTAAAGGTATGTTATTGCAATAATTCATTAAAAACTTTAATTGTTATTCAGCTAACGATTACAAGATAATGGCACAGGCCACAGACAGTAGATACACACACACACACGACTGAATACTGAAACGTCACTCAAAGAAGCAGTATCAGTATGTAGGTACCTACTCTAAAGTGACGTTTTTGTATGAAAAGTTTAAGTGCTAGGTACTTAAGTAGGTATTAAAAGGAGTTCGATTTTTGCTGAGCTCGTGGCTGGTGGCTTTTTAGGTTACCTCTGGCGCTCCGCAAAAATCGGGCTCCCAGATACTCACATACTGAACAACGTTTCTTGTCCTGCACCTGGAGCTAGTTAGGAATAACTAGTTCTGAACTAGACTGTTCGAAATGTCCCAACTAATTTATAAAACCGATATATAAGTTAGTACTTTTTATTTTATTCTGTTTTTGACAGTTGTGTTATAGCGCCAACAGAAATACATTATCTGTGACAATTACAACTGTTTAGCCATTACGGTTCATGAGATACAACCTGGTGACAGACAGACAGACAGACGGATGGACGGATCCGTTGTACCCTTTGGTACGGAATCCTAAAAAGTACTGAACTGATTTTAAATTACGGA
Source organism: Nudaria mundana (assembly GCA_963556515.1). Lineage (NCBI taxonomy): Eukaryota > Metazoa > Arthropoda > Insecta > Lepidoptera > Erebidae > Nudaria > Nudaria mundana. The sequence continues at coordinate 189,197 of OY748314.1, forward strand.
ATTGTACGTGAGACCTACCTACCTACGCCGCCTACTATGCCGCCCGCCCCCGGCTCCGTAACATATATATAGAAATGGGGAGTGTCCCCCTTAGCTCTCGAGAACTGCTTATGCTGCAATGATGGTTGACCCCTATATGGATAGCCCTCGATCTGTAGACAAGCCAAAAAATCGAAAATTTGACCTAGGCGTGGCGTGGTGCGGCGCAAGATACCGTACTAGTGTATATAATATGTATGTTTAGAAATATATAAGTATGTTGTATAAATCCCATAGCACAAGCTTATAGCTTAGTTTGGGCTAGATGACGTTGTGTGAGAATGTCCAACATTTATTTATAAGAAATGTGTTACAAAAGTGAATGTTTGGGTATGAGTAAACACCCTTGATGATGCCATAAGGCGAAACCGGTCAGGGTTTACCAAAAATGTATTTGTTACACGAAATAAATGAATTTGATTGATTGATTGAAAAATAAAAATATTTGTGGAATATATATATATATATATATATATATATTTATATATATATATATATATATATATTATACAAGTGAGTTTTTTTTTAAATGTATTAAGTACCATAAGTTCCACCAAGCCAAGTGTCGACAATCGAAAGCATACATTAGATATCTAAGTACTTTCCACCTACATATAAGAGGTTTAATCACTTAATTAATAAAAAAAATGTCTAAAATTCCAGCAAAATGGGGAAAGACGCTAAAGAAGACTCCGGCTTCGGTTTCAAAGACAAGGCGAAGGCCGAGGACACGCTGCGACTGCTGGAGACGCACGACATGAACTACCGCAGACTCACCGTGAGGGGGCTGCTCGGAAGGGCGAAGCGGGTGTTGTCTAGTCAGTCTAGTGTTGTGTACTTCAATAAAACCTTTCTTTTCTGTTCTTCTTCAATTTTCTTTATTACTCTTTCACTTGTCATCCAATCCAAAAAATATCATTCGAATGTTATTCATTGTAAGCAAGGAGTATGTTTGTAAAGTTTCATGAAAATCGGTTGATAAATGCAGCCTCAAACATGATCTGACAGAACTCATAGATGTAGAGATGTAGAGGTACAGACGAAAGAAATTCTCTCCAGTCTCCAAGTTGAAACAGAGACGCTTCGCTCCCTCAGTCAATAAATAATTAAGGGGGCTTCTATGCAACAAACGTGATTTTTTGCCGTTTTGGTACGGAACCCTTTGTGCGTGAGTCCTAACTCGCACTTGGCCGGTTTTTTAATATTCTTTTGACTATGTGAACCGATTTTGAAATGTTGTTTAATTGAAAGCTATATAGTGCTTCCCGTGCCATTTCAATTTAGTCCCATTCCGGTAATTTGACGTCGGTTTTTTTGCTAAAATTATTTCGCGCCTTTTCCATATTGTTATAAAATAGTGTTATCCTTACGTCCCACATTTTAAGGTTAGGTACATTTTGAACAGGGTTGTAACCATGCTGGCCCCTCGAACTTCGTACCGCCTCAAATCATTTAAACTTTCTTTGAACTTGTACGAATATTTTAAAATCAAAGTTAGCCAAATTGGTCTCTGATCGTTCTCGAGTTATGGCGAGACAAACGAATAGCAATCTATACCTACATATTTAATACGACAATTTGTCTGTCTGTCTCTCCGTCCGTCGCGTTTTTCAATATACATACATTTACATGAAATATTAAAATATTCTTTTTTTTTTGAGACGATACAAATTTCGTCGGGATAACTAGTTCATTTTATTACTCTCAGAACTTTCAGCTGTGTCAACCGATTTTGAGTTTTTTTTTGAAAGCCATTACCTTCTCTTTCAATTTGGTCCCGCTCTGATAATTTGAAATCGGTTTTTTGGCTGTACTTAATTAAATAATTATTGAGAATTACCTGATTACTATAACTTAATGTTGTTAAATATATATAGTGACAAAAGCAGAAGATAAAATAAAGAATATCAAAGAAGCAATGGAAGTGTTCGAGAAGTGGCTCTCAGAGCTCAACGCTAACAAAGAGAGTCAAGACAATAGTAGCAAGAAGGCAGAGAAGAAGTCAGAAGATAAGAAGAAGGCGGAGAAGAGGAAGAGTAGCGATAAGTCTGATAAGGTATGTTGTACTAATTAAGACGAAACTTGTTTCTTCTTCACAACGATGAGCTCAATGAAGAATGTATGCCGTATGCGACACGATAGCGGGTATTACGATATAACATAACGATATAACATAAGCCTGTGGTTTGCTGTATAGCTTTTGGTGTATGTGGCTCTTATAGTTTTTGAGTTATTAAGCATTGAAGAAACAGGCCTTTGACAGTGCTAACAAATTTGACTGTTGCCTCGCGCGTGAAATTTAAATGCAGCATTTGAAAATTAATTGTTGGCTCGCGCCATTGTTGAAAAGTGTTTTTTTTTATTTTTTAGGTTAGGTAGGGTTAGATTAAGATTCCGCCAGCTCCGTCTTTATTATTTCGATGTTTGACTATATATTACTATAACAGTAGACTTTTAGCTAACATTTGAAACATTATTTAGACATTTAACCCCTATTTCTTTGCCAATAACAAAAAAAGTCACGATGAAAAATGATTTTTCAATCAAGGAACAGTTTCTATAAAACTGTAAGTATAAAACTGTGCTTCAAGCTCGGAACACACACACACACACACACACACAGAGAGAGACAGACAGACGGATGAAACCAAAATTGTCCAGTCTTGAAAGCAATTGAACCTTGCTACCATAACTATAGGATCCCGCTTACGATAAAACATCGATGGTAGCTACATTATCTCTGAGTGCTATATTTTATCCCGGTAATGTGTTCCCGTGGGAACTGGGAACGGGGCTCGTGGTCTAGTGGTAATCGACAATGCAAAGCAACATCTAGTCAGGCCGGTCTTAGGATGGGTGACTATGTCTTAAGACACTGATACACCTCCGTGCCTCGGAGAGCACGTTGTCGGGTCGGTCCCGGTTGTCATACGAACATCTATGGCAGTCGTTAGGGGTAGTTGGAGCCCTAAATCAAAGATCCTCGCGCTCTAACTACAGAACTTCGATATCGCCCATGGGTTGTGGAGGTCAGATGTCAGTCGCTTCACGGAACATATCGAAGTTCAGCCGCGAGCTGTTACACTGGGAAGCCGATCACAAGTGAGTTGGGAGAGGGCTCCGTGATCAGTTTGTAGTATACGTTGACATACTTACGTTATACGTTGACTTTCTTCTGCATATCAATGATATGCTTTCCCTCGGGAACATTCATTGCTATGCAGATGACAGTACATTGCACGGGAGTTACTCGGTTCGTCCGACGGCGGGGCGATCTGTGATAGAGGAGGAGAGACGACATCTCGTGGGTGATCTCGACCGAAACCTCGATAGTATCTCCCAATGGGGTGCCGAGAACTTGGTCGAGTTCAATGCCCACAAAACACAGGCGTGTGCATTTACAGCGAAAAAAGCCCCTTTCCTTCCCCTACCCACTCTTCAGAATGCAATATTACCAATGAAGGACAATCTAGACATCCTTGGCATAGACGTTCGTCGAGAGCTCAATAACACAAAATACATTGAGAGATGTATTGGGCTAGCTTCGCGGAAACTAGGAATACTGAACAAGGTAAAGCGATTCTTTACACCGCACCAGAGGTGTCTGCTGTACAAAACGCAGATTAGACCCTGCGTTGAATACTGCTCTCACCTCTGGGACGGCTCCGCGAAGTATTTGCTGGACGCACTCACTCGACGCTAAGCAGCGACGCGCTGTTCGCATTATAGACTGTCCGGAGGTAACGGGAAGCCTTGAGCCGCTAGCCCAGCGCCGAACAATTGCTTCCTTGGCCGCGTTCTACCGTATTTACCACGGTGAGTGTTCTGAAGAGCTCTTCAACCTGATCCCACCCTCTCCCTTCCGATCCCGAACAACGCGTGCCGGCCAGAGATGTCACCCTCATACCGTGGAAACCGTCTTCGCGAGAACCGAGCGTTCTAAACGATCGTTTCTCTGCCGAACGATGGTGGCTTGGAACGCCCTGCCTGCGCACGTGTTTCCTCCAACATATAACCCTGGGCTCTTTAAGCGAAGCGTGAAGAGGCACATTACTGGGTCGTCAAGTTGAGGGCCACTCTCTATAGTATTCCTGTGTACTGTGAGAGTCGCCCTCAATTGCCAGACGTCGCCTCAGCTTACCATCAGGCGGGTGGCGTCAATTTGTCGACCTAAATATAAAAAAAAAAAAAAAAAAATACACAAAAAAAAAACGACCTAAAATACAGGAATGTAACCAAATTGAAATATGACCAGCCTGGAAGCAGAAAACCAGTCCCAAAGTTAGAAAAACAGTCGAATTGAGAAGTGCCACCTTTTTTTTGAAGTCGGTTATTCACTTATTTTTTTATAATATTACGTATGTATTTTGTAGTCATCATCATCATCGGACGTGTCCATGGAGGAGGCAGAGAAGCCCTCCGCGTCCCTCCCGGCCGACTCGGTGCCGGGCCTCGGGTTCAAGGACAGAGAGTCGGCCGAGGGGACGCTGAGGGCACTGGAGGGGAGGGACCCCGACTATCAGCGGTTGGCGGTCAGAGGGCTCATAGGGAGGGCCAAGAGGGTGCTCACGTGTGAGTACTATATTATTACGTAAAATAAAATAGAATTATAAGATTTTTTTCATGTTTGTTACCTACCTCATATTTTGGGTGAACCGATTTTGATGTGTTTGACACTATTACTGAGACTTCGCTGTCGGTTCATCTGTCGTGTGCTGTATCTCATGAACCGTGATAGTTACAAAGTTGACATTTTCACAGATGATGTATTTCTGTTGCCTCTATAACAACAAATACTAAAGAACAAAATATAATAAATATGTTTTCCGTTTTGGTACGGAACCCTTTGGGCGCGCTAAACTCGCACTTGGCCGGCTTTTTTTTTAAATTGAGAGATACTGCTTCTAAAATAGTCCCATTTTAATTTGGTCTCCATCCGACAATTACCTATTTGGTCCCATTCTGCTATTTCAAGTCGATGTTTTTTTACCAAATTTATTTATTGACTTTTTAGTAAATGAAAAGGTTCTTACTCGTATTAATTCCGAGGTTACCTACTCGTATAAAGATTAAATAATACTCTTGAATTGAGAACCTCTCATTCTTTAAGTCGGTTATACAGAGTTTTTATTTCTACTCACAATATTGTTGACAGGCACTCGCGACGAAACCAAGTTGTCTAACATAAAGGAAGCCATGGCTATATTCGAGCAGTTCCTTGAGGAGTTCGAAACGAACCACACGAGCAGACAGAACAACCCATACCTGAGTCTAGCTCTGGTCAAGACTGCGGAGAAAACGGCGGGAAGTGACGTCACTGAACAACAGGTAGGTCAGATAGGTTACTGTATTATACTCGACTTACTTTGAAAGAAGGTTATTATGTTGATATTCTCTTCTATTACTCATTTACGTTGGTCGATAACGCGGTCGTTACCTTGTATGTCGTGTGTTATTCACCGTTCTATAACGCCTAATGTAATTAACCTGGTCGATAGCCCGCATGCATTGTAACGACCAAGTTAATTAACTTGGTCTATAGCCCGCATGTGGGGAAATACCGGATATGGTTAACTGTCAATGAAAGCGTGTATAACAACATGCGGGGCGATCCGACAACGACCAACGTCAACGAGCTATCTCACACTCCTGAGTCTCGGTTGTATCCTCAAATGAATTGAAAAAGGCATATTTACGTCCGTTTATGACTGAAATTAAAAAAAAGGATGAGGTACTCAATTTGACTTTATTATCGACCGATCTATCGACTAGGTGATCCGATTTTGAAAATTTTATCTGAAAGCTACGGTTCCCGTTACCAGTGTGGTCCAACTCCAAACAAATTTTTGGTCCCATTCCGGTAATTTGAAGTCGGTTTTTTGTCAAAAATTATTCGTCAGTAATTTTGAGCAAACTCCAACCCCTCCAAGTGTAAGTGGGCGCGTGGCAAGAAATGGAACTAATGTAATTGTACAGAGTTATTATTCTGAAATTTCGTTTTTGACGTTTTTCAATGAGATGTGGCGCCCCCAGTGGAACATCAACTTATACTTGGCAACCTGTACGTTATAGGAGGTCGCGACGTCGTTCACTCTGATTGGTGTTCAACTAATGATGGCGGAATGCTGTATTATGTAGTTTTAATTTATTGGAGTTTACTCCTTAAGAATCGATTTTCATATATAAGGCGCCCGGTATGAGAAAAATCCGAGGGGTAAAACCTACTAACAAGTAACGAAAATCGTGTCACGTTTTTGGTGCGCACTGGTTAGATACTCGTACTTAAGGAGAGTAAACTCCAGTCGTGCGTCGGAGCTGACACACACACTTTTTTTTAAATAAAATATCGATCTCGCCCTCAATATGAAATAATTAAAATACATTTTTCCAAATCTATTAATCCTAATTAATGATCTTTACTACAGTCATCATCCCCATTGACGAAATGTGGGCATAATAACCGTCTCTGTATAAGTGTGTACTCCTTTGGAATCAAACACGTGAAGTGTGTCTGTCTGTCTGTCCAACTAAAACCGTATATAATTTCCAGAGATCGTTCATATCGGCGTACAGCTCAGTCCTCGGCGAGTACAAGCGTCTGCGGACGGTCGTGTCCGGAGACACAGCGGGGGACAAGTCCTGGGACATCGTGAGGAACACTGCGCTCAAGGCACTTAAGGAGAAGGTGAGGGATATACTCATTTGTTACACAGATTTATCTTTCCTAATGCCGAGGCCGGGGTTCCCAATTAGTCGGAACAAATTCCCAGGATAGAAGTAGCCTATATTATACATTATTATTAGGTACATCAGCTATCTAAATAGCGTTTTTAGGGTTCCTTAGTTCAATACTTTTTTAAACTTTCGCGTTTTGTACACATTATAAACTTAAGACAAACGGGTCTTTTACGCGATTATTTAGATATACATACTTACCTCTTTATTACCCGACGTTTGGACCTTGTTACAAGAGCCGTGGTCGCGAGTGCACTGGCTTCAGCTCATCGCTCTAGTTCAAGTCTAAGAACCCATAGTCTCGTCATGTCTGTCCGTCCGTCTGTCACCGGCTTTCCTGTTAAACGGCGAGAGCTAAAAACATGAAATTTTACATGGATGTGTATTTACTACCTTGACAAAGTGCTAAAAGAAAATTATAATTTTTGTTTTTTGCTGTACTCCCCATTGTTTGAATAGGTTTCGTAACTACTGGACCGATTTTGAAAATTCTTTCACTAATACATAGCTACATTATCCCTGAGTAAATGTGTATGTACCTACGTTATATACTTACCTACTAACTATATTGTATGTACACTATCTCTCAGTACGCAGACTCCAAACTCTTCAAGGACAAAGACGAGCCAACACCTGAACATCTCCAGTACATTCTGTGGGCCTACTCGCCCCAACCTGCCAGACTCAAGGGGAGTGTAGCGGAGAGTAGGGGGGACAGTGGGGGGGAGAGGGAAAGCAGGAAGAGACGGAGCAGTGGGAATGGGACCGTGGAGGCAACAGCTAAACGGGCCAGGGACTGACGTGGGAAGGAACTAACTAATTAAATAAATGTTAAAAATCTAAATTTCTTTTATTTGTCTATATCTATATCTACTAATATAGTTATAACATATTAATCCATAAAAATATTCAACAAAAACCTTACATGAAATAAAATTATGTGTAATTAATAAATAAATGCAGATAATTAATTAGGCTAAGATGAATTTGTACGATGACGCCACCTGACCCTAATTTGACTACCTTTATTGACCTAAATCTCAAAATCTATACATAAGGTCTAGGATACTGATTTTTTTATACAAGTAACTTCATCAGTTCATGAATATTAAATGCTCAAGATGAAAACACGATTACTGAAAAAATGCTCGATAGTTTTTGGAGTTTACTACTTAAGAATCGATTTTCATATATAAGGCGCCCGGTATGAGAAAAATCCGAGGGGTAAAACCTACTAACAAGTAACGAAAATCGTGTCACGTTTTTGGTGCGCACTGGTTAGATACTCGTACTTAAGGAGAGTAAACTCCAGTCGTGCGTCGGAGCTGACACACACACTTTTTTTTTATTACAAAAAACCTTGTTTTAATCACATTTTAACTTAGATCTTTTAAGTTTGCTGTATTTTCTTTAATATTTTTTAATGTCTAAAAAGGCATTGATAAAACCTACATTTGCTCAACATACTTTTTTCATAATCATTATACATACATACCTAGTTCGTCTTTAATTCATAGTTTTTATTTTGTCGCTTACGTTAAATTTTCGAGAACGCGCTCGATCTCTGTCCTTTGGAAAGTGAATATCGCTATCCTTCACTCGAGCGATAGCGGGAGCGGGGTTAGCGGTAGCGGATTGGGCGAATTGATCAGGGTCAGGAGCCTTCTTAAGTTAGGAATATAGGTAGATGAAGATTTACGAAAATGTTATTAGATTTTACGTATCGACCGAAAATGAGGTTACATTGTATTTACCTAAATAAATTTCCCACAACTTGAGCACAATGATGTCTAAAAGGGAATTACGGAATGTATAATAAGGAACGGGATCCGAAGATGCACTTATTCCGGAATCTCTTCGCCTTCCAGTTGCCAGCAGTGCCTGTGGAAATCAGCCAACTGCTTACTGAATATAACATCCAGGTCAGTTAATTTTTTTGTTATCTTTCTTTGGCATTTGATTTTATTACGACTAATCGTTGGTTTAGGAGTATTTAAGCACCTACCATCATTTGTGAGATCAATGACTGATAAATTATTTCAGGCAGGTACTTTCAATAAGTTCTGTATAGAGGTAGGACACCTATGTTAATTGGTGCGACTGAGCATCCTGTTCATAGGTAGCAATAAGCCTGGAGTGTACCTCCCCCAGCTCATCTTCTAATTGTGTGTTACGTCTGAGGATTTGCTCAAACATATCACTACATTGGCAGAAAGATTCCATTTCTAATCTAATTTAGTTGTTGTTTATATGGTGCTTTTTAATATTAGAACTATCACTTTAACACACAACAAAACATAATATAAACACAGTAACTCTTCCTTTTCTTGGCAAGCGGTGTCAGACTTGGTTTTCAATGACTCTGCCAATAGCAAACATGCAATGATGAAGTGTGTGTTTATTTAGGTTGCAGTAAAGCCATTGAAATCCTTCCGATAGAGCTCGTTGACAACTGTTGAGGTTACTCGGTATACTGAAACAATGTAAATCTAGATACATACATGTACAACATAATTACATGTTATATAATAATATAATTTTTTATCACTTAATTTAAAAAAGTGGCGTTTTGTTCCTACATAAAGTGCGCCTAAAGTACACACCTAGCTCTCTTTTGTTCAGACTTTTTAGCCGGGAAATAATGGGATTCGAATTTGGAACACGAATCAGATAGTGATCCAACCGAAAAAAAAAACAAAGCGCGTGATGTTACATTTGGGTGTGCAAAAGTCAGAGGACGCTATTTTATTTTTTATATATCAAGGGGGGGGGTGGTGTGTAAAGCTAAATCCAAGTTTGTGGGATCCCTTATGGGTTTTCCGCCATCTTGAAAAAGGGTGGCAAATCGTTATCGCGCTCTATCGGGCAAACTATTCATCCACAAAAAATTTACGACATTATACCTACAACACTCGTAAATTGTTTTTAGCAAGATACACGTGATAAGTGTAGTAAGTAGGCACAGAAGTTCACTCTTAATAATAATATTCAAAGTTCACACTCTCCGTATAAATATTCCAGAGGGTAACCAAACAATAAAACTCTCTCTTCTGGAACTCCTCATATATATAGGTACTGCTCTACAGATTTGACAGACTTCAGATATGTAATTGACAGTACCAATATGACCATACGTATTTCAAGTGGGAGCTTCGACTTCATAATACGTTCCAATGTACGGATTAGAAATGTTCTGCATTATTCGTAAATTCCTACACTCTCTGTAAAAATAAAATCCCTACGAAAGAAAAATATTCGACCAAACTAAAATTATCACCGTGATAGTTTAAAGGCTGCTAGTCGAGCCGCCGGCTTGCCGCACAAAGAAGCCGCCGGCATGGCCGCTGGGCTGTGACGGCGGGTTGCGCGGGGTGCCAGCGTCAGTTCATACATACATGACTGTCACAACGGGAATGATGCTTGGCCTAAGCCGACGGCTTGTATTGCCTGCGGCAGTGCCGCTCGGCATAAACCCGGCGGTATTGCCGCCGGCACTGTGTGTAGCAGCTTTAACATCAATGATTATTTTGATGATAAAGAGAAATGGAAATGAGTTACTTGTTCGTCACTTATACTATTGGCGCCTTACTTATGAATAAAAAAGTTGCCCTCAGTTTGACAGGTCAGAAGAAGTGAGTGCGTTCCTCTCCGTTCAACAGAACGCGCTGATCGATTTTGACAGCATGGTTGTAAACAGGAAAGGACAATGACCTATCTGTTTTTATTTTATTATTTAATGATAATTAAATAATTTTGTACAAAAAGTGATTACTAATTGATTTTCTATGCATTGTCTACCAATCCGTGTAAAGTTTTCGCGCATTTGTTGTGAAACTATAAGAAACTATACTTGTGTTGGTATGGGCGTATGTTACTTGCACATTTTGGCTATTTTTGGACTAAAAGTGAAATAAAACAAGTAAACTCTATGTTTAAGTTCAAGTGTAAGTGATTCATATTGTCTGAGTCTAGTTATAAGCTTTGAGAAGTGAAGTTGTTGAAAGGAAAATATTAGTTCTTCTAGTAGTCGTATATACGACTACTAGAAGAACTAATATTTTCCTTTCAACAACTTCACTTCTCAAAGCTACTATGTACTACTTGTATTTATTTTTGTTTTTTTTTTTCAATACTAATTAAAATAGAGGACAGATTTGATTGCATGTCTGTTTTACAAATAATATACCTATGTAGCTAGCTACTTTATCCCCGAGTGCTGTGGGCTACTCATTATCCCGGTAATGTGTCCCTCTGGGAATAGGGAAACATAAAAGTACATATATGTGTGTGTAAGCAGTATGGTATGGTTGCAGCTCTTGGTGTGCCGAGTCTTGGCTAGATGCAGTGCAGCGCTCAAGCTCACCGCCGCAGCATGGAGGCGCCCAGCGATGCTAGCTATTGTAAGTATATGCTTTGTTCATCACTATCCCTACACTCGCACTTAGCCGATTTTTTATACACATTTTGTGTACCCTAGGAGTCCCTGTGACACTCAGGTGGCTCAGGAGATAATACCTACCTTTCATTTGAGAACCTATTTGTCCAATCCAGCCATTCGGCTTGAGGAGTGGAATGGGAAGAGTTTAGGATAATTTAAAGGACCTATACAAATACACACAGTTGAGATAACGGCTCTTAGGCCATTACACAAGTTGTGTAACTTGCAAGGGGATAGTGTACTTTTATGCTACTAGATGGCGTTGTATGCAACTGAAAAAGTTGTAGATCGCGATATCTACTTTTTCCTTATGTATGTCGTACATTTTAGTTTCAATATACAATAATTGGTAGCACAGTAGTATCTGCTTTTTGTTCAAAGATCCTACAGTACCTACACTCGGAACAGACTTAGTACCCAGGATGTACACAAGTTTTATTATTAGCAAATAAATAAATAACAAGTATTTTTGGACAAACTCACACAACGTCATCTAGCTCTGACTAAGTGACTAAGCTATAAGCTTGTTTCTATGAGATCTAGACAAATGATAAACATACTTATATATTTCTAAATGCAAACTCCGAAACAAACATTTGTGAACCCGGGGATCGAATCCGAGTCACTACCGACCATGTCACCGAAGCAGTTAATTTTCTAGTATCGCGAATCAAAGAATCAAGAATCAAAGAATCATTTTCATTTATTCAGTTTAGGCACATAAAGAGCACATATGAATGTCAAACATTTTACAATTTTATGTCAAGCAATATTATAAAAATACTAAATTAATTACATAAATAACCATTTGAAAATGATTCTTTCGCTGGTTCGGTAAGTTGGTTCTCCTGAGAAGATACCAGCAAGAAACTCAGGTAGATTATCCATTTTCTTTTTAATAATGTTTTGTTTACATTGTGTTACAATTTGTATTGTACGAGTGGCTAACAACAGCAGATTAGGGTGACCATGCATTTTTATCATTAAGATATTCGTCTACATTATAATAGCCTTTCTTCATCAAACGTTTTTTCACTACTAGGTTAAACTTATTAAGAGGCATGTCAACCAGATCCTGCGGAATTTTATTAACTATTTTTATACATTTGCCTACAAACGAATTACCAACTTTATGAAGTCAAATTTTTGTCATTGCCAGTTTATTTTTATTTCTTGTATTATAATTATGGTTGTCGGATCTTTTTTTGAAGAGTTCTATGTTCTTCCGTACATATACGATGTTGTCGTAAACATATTGAGAAGCAACGGATAAAATATTAATTTCTTAAAATAGTTCTTTCAGCGAGTCACCGGGTCCGAGTCTATAGATTGCTCGTATAGCTCGTTTCTGTAATATGAATATTGTCTCAATATCGGCAGCTGAGCCCCATAGCAGCAGACCATATGACATAACGCTATGAAAGTAGTTAAAATAAACTAATCGTGCCGTTTTTTCATCAGTCAGTGACCTTATCTTTCTAACCGCATAAGCAGCTGAACTAAGTCTTCCTGCCAAGGCTGTGATATGAGAACCCCATTGCAGTTTACTATCTAAAGTTATTCCAAGAAAAACTGTGGTATTGACTATTTGAACTAATTCATTATTCATAGTAATATGAGTATCCACCTGTCTAACATTGGGCATAGTAAATTTTACACATTTTGTTTTCTTCGCATTGAGCAGCAAGTTGTTACTTGTGAACCAATGCAGTATTTCCGACAGGGTATTATTTACATCGTCAAGTACTACTTTTAGTCTATCACTTTTAAAAATTAATGATGTGTCATCAGCAAATAATACTAATTCACAAAGATTTTTAGTGAAGTAAGGTAGATCATTTACGTATATTAAGAATAAAAGGGGTCCTAATATCGAGCCCTGGGGTACTCCCATGACTAATGAGGCGCCAGACGAGTCGGTGCCATTAACGTTAACTTTTTGTACTCTATCAGTGAGGTAAGACTCCAGTAAGCCAAGTGAGCTGTGCGAAACACCATAATACCCTAATTTTAGTAACAAAGTCTCATGATCAACACAATCAAAAGCTTTTGATAGATCACAAAAGATACCAATGGCATCCTGCTTTTCCTCCCATGCATCAAATATATGTTTCACAAGTTATTCCAAGAAAAACTGTGGTATTGACTATTTCAACTAATTCATTATTCATAGTAATATGAGTATCCACCTGTCTAACATTGGGCATAGTAAATTTTACACATTTTGTTTTCTTCGCATTGAGCAGCAAGTTGTTACTTGTGAACCAATGCAGTATTTCCGACAGGGTATTATTTACATCGTCAAGTACTACTTTTCGTCTATCACTTTTAAAAATTAATGATGTGTCATCAGCAAATAATACTAATTCACAAAGATTTTTAGTGAAGTAAGGTAGATCATTTACGTATATTAAGAATAAAAGGGGTCCTAATATCGAGCCCTGGGGTACTCCCATGACTAATGAGGCGCCAGACGAGTCGGTGCCATTAACGTTAACTTTTTGTACTCTATCAGTGAGGTAAGACTCCAGTAAGCCAAGTGAGCTGTGCGAAACACCATAATACCCTAATTTTAGTAACAAAGTCTCATGATCAACACAATCAAAAGCTTTTGATAGATCACAAAAGATACCAATGGCATCCTGCTTTTCCTCCCATGCATCAAATATATGTTTCACAAGTGCAACTCCTACATCCGTTGTGTTTCTGCCTTTAGTGAAACCAAACTGTTTGCTATGAAGTAACTTATTTTCTGTAAAATGTGAAAGCAATTGATTAAATATTATTTTTTCAAAAATTTTACTCAGTGTTGGGAGTGTGGAGATTCGAAGGATCACTTTTGTCTCCTGCTTTGAATAAAGGAATGATTTTACTGTACTTCATAAGATTAGGAAACTGATTTTCATCTATACATTTATTGAATATGAATGCAAGGTAAGGCGCAATAGCAGGCATTATTGATTTTATTATATTGGTTGAAATGCCCCAAAGATCCTCAGTATTTTTTATATTCAGTTGTTTTAAGTATAGTGACAGAGTCAATATACTGAAAATCAAAGTTAACTCTACATTTATCAACACTAGATTTGAGAAGAGAATTGGCTACTTTTTTTGAAGAATTTAACTTATTTGTCGTTATAATAGGAACATTTGTGAAAAAAGATTCAAATGCATTGGCCACTGCAGAATCAGTTTGGAGTACTTTTTAATCCGTTCAATTACTTGTGGCTCATTAGTAGATGCCTTTGTCTCGTATAATTCATATAATTTATTTCTACTTTTATAGATTCCAGGCGTAGCCCAATCACTAAATTTAATTTTGATTTGATTTACATTTATTGTTTTTTTTTGTGAAAATGTTATTGCATTCGTATTTGATTACTCCGAACAAATCTCCGTAAAGATCATTCGGGTTTTTATCATTATTCAACTCCAAAAGAGGTACTTTATTATTAATGTTTACTTTAAATTTTTCTAACCGATATTTTGTGATTGGTCTACATACAATATTTTTTGATGATGGAACATGTTGGTACTTAAATCTAGCTAACTGACCTGCATGATCTGAATTAATAAAATGTATTACTGATTTCTCATCCACATCGCTGTTAGAAAAAATATTGTCTAAGCAGGTAGTTGATGTGGCTGTGATGCGAGTTGGTTCACAAAAAAGATTTTGTAAGTTAAAAGATTTAAAAAGGTTGAGGAATCTTAGCGCGTTCTGGGAGTTTTCTAAAATATTAATATTAAAATCACCACATACAACTACAGTCTTCTTACATTTAAATACCTTTTTTAAGGCTTCCTCCATTATGGACTCAAACAGGTAGTAATCTCCAGAAGGAGGTCTATAGACTATTATTATAATATATTGTTCTAGCTCTGCACATGATAGTTCAATATTTCGCTCACTTGTGAGTGCTACTACGTCTTTTCCGTCTTTTCTCTTATAGCGGAATCTCTAGCTCTAACTCTTTGCCAGAAAAGCCTTCAATATTTTGATGAATAATATTCATGAACATAGACTTTTCCTTTGTCCTTAAATTTAATTTGCTAGGGATTTCCTCTATTGCCCTACAACTAAGTTTAAATTATTGTCACCCTTATTTGGAACAGATACCAAGGTCACAAGACAAACTTTTTTTTTTTTTTTTTTTTTTTTTTTTTTTATATTTGGTTCGCCAAATTGACGCCGCCCGCCTGGTGGTAAGTCGTGACGACGTCTAGCGATTGTGGGCCACTCTCACAGCACACATTACTATTGAGAGTGGCCCTCAACTTGACGACCTACTGATGTGCCTCTTCACGCTCCGCTTAAAGAACCCAGGATTATATGTGGGAGGAAACACGTGCACAGGCAGGGCGTTCCAGGCCACTATCGTTCGGCAGAGAAACGAACGTTTAAAACGTTCGGTTCTCGCGAACATGCTATCCACTGTGTGGGGGTGGCATCTCTGCCCGGCACGAGTCGTTCGGGATCGGAAGGAAGAGGGTGGGATCAGATTGAAGAGCTCTTCAGAACACTCGCCGTGGTAAATACGGTAGAATGCGGCCAAGGAAGCTATTGTTCGGCGCTGAGCTAGCGGCTCAAGGCTTCCCGTTACCTCCGGACAACCAATAATACGGATAGCCCGTCGCTGCATAGCGTCGAGAGCGTCCAGCAGATACTTCGCGGAGCCGTCCCAGAGGTGAGAGCAGTATTCGACGCAGGGTCTAATCTGCGTCTTGTACAGCAGACACCTCTGGTCCGGTGTAAAGAATCTCTTTACCTTATTCAGTATTCCTAGTTTCCGCGAAGCTAGCCCTATACATCTTTCGATGTAGTTTTTATTATTGAGCTCTCGACGAACGTCTATGCCAAGGATATCAAGGTTGTCCTTCATTGGTAATAATGCATTCTGAAGAGAGGGTAGGGGAAGGAAAGGGGATTTCTTCGCAGTAAATGCACACGCCTGTGTTTTGCGGGCATTGAACTCGACCAGGTTCTCGGTACCCCATTGAGAGATACTGTCGAGGTTACGGTCGAGATCAGCCACGAGTCGTCGTCTCTCCTCCTCAATCTCAGATCGCCCCGCCGTCGGACGAACCGAGTAACTCCCGTGCAGTGTGCTGTCATCTGCATAGCAATGAATGTTCCCGAGGGATAGCATATCATTGATATGCAGAAGAAAGAGAGTTGGTGATAGTACGGACCCCTGCGGTACCCCGGCATTCAGTTGCAAGAAGCGAGAAGCCTGGCCATCGCAGAGGACCCGCACTCGGCGCTCGTTTAAAAAGCTGGCAATCCAGCTGCACAGTTGAGGAGGTAGACCATATGCCGGAAGCTTGGAAAGGAGCGAAGCATGCCAGACCCTATCGAAGGCTTTGGCGATGTCCAGGCTAATAGCCAAGGACTCGCCGTGCCTTTCCATAGCCCCACCCCAGACATGCGTTACGAATGCCAGAAGATCACCCGTTGATCGCTTTGGCCTGAAGCCGTATTGTCGATCATTGATTAGCGAGTGATCCTCTAGGAATTGCATGAGCTGCTTATTTATAAGGAGCTCAAGCACCTTGCAAATGACTGAGGTGACAGCTATGGGTCGATAGTTGCCTGGATCGGACCGATCCCCTTTCTTGGGGATCGGTTGTACGTTCGCCTCCTTCCAGACCTCCGGCACGAGCCCTGAAGAGTATGACAGGCGGTACAGACGCGTTAATACTGGAGACAACTCAGCTGCACATTTTCGTAGCACCACCGCCGGAATGCCGTCAGGGCCACTGGCTTTCCGCGTGTCGAGTGACCGCAGCACTGCCCGTACATCACATTGCCTGATAACAATATCAGGCATTGTGTGGCCACAGTTGGCGATGGCGGGGGGCTGCAGGCCACGGTCGTCGACCCGGGAATTAGCCGCAAAGAGGTCTGCGAGCATATCCGCTTTCTCTTGGGCTTTGTGAGCCAGTGTTCCATCTGGGTAACGCAGCGGTGGCAGCGAGGGCTGACAAAAGTTAGATTGCACGGCTTTGGCCAGTTGCCAGAATCCACGGGTGCCCGTGGGATGGGAAGTGAGCTCCTGACCAAGCCGCGCGACGCGCTGGGCATCCGCTCTCTTAAAGGCCCTCTTACTCGACTTTGTGGCCCGGTTGTACGCTGCTTTGAGGTGGCCCACGTTTGGGTCGCGCACAGCCCGGGCCCTGATCCAGGCGCGATATGCCGACTGTTTTTGTCGAACAGCTTTGGCACAATCTCGCCCGAACCAGGGACGGGCTCTGCGGATACTGGCGACATCAGTGAAAGGGATGTAATAATCCATCCCTAAACTGATCTCGCCAGCAATAGCAGAAGCACTATCCGAAGGAGCCTTTCCTACAAAGCAGCGCTGGCTCCAGGGGACGGACGCAAAATAATCGCGTAGACCGTCCCAATCCGCTGACGAGTAGTGCCATAGTCGTCGTGACGTTTGCACAGGACGTGCAGGAGGTGACACCTTCATGCCAGCGTGAACAACACAGTGGTCGGAACTACCCAGTGGGGCTCCTACCGAAACACTGTACTGGGCTGGGCGACTCGTCAGCAGTAGATCCAGCAGAGCGGGCGCGTGATCTGACCTGTCTGGTATCCGGGTGATCCCGCATACCATCTGGGTCAGACCGTGGGAGAGAGCGAACGCATGGGCGGCTCTACCCGCATGATCAGTCTTGAGGGACCCCAGCCATTCAATGTGATGGCCATTGAAGTCCCCCAGAAACACTAGGTCAGCGTTCGGGAACCGCACCTGCGCTTCATCAGCCGTCTCGCTGAGGTACTGGAAGAGCTTTGTTGTCTCAGAATCCCCTGTGTGGGATCGGTAGACGCACACGTAGATCTGGCTCATAGAGCCATGGTCTACGTGCAGCCAAAGGACGGAATTGGAGGGGTTCTCTAGGCAGCGCAACCGGCGGCAGCAAACATCCGCCCTAACGAACACGCACACCCCGGCTTTGTCTCGAAATTGTTCCTCGATGACATAGCCGGGGTAACACAGGTAAGACGTGTCGTCAGGGCGGCGTATTTGTGTCTCCGTGAGGAACATCACAGCGGGCCGTGCCGTCTCAAGGTGGTGGTGGACGGTATCGAGGTTCGCATGGAGTCCACGGACGTTAGTGAACTCCACCTCGAAATGTGAAGTTGTGGGGTTTCCTAGGGCCGCTGTGTAACGTTTATTTCTTTTTTGTTGCACTGCCATTGTAGATTTTGAAGAAGAAGCGTGAAGACAGGGCGACATTTGGTGCAGCAGTAAGTGACAAAGCGCAGGGGCTAGCTTTGTCTAGAACCGTGTGGTTAGGTCGGAGCCGACCCGCCGGACGGAAGGGCTCCCAAACCCCCCTGATGCAAGGCCGCCGCTACCCCACACCGGTTACCACCCGGAGCGGCGATCCCACATCAGGATTATGCGCAACATGTGGGGCAGCCTCCTGGGGTGGTTGGCCCCAGGCGGGCCCCATGACTGTGTTGCGGGCGGCCGCGGCAACGCCGTTGCTAAGGGTCTCCCTGGCCGGCGAATCGACCCACACCACCCACACTAGACTCCGTTTCGCCCCCACTGGTCCCATGCCTGCTGCACCATACATCGCCCCGGGCCCGGCGGTGCAGCTGCTGAACCCCTAACGCAACCCAGCCTGGACTGGGTTACTTGGGGGGCTTTAGCACAGCTGCACGGTGGTACCCCCCCGGACCAACACTGTTGTACCACCTGGTACCCACGTAGGGGCCGAAGCCACTCCATAGGTACCGTAAATTAACGAGCCTCGTCCGTTTATCAGCAGGTGCGCCACTAGCAGGTGAGGTCGCTGGGGCCCTATAGATGTTGGTAGAGCCCCTTTGCACCCTAAAGCAGATTGTTTAGCCAAGTTTTTGGCTGAATATTTAATAAAATATGATAGCGAAGATGCTATCTGTCTCCTAAAATATCTATTCAAATAGAATTTATCGTCCGTCAATAACAATTTATTTTCTAAATACA
Source organism: Nudaria mundana (assembly GCA_963556515.1). Classification (NCBI taxonomy): domain Eukaryota; kingdom Metazoa; phylum Arthropoda; class Insecta; order Lepidoptera; family Erebidae; genus Nudaria; species Nudaria mundana. The sequence goes on from OY748314.1 coordinate 208,394, forward strand.
TGTTTATGTCAATCAGATGGAATTTATTCGGATTATGAAATGTCAATATATGTATTGTTTGATTTAGCTTACCTATATCTAAGATTGTTTTCGGCCTGTGACAAGCCGCGGCTATAAGGAAGTGTGAATAAAATAATATTTTTAACATCTAATAAGCTCAGTAATTCTAAACAAAAGTAGCGAGTAGGGGAGCGTGTGGCCACAAGGAAAATTTTCGCGGCAACGCGAGCGGACATCGTGTGGCCGCACCGCTAGCGTTGTGCTTGAGAATAACTAGAACTGTTTCTTTGAGTAGGTACTTAGGTACGTACACCCAGATCAATATGAAACCTTGTTCCAGGCGAGAGAGAGACCTGGGAAGACTGGGGCAGCCGCTCCTCACTCAGCCAAGTGGACGAGGTATGTTGATATGGAACTATATGTACTTAATTGTTACTATTTAGTCATCTACACATTAGGGTTCCGTACCCAATAGGTAAAACGGGAACCCAATAACTAAGAGTCCACTGCTCTCCACTGTCTTTCCGTCCGTGTGTCTTGCGCTGTAATCTCATGAACCGTGATAGTTAAAAACTTGAAATTTTCACAGATGTATTTCTGTTGCCGCTATAACAAAAAATAATTTAAAAAAAAACAAGAATAAAATAAATATTTTAGGGGCTCCCTTACAACAAACGTGATTTTTTTTCCCGTTTTGGTACGGAACCCTTAGTGCACCAGTCCGACTCGCACTTGGCCGGTTTTTTACAGTTATTATTATTTTTAGATTATTTTTATTGTCAATTAATTCAAATATTACAATTTACATGTCAAATATTCATGTTATGGAAACATGAATATTTAATTGTGAATAAATATAACGCAATAGCTCTCTTGTTCCCACACGCTAAAAGTGCCGCTCAAATCCCGAAAATCTGATTCCGTTACAGATTAAAAATAATCTTAATGAAACGGGAAGTGATTCTTTCTGCGCTTATTAGTGGCCAGTCTTGTCGTACTATTTGTGGTTCGTGGCTTGTTGGCTGTATGAAGACGCTTCCTTCGCCTGCACGCGTGTGACAAGCGTCATTCACACTCTCGTCTCGTGCCTCGCGTAAACGACGGAACGCGAGCGTCTGTTCACACTCTCTTGCTGCGTGCAGTTACTCGTATCTTTGGGCTAGCTATAATCTATACAGATAAATAAAATTAAAAAGTCTGTTAGTAGTTCTAAATTAACACCTTTTCAATAAATGCATATAAATACACAACTATATACTGTATACGTTACATAGATAAAAAACGTAAATAAAATTTTTTCGCATGTCTGTCTCTATGTTTATTTCGGCTAATATATGGAAATGGCCGAACCGATTTTAACAGGACCTTCATTGGAAGACAACTGATATTATAAGAAGTAACTTACTTTTTATCCCAGGATAAGTTCCCGCGGGAATTGGAAATCATAAAACTATTTCACGTGGGTGAAATAGTTTTATGCTATGCCGCTGGGGCTCCGCTAGTACTTTTATGTATTAAAATAATACATAATAATATAGCGGACCAGCGCGAGTGTGAACAACCTGCTCTCGCCCAAAAAACCGCTCCGGAGGCGAGCGCCGCGAGTGGCGAGACGAGGCGCCAGTCTCCGTTCACACTCTCGTCTCGCGACTCGTCTAGCCACTCGCACGAGAGTGTGATAAGGTCTGGGTCTGGCGCGCGCCGTTAATTAATAAAAAAAGATTGTTGCCTTTGATCGTCGCTTGTGTTGTAACTGTCTGAGTTTTTATTTATTATCATCTTTATGGAAATTCCTTGCAGTCTTTAAATGTTATTTATGTACTCAATTATATTCGTATTGTGTTGTGTAGAGAAGGAACTATGACAATAGATTATGAAGTTCGATTTCGTTTTTATCTGGGTCTTTTTTTTTAGACAAAGTCATATTCGATTAGCGACAACGCTAATAGAAAGTTCTAAAACGTATGGGAGTGACTTAGTAGTTGTCGAGTGCGGACTGTTAATGGTTAATGGACGAATCTATGGCAAGAATACTCAAATTGGCGGAAAAACGCTCGCGGAACGAACAGTGACCAGCGAAATCTGGGCGTAGTAAACGCTTCTATCTAACCCTTTCGGGATAGAGTCGTGGTTTTGTAGTTTTTACCGTCAAATCGTAGAGTAGACTAGTTGATTACCGCGGTACAACTCGTGTGATTTAGTTTACCGGGATAAAGAGTAGCCTATGTCACTAGGAGATAATGTAGCTACATATTAGTAAAAATTTCAATTGGTTCAGTAGTTACGTCACCTATTATTCAGTTATAGATAGATACGTGCCTCGGAGAGCACGTTAAGTCGTCGGTCATACGAACATCTATGGCAGTCGTTAGGGGTAGTTGAAGCCCTAAATCAAAAATCCTCGCGGTCTAACTACAGAACTTCGATATCGCCCGTGAGTTGTGGAGGTCAGATGGCAGTGGCTCCAGTTAAACTGGAAAGCCGACCCCAACTGAGTTGGGAAAAGGCTCAGTGAGTGACAGATCGATATAGGTCTCACCTATTTCGAGCCACATTCTGTCTCCCATTTTATTACATTTCTCGTCAACTTTCTCCATTGACTCCGAAAAAATGTGATGTTTTTCGCACTCTTGTATTATGTAGATCAGTTGTAAATATCCCTGTGGCTCCCTTTCTGCAGTAATAACAGTTGTTGACTTGTTTTACTAGAACACGAAGCAGGACGGAACACGAAAATGGTTATTTTATGACCGCCGTAACATTAATTGCCCTGGGTACGCCCTCGTGAGGTTAAATCCCCAGGGTAAACGAAGGGGTGTTATAAATTTTGAAGATCCTCAGCTCACTTCCTAAGTTATGATGATGAGTGATATCAAAGACATGTCGGCAGTTTTCAAGTGTAACTAGATTTGTTAGCAAGCCCATGGCGGGGCGCCCGCCGCCCGCCGGGTGCTCGCAGAGAAAGTGTTATTATGCAAGTTTCAATTCGATATTACACAATTTTTATAGAACACTAAGAAGCTGCCCGCGTCTGCGAACGTCCCCTACCGTTTGATGATTAGATCAAAGAGTATTTACTAATCGTTACGTTTGAATTAGATTACACTGAAATAATTGAACGAAGAGACACGTTCTCGGACAGAACAGCTCGTATTATTAGCAATACTTACTTGTTTATTTATTGTTACGCTTTCACGTATAAACCGGCTGAATAGATTATGATAAAATTTGACTCGCCCCTAAATATGAAAGTAACGATCTGACACGCTTTCACGGATTAAGGTATTGGTTATAAATATAAATAAAATTCATCTTCTGAAGACATATTACCTACATCTATAAGTACTATTATAAAGGGGAAAGATTTGATTGCTGTTTGTTTTTGCATTGAATTAAGCTTCGAAACCACTGAACAGATTTTGAAAATTATTTTATTAATATGTAGCAACATTATTCCTGAGTGCTATAATATGCTAGTTTTAAACCCGATAATGTGAAAACTATATCACACAGGCGTATCCGCGGTAATTAACTTGTACATTGTATTCCTAAACACAGGAGCACACGTAACTCCCGTGTTTGGCTTAACCTATATACAATACAAGAAAAACGAAACACCAGGCGCATTGGCGCGAAGGCGATGGAGCCACACTATCTATAGTAGTGTTTTATTTTTTTAATAATTCAAAATGGGATGCGGTATGCGGTAGCCCTGGCTTTATTGTGCCAGTTCTCGGGTACTAATGGAACTCGAACTCACTTGTTACTAACTAGTTTACACTTTACACATGAGAGAACTAAGGAAGATTTTTTTAAATGCTAAAAAGAACTAGCAATAATACTGGTTGCCTAAATTGAGAATATCTGGTATAGACTGGCTGTATGAGTCCTGTTATTGTCGTTGAACATTGTGACATCCTTACAGGATCTTAAAGTTCTTCGTCTGCCCCTTTTTAACCGAATTCAAAAAAAGGAGGTTCACAATTCGACTGTATTTCTTTATGTTTGTTATCTCATATCTTTCGACTGAGTGAAATGATTTTAAAAATTTTTTTTGGTTCCATTCCGACAATAATTTGGTCTCATTTTGGTAAGTAATAGATTTTTTTTATATTGAAAACTGTAGAGGAAATTATGGTACGGAACCAAAGTTTACGCCGGGAAACGTTATAAACGCTACATAGCGTAGTGTAAGTACCTAAAACAAGATGATATTTACCTACTTACAATCTTACCATGAATAAACATCGTGGTAATACCACGTCAAAACCTTGTTTATCGTGATTTAGTTTACTCATTCTTGAATCCCGTGGGAACACATTACCGGGATAGCATGTAGCCTATGTTACTCAGGAATAATGTAGCTACGTATTAGTGAAAGAGTTTTCAAAATTGATTCAGCAGTTACGAAGCTTATTCAATTCAAACAAACAAAAAATTTTTCCTCGTTTCAGTTTAAACATCTCGAACTTTTCTCACTTCGATTTCCAAAATTATCTAGTACATATACACTTAACTACACCAGGAACCAAATGACATTTTTATTTCAATGTTGCTACAGTTACTTTTTGTTCTCGTTTTGAGGGAAATATTTGTGAATGTTTTCTATCATATTTTTTCTTGTTATTAACTACAAGCCTTGAAACAAATTGGCAGGTCACGTTAATTGTAATTCAAATTTGAGGGTTTTTTTATTTTGCCAATATAGGTATTGTAGGTTTGGTAGGTAACATAGTTGTTGGATTTCGTATTAGTTTCATACTCGTAAAGTTTTTTTTTCCTTGTAGTATTAACGTGCGCTTACTATTAACTAGGAAACTTAGCACTATTCGCTGAATCTTATTATACTAGAATATAGGTACCTACTGCTATTTATTTTTCAGTTCTCTGATAACAGATTTTGGTTCAACTGTGTTTAATATGACATGATAGTACACTACCATAAAATACCATATTTATTTATGTTATCCAACAGATAGAGCAAAATAGATTCAGCAAATTCAACTTCACATTCTGGCAACACAGCCCAACTGCGCCATTCCGTCCGCGGCCCGCGACGTCACGGACGGCTGTGTTCTTTCGGTGTATTTGTATTGACGTCATCAAAATAAACGCGATAATAACATTCAAAAACAACAGTCGTACGTGAATATATAATTTCTATTGTGTTTATTTATATTATACAAGTGTTACAGTGAGTACAGATGTAGATAACCTGTGATATACGTCTTAAAAACCTGTTGTTGTTTCGCAACGAGAAAAAAGTGTGCCGATGTAGGTTTTATGGCGTTATTGTGGTCTAAATATAGTGTTCTATGTTGCAACTGTGTAATGTAACCAAGTCCTCACTGGACTGGGAAAGTGATCGGCAAGTTAAATGTGTTATGTGACTTTGTGCATTTTGGGATGACCTACATTTTAAAGTGTCGGTAATGCAACGTGACGTCATTGGGCTTTTGGTGTTCCACTTTTAAATGTTAAATGCGTTTTCGGATTCGTAGCGATCGTTTATTGAGTTTCTTTCGGTGATGAGGTCTAGCTATTATTTTTTATATAAGTAAAAGAAATTGATATCTCAAGAATTTTTATTTATTTTTAAGCAAGCACACAAATAATTAGGTACATTTAGACAACTACCTTTAAACTAAACAAAAAACTGCTTATTTGACTGTTTTCCACTATAAAAAGAATAAGAAAGAATGGCAGAGAAATCCAAGTTATAACATGTCGCCCGGTGACAGAGCTTTCTTTTTGTTGATAAAGATACTGATAGGTCTCTACTGAGTGGGTGAACCAATTTAAAAAAGTGTTTAATTAAATTATTTGGTCCTATTTTGGTAATTTGAAGTTAGGTTTTACGTCTGATGTGTATTTCATTATGCAGTACAGCAAAACTACTATACTATATTTTAGCAGACTCAGACAGACTACAGACATACATAAATAATAATAATAGTTGAACTTTTAATAATGCCACATAATGCACAACTTTTCATTATAAATTTAAACATAAAAAAAACAACTTCAACCGTAAACTGGGATATGTAAAGTTCTCTTCAATAGAAATTAATGAGACCCAAACACAACAAACTGCTGTAAATCGTGGATGAGTTGCCTCGACTGGCTTTCTGCTCCCTCATCAGATCGACTCCAAACCTTCATTAAATGGTAGTCCTTTATTATAATACTTAATGAAAAAGTTTACAAACTCACTAGTCACCCTTACAATTTTTGAAGGTTCCCTGCGATTTCTCCGGGATTCGATCATCAGATCCTGGTTTCCAGCTGATTTAAAGATTAACTGGTGATATCATTGGTTAAAATATGTTGCTCAACATTTTAACTGACTTCAGAAAAAGGAGGAGTTTGCTCAATTCGACTGTATTTTTTTATGTTAACCAATATTAATTATTTTTATTCAAAGCTACTGCTTTCCTTGTTGTCCCATTTCAATTTGGTCCCATTCAGACAATTATTTGGTCCCATACCGGTAATTTGAAAATTTCAAAATTAGTTCACCCACTCAAAAAAAAACATTTTTTTTAAATCAAGCTTGTATCATCATAATATTGCATTTTCATGCGACTTACATACGCGGGCAAGGTTTCAGCTCAATCGGAAACTTGCAAGATTTGATTACACATGGACATTGGGACAGGTGAAAGTAAATAAAAGCTTGTAATAAATTCAGTTGAATTGAAGACCTCCAACTATTTTTGAAGTCGGTTATCAACCACTGATGCCGGAATTAAATTATTAGAGTGTATATACAGGGCCTGGGATGAGTCATATGATGCTTATGGTGTATTCTGCGACTTATCTAAGGCCTTCGATTGCGTTCAGCACCAGACTTTAATTAAGAAACTTGATCATTACGGAATCCGGGGGACGGCCTTGAATTTCGTCAATTCTTACTTAAGTGATAGGGTCCAGAAAGTAGTGATCAATGGTAAACAGTCACCTGGTTCTCCTGTAGCAATGGGGGTACCGCAGGGTTCAATTTTGGGACCTTTTCTTTTTCTAGTATATATTAATGATCTCCCTCACCTCATAAGAGACGACCACGAGGTAGTTTTGTTTGCTGATGACACTTCTTTAATATTTAAAGTTAAACGTGGACAGCGCGAACTTGACGATGTAAACATTACCCTCTCTAGGATAGTCCACTGGTTTTGTGCTAATAATTTATTATTAAATGAAAATAAAACTAAATGTGTAAGATTCACCTTACCTAATGTAAGACTTGTTAAAACCAGTGTTAAGGTTAGGGATGATATAATAGAATTGGTCGATGACACTGTCTTTCTGGGCATAACGTTAGACTCCAAATTGCAATGGGGGCCTCATATCGGGAAAATTTCGGCCAGGCTTAGTTCAGCAGCCTATGCTGTCAAAAAGATCCGACAACTTACAGACATTAAAACGGCGCGTCTTGTCTACTTCAGCTACTTCCACAGTATCATGACATATGGCATACTACTGTGGGGTAACGCTGCCGATATTGAATGCATCTTTGTGTTGCAGAAGAGGGCTATCCGGACTATCTATGGAATGGGGTCTCGGGAGTCATTAAGAGATAAGTTTAAGCATATTAACATCCTTACAGTGTATTCACAGTATATTTATGAAATTTTATTGTATACCCACAAGAACAAAAGTAAATTTGTGAAAAATAGTGATAATCATAATCTAAACTTAAGAAATAAGGATAAACTGGCTGTTCCTAAATTTAGGCTTCATAAAGTGAGTAATTCTTTTGCGGGGAACTTTATTCGAATGTACAATACATTGCCAACCGAAATAGCAAATTTATCTGTCAATAAATTTAAAAAACTAATAAAAAGTAAATTGTGCCATAAAGCTTATTATAGTATTAATGATTTCTTAGATGACAAGGCGGCCTGGTTGTAACAACGTAACGAATTGCTCCTTTCTAAATAACTCTGTATTAGATTTAAGATGAAATATTTTGAAAAAAGCCGAGCTGAGTTTCTTGAGGGCTCTTCTCAGTCTCGTTGCATTTTGGAACCCTCGGTAGAGTCACACCAACTTCTGACGAATCTAAATAATTTTCTGAAAATTTCAAAGATAATAAACGTTATTTTATTTTATTTTTATTTTTACAACCATATTTCTTTAGTCCCTGTAGGTTCTATATTAATGGAACTATTATTTTTTTTGAAAGCCTCCGGCGCAAGGCCGCTCCCTCTCCTACGTATTAATGGAATTGAACCCCCTGTTTGTTGTATGAAAGCCCCCTTAAACATTTATTGTAGCCACTCACGTATCCAAGTGTCCCAAAAACAAAATACCGAACCTTCGAAAGGCAACAAAAATAATCATCTGTGAAAATTTCAACTTTCTAACTATAACAGTTCATGAGATATAGCGCAACACAGACGGACGGAAGGAAAGCGAAGTCTCAGTAATAGAGTTACCCTTCGGGTACGGAACCCTAAAAACTGAAAGGACACGGTAGTGACGTCATTAGCTGCCTCCCTCGCTAACCGCACATAGAAATATCAAGAACTAGTGTGCTCCCGTGGTTTCGTTCCGTAATCACTATTGATATAGTGGTCGCCCAATGGTGATCTCTCACACAATGTCATCTAGCCCAAATTAAGCTAATATAAGCTTGTGCCATGGAGATCTAGACGACTGGTAAACATACTTATATATTTCTCCGAAACCAACATTTGTGGTTCACAAAAATATTAGATCCGACACTAGAATCGAATCTGGGACGTCAAGCACGGCAGTCGCATACACATACCACTACGCCACGGAGGCAGTGGCCTTATAAGGAGGAGGTTCTGAACTGGAAACTGGACATTTCAATTTGGTCCTACAATTATTTGTTACCATTGCGGTACTTTGAACTCGGGTATTTTTAATATCAAAAATCCAGGTCCAATTACCGGAAATGACCAAATAATTGTCGGAATGGGAATAAATTGAAATGGGAACCTATGGGATTAAAAAAAAAATTAAAATCGAAAGAAATTTACGTACCAAACATAGAAAAAACTGTCGAATTGAAAAGCTCCTCCTATTTTGAAGTCAGTTAAAAATTAGGTGATTATTTTTACCTATGACTGCTAATACGCTAGACCCCCCCCCCTGTCGTGATATGTCCTACCTACAGGGAGGGAGTGAGAGGTGGGGGACGTATGACGTCACACCACCAGTCTCGCCGCCAGACGAAAGTTAATAAAAGTGGTTACCGGGAGATTTATTGAGTGAGAGCTACACAATCGATACTTTGTAGTTAACTAGTTGAATACCGCGGCTTCACCCGCATGGAGGTTACCGCGACCCCCGTCACCCCCTCACTCGTAGGATACTATAAAACTCGCCAAGACACGTTTTTTTAAAACAAATTTACTCGTGGGATATAAATGGCCCAATTTTGAAACAAGAAGTAGGTAGACGTCATAGTCATTCTTATTAATAAAGCCTGTCCCGGACCTCGATCCCCCCTCCATTCCCCCCCAAAATTTATTCAACGAACATTTTTATAATTTTATTATTGTGGCAATTCGGTGCCGGAGCAAGCCGAGGCTATTTATAAGAATTAATTCAATTGTAACTTAGTGACACCATGATTTGGGTCTCCTGCTTAGTTCTGTCTATGTACACTGCCTGCCTAAATAAATATTGTTAAATATAAATATTGTTGGACATGCTCACACCACGTCATCCAGCCCAAACTAAGCTATAAGCTTGTGCTATGGGATCTAGACAACTGATATACATACTTATATATTTCTAAATATATACATATTATACATAGAAATCACCCAAACTCCGAAACAAACATTTATATATCACACAAATATTTGATTCGACCCGGGAATCGAACCCGAGACTCCAGAGTCGAAAGCCGATGCACTACCGACTACGCCACCGAGGTAGTCGTATCGTATCGTTGTACTAACGCCGCGTCGGGACTATAGGTAATTCTGCAATGAGTTCTCTTCTCATCCAATTAGTTAACAAAACACCAGCAGCGTCCCAATTTAACCATCAATTAGTTTGAACTCTATCCAATATTCATTCGACACGTTTCCTGCCTAAACCCCCTCCCCCTCCCTCTGCCACACCCTCATGCCTCATAGTGCTTCTAAAAATAATTACTTTCGAAGACCTATATCTGTGATACTGATTACACCGTCCCGAGTGGTGTAGTTTTCTCGTTCCCGATTTCCCACGGGAACACATTACCGGGATAAAAGTAGCCTATGTCACTCGGGGATAATATAGCTACATAATAGTAAAAGAATTTTCAAAATTGGTTTAGTACTTTTAGAGCAAATTCATTTCAAAATAGTGTATATTGACTGATGCCACATAATAGAATGCATTTTAGTAATTCCAAGACCAAATCTCAAGGCCCTGAATATAATATACCTTCAAGGGTATCACTCGGTCTGCAGAGATTCTATTTGGTAGTATGTAACAACTGTCCTGCCTGTTGGAAATATGATTTGAATTATGTACAGAGTGGCTTTGAACTTCGTAAGTTCCCGGTAACAAACAATCGGTCCCCAAAAAATGCTGGCAAAGTGTGGGCGTGTAATGCACCTCTGCCTACCCCTTTGGTAATACAGGCGTGATATACGTCTGTCTGTCTGTCAATTGTATCTCTATCTAATGTAGCAATAACTAAACGCCAAACTATGCTCTAGGTTATAGAGTAGCTGTGTACGTTTAATTGCGTTATTTCATACCTTGACACGTGAGTTGTCATACACACTTGGTTGTCACACGTGCCGGCTCGTAATTACGGAGGCGACGGCCATAACGGTATAATGCCTCGCTATTTAAAAAAACAGGCGTAGTGCGCGTCTGACCACGCATATAATAGGGTTCCGTAGTCACCCATAATTACCTCTATATAATAACTTCTGAACTAGCTACTAACTAACTAACTTCAGGTACACGGACTACCATCATGATTTTTTTCAGAATGCTTTATGAAGTTGAATATTACGCAAACAGATAAAGAAAGAATAAAGAAATATAATAATATTATTATTATAAAATTTGCACCAAAAAAAAAAATTACAATATAAAACGATATGAAAGACGTCAGCCTGTCAGCCGTGTTTTTTTTGTGTTAGGGTGGGCCGATACCTCACCGAGACGCCATGGCGACGTCGCCAGTCGGTCGCCAACTAGTTCTCATTGAGATATATGACGGCTAAGAATTATTAATGTTAATTACGTAAGTACTTAACACAAATTAATAGCTTAGGTAGTTTAAAATGTAAATGTTTAGTATAAAATGCTGATATCCGTGCATTAGGCCGATACCTCACCGAGACGCCATGGCGACGTGGCCAGCGACGTCGCCAACTAGTTCTCATTGAGATATATGACACTTGGCGACCGACTGGCGACGTTGCCAGTCGGTCGCCAAGTGAGTTAGCCGTCATATATCTCAATGAGAACTAGTTGGCGACCGACTGGCGACGTCGCCATGGCGTCTCGGTGAGGTATCGGCCGGTTATTTTCGTTACGGAATTTCTGGATTCGGTCTCCACGCTCAAGGCCCGCGATAGAAGCTATGCAATAGCTTAAAAATTTGACTGAACAAGCTCACAATGTTTTTAAATAAAATACCTATCTAATAATGACACTCCACCCACAATAGGGGTAGACGCGAGAAAAAAAATCACCCTACAGCACGTGTAGGGGAGGGACCGAAAAAAATATTTTTTTATGTTTTCTTTGACAACTATTTATAGTATAAATGTTAGCTCGTTATGTAGTTAATATTGTAATTTCATACTATTAGAAAAGAGTGGCCGTGAGTTTTATTGCCAGGCTACCTATTGTTTTGCGAATCGTAAGTTTAGAACCAATTTAGACTTTAATTGTAACCTTTATAACTGAGTGACTTTCAAAAGTGTTACCTTGTAACCCACATTTTCATTTAAATTTAAGCATATTCATGCTAAATAATAATAAATATTTTGGGACATTCTCACACAACGTCATCTAGCCCAAACTAAGCTATAAGCTTGTGCTGTGGGATCTAGACAACTGATAAACATACTTTAAATATATTTCTAAATACATTCATAACTAGCTAATCGCCGCAGCTCCGCCCGCGTGATTTAGTTTACTCGTTCCTGGTTCCCGTGGGAACACATTACCGGGATAAAAAGTAGCCTATGTTACTCAGGGTGCTGTAGCTTTCCTATGGTGAAGGAATTTTTGAAATCTATATTTTCTTCATACTTTAAATATATTTTTTTACATAGAGTCAGGAATACAAAATCATGTTTACGAAGCATTTTAAACCTTAAAATCTTACAATCCAAGCAGTATATCGCTTGACTCGTGGACTTGACCCTGAATTTTCAGGTCGATACTAGAATGCGCTAAGAGGTCCTATGTATCTAGGTATTACTGTATAGGTATACCGTATAGTACAGAGCGGTACCAATACTATCTACATTTTGTTATCTATACATTTTGCAACGAGCTTCTCTAACGCGGCTCACAGGTAGTGTTATTTAGTAGAAATCGTCACGTTACGCTTATCAGTGGTCCGCAAAAGCCAAAATATGGTCAGCTTATTAATAGTATTTTTAAATTTTGCATCGGTGTCGTTAGTAAAAAACTGTTTTCAATATTAGTCTGTTTTTGAGCTTCGATATCGTCCATGGGTTTTGAAGGTCAGATGGCAGTCGCTTCACGGAAAATATCGAAGTTCAACTACATCACAGTTAGAGTAGAAAGTCGACCCCAGTTGTCTGTTATTTAGTATTTGTTGTTATAGAGGCAACAGAAATACTGTATCTGTGGAAATTTCAAGTTTCTAACTGTCGCGCTTCATATATCGAGGAAGGCTATGTGTTATTAAAACATCACGCCACTTTTTTTTTAATTTTATTGTCTGGACATTCTCACACAATGTCATCTAGCCCAAATTAAGCTAATATAAGCTTGTGCTATGAGATCTAGACGACTGATAAACATACTTATACATTTCTTAAACCCAAACTCCGAAACAAACATTAATTTGATTCGACCCGAAATCGAACCTGGGTCCTTAGTGACGGCAGTACTCATACCACTGGGCCATCGAGGCAGCCTACCGAGGAGAGTACCTATAGTCGCGCTCTTATTGCTCGTAGCGCCACTACTTCCTGAGTTTAACGTCTTCAAAGAGCAGCCCTGAAAAACATGAACTTAATAACCGATTTCAAATTACAATTAAAAACACCTAAAACGATTCGTCGATTTGAAAGATATGAGGTAATTTGGTTAAAAACGTTGCGAAAACGGAATAAAAGAAATCTTTTGAGAGCGAACAAAGCCTCAGTTAAATAGTCACTAAACTGTAGATATTATCTCGACATCGGACACACCGCCGCGGCTCGGCGGCGGTGTGTCACTGCGGGGGGGGGCACTGTTTTAACAAAAAAATGCTCTTTAAAGTTGAATATCTCGCAAACGGACCCCTAAATCAAAAACTTGTCTTAGCAACCTCCCAATGTTTTGAAATACCTATCTAATAATACCCCACACGATGGGGGTTGAACCGAGAATAAAAAATATCTCACTTTAGTTGTAGGTGAGGTGGTTCCCCAGAGAAAAATATATTTCATAATTTTATTGTAGCACTTTGTCGGAATAGTAAATACACATCATCATTCATCGAGCCTTTTCCCAACTCAGTTGGGAAAAGGCTTTCCAGTCTAACTGCTATTCGGCTGAACTTCGATATTTTCCGTGAAACGACTGCCATCTGATCTTCACAACCCATGGACGATATCGAAGTTCTGTAGTTAGACCGCGAGGATTTTTGATTTAGGGCTCCAACTACCCCTAACGACTGCCATAGATGTTAGTATGACAACCGGGACCGACGCGACAACGTGCTCTCCGAGGCACGGAGGGGTCTCAGTGTCTTAAGACATGGTCACCCATCCTAAGACCGGCCTGAGTCGATGTTGCTTAACCTTTGCAATGTGTTAACATTGTCGGTTACCACTAGACCACGAGCCCCTCGAGGAATAGTAAATACATATATCCGTGCAAAATTTCATCTTTCTAGCACTAACCGTTTGGGAGGACGGACAGACGGATGGACATGACGAAACTATATAAGGGTTCCGAGATTTTTTACTACGTAACCCTAAAAACCGCCCGAGTGCGAGTCGGACTCGCGCACAAACAAAATCACGTTTGTTGTATGAGAGCCCCCTTAGTATTGATTATATTCTGTTTTTAGTATTTGCTGTTATAGAGGCAACAGAAATACATCATCTGTGAAAATGTCAACTTTCTAACTATCACGGTTCATGAGATACAGCGCAAAACAGACGGACGGACAGTGAAGTCTCTGTAATAGGGTTTCTTTTCAAATTCAATTTGATCCCATTCTGACAATTTGAAATTGGTAATTTTTGCTAAAATTAAAATTCCGGCATTGTGTTTCCAATAGGAAAGTACAAACGAATTAGACGCGAGCCAAGCCGAGGCCAACAGCTAGTAATGTGATAAATGAGATGTGCTCGCTCAGCTGTGCAGGTCAAGGTCAGGCCGCGGTGTAGAGGTCACGCGGGGTGGGGTCCCACTTGTAGCGGGTACCAACTTGCTGATCCTATGCCTCTATTGTTTCGTATTGTCTACTTACTACGTAGTTCTTATCGTAATGCAGAGAGGAAGCTTCTCTGTTGGATTAATACATTTGTAACCGACTTCAGTAAAGGAGGAACTTCTCAATTTTATATTGCACTAGCTGATCGCTGCAGCTCCGCCCGCGTGATTTAGTTTACTCGTTCCTGGTTCCCATGGGAACACATTACCGGGATAAAAAGTAGCCTATGTTACTCAGGGTGAATATAGCTTTCCAATGGTGAAAGAATTTTTGAAATCGGCACAGTAGTTTTTGAGTTTATTCATTACAAACATACAAAAATACAAACCTTTCCTCTTTATAATAGTAGTATCCATTTATATTGCTTTTATATATATTGCAAACTAGTACTTTCCGTGTTGTCTGGTCCCACTTCAATTTAGTCCGATTCTCCGACAATTTGGAATCTGTTCATTTTTGCTAAAATTGTGTACACAATCTGTTTACTGCGGCTCCTCCCGCGTGTTACAGGTTTCTCAAAATGTAGACACAGTCATTGATTATGTAACATTGTAACTACAAGTACATATTAATGAACTTATTGTCAAAATTGGTTTAGTACTTCCGGAACCTATTAATTAAATGAATAAATAAATATTTTTGGACATTCCCACAAACCGTCATCTAGCCCAAACTTAGCTATAAGCTTATGCTATGAGATCTAGACAACTGATATACATACTTATTGAGCGGAGTGAGCCGAAGGCGAACGGAGCTCCCATACAGCGACTCCAATGCGATTAAATGTAACGCTATATCTCATTAACTACTTGGCAGATTCTAGAAATTTTTGAAGTAAAAGTACTAGATTTAAGTGCAAAAAATGTGACGGAGTCAGAAATTTAAAAAAAGGCGCCAAAAATTATTTTTACCGAACACACTCCGCTCAATATGCAGCAGCGCAGGTGGCGCCAGCGTAGCAGCACCTAGTATATTTCTAAATACATACATAATATACATAGAAAACCCCCAAACTCCGAAACAAACATTTGTGGATCACTCAAATATCTGATTCGACCCGGGAATCGAAACCGAGACTCCGGAGTCGAAAGCCTATGTACTACCAACCACGCTACCGAAGCAGTTTATTCAAATTCAAACACCCAAAATTTGACGTTATTTTTGTCTTTTTATACAGTAAATATGAATCGGTACCGTCTGTGCGACATTAAAGCCCCACCTTAAAGGGGGAAAATTTAACGCCGAAGCGTACCGATTGTATTATAACCTCCCCGGAGACCCGATAGGGGGTCACAGAGGGGGGTGGATACCCCCCACTATTGCAGGACAGACGCACAACTATGCGACACGATCTCTTAAGCTAAATATAGTACAGGAAATGTGTCACCGTTGTATATTATATAGAGGGGAGATTTGATTGTTTGTTTGTTACTTAGATAAGCTCTGTAACTACTGAACTGCCTTTGAATATTCTGACACACGATCCCCGAATGCTATAGGCTATTTTGTAACGGACTTTAAAAAAACGAGGAACCCTATTACTTACTAAGACTTGCGCTGTCCGTCCGTCCGTCTGTCTTGCGCTGTATCTCATGAACCGTGATAGTTAAAAAGTTGAAATTGTCACAGATGATGTATTTCTGTTGCCTCTATAACAACAAATACTACAAAACACAATATAGGTACTTAACAAATATTTAAGGGGCTCCCCATACAACAAACGTATTTTTTTGCTATTTTTATAGATTATGGTACGTTACCCTTTGGGCGCGTGTCCGACTCGCACTTGACCGGCTTCATCCCGGTAATGTATATATACTTGGGAATTGGGTCCCATAAATTATTCGCGCGGGCGTCCGTTAGTCTTTAATAATTTTTATTTAATCTAAACCTTGCAACAATCACACCTCTGCCTACCCCTCAGCCCGTAGCATACACAACATATGTAAATAACCCAGTTGGTATTGCATATCGTTGGGTTGCATATCGGCGCGTTCAGAGACCCGCCGCCGCCGCCGCCGTTGTTGGCTCGGCGCCATCGCGCCAGAGCGGCACGTGTCCGGTGTCGCTCACCACTCACCAGCCGACAGGCGCGTGGTGTTCATATTTACCGTCATTATAATCACATTATTACTATATAGAAATGGGGAATGTCCCCCTTAGCTCTCGAGAACTGCTTATGCTCCAATGATGGTTGACCCCTCTATGGATAGCCCTCGATCTGGAGGCAAGCCAAAACATCGAAAATTTGACCTAGCCCTAAGGGGTCAAAAGTTATAGGCCAAAACCTATACGCGTGGTGCGACGTGAAAAACCGCGCAATACACCATACTAGTATTATATAATATTATATAATACTAGTATGGTGTCTTGCGCGGTTTGTATGTGTATGACTAGCAGCCCGCTTGACAAATTATATACTAAAACCTTCCTCGAGAACCACTCTATCCATTGGTGAAAACCGCATCAAAATCCGTTGCATAGTTTTAAAGATCTAAGCAAACCTATGTATGGACAGACAGACATTAAGCGACTTTGTTTAATACTAATTATGTATTTATACGAGTATATTTGTATAGTAGTTGGAGCCCCAAATCAAAAATCCGACCGGTCTAACTGCAGAACTTCGATATCGCCCATGGGTTGTGAAGGTCAGATGGCAGTCGCTTCACGGAAAATATCGAAGTTCAGCCGAATCGCAGTTAGACTGGAAAGCCGACCCCAACTGAGTTGGGAAAAGGCTCGGTGAATGATGATTTGTATAATATATTAAATACATTGCGTAGTTAAAAAAAAATAAAAAAATAATAAATATTTCACTATTCAAATAGAATATAGTAAATATTAAAAAAAATCACGTTTATCTTATAAAACAAATGTAATTGTTTTGATACGAAACCCCCATGGAACCATCAGCACCACCTTGGGGTAAGGTGACGCTGGTGTGTGGGGTTAGCCCGCAGCCTCTAGGCCTATGCCCGGAGAGTCCAGGCCCACCCACTAACTGAACCAACCTCCGGAAGCCGTCCTGTCGCCTTAGCTGGGAGGTGCCGCTGGATCCCGCGTGTGGAGGATATTACCACCTTACGGACGCACAGACGGCACCTCGGCGACGGCTCGTCAGGTGAAATCCCACCTAGATTGTAGATAAATAGATAATAGATTCTAGATTGTGGATATATAGTTTGTATTCTATTAGAAATAACTTTTCCATTCATTGAATTATGTATGATATTTATTGTTGTTTAGTGCCTCGGAGAGCAAGTTAAGCCGTCGGTCCCGGTTGTCATACGAACATCTATGGCCGTCGTTAGGGGTTGTGTGAGCCCTAAATCAAAAATCCGACCGGTCTAACTCCAGAACTTCGATATCGCCCATGGGTTGTGGAGGTCAGATGGCAGTCGCTTCACGGAAAATATCGAAGTTCAGCCGAAACGCAGTTAGATTGGCTTTCCCCAACTGAAGAAAAACACACTTTTTTTTTTTTTTTTTTTTTTAATTCCGCGGCCCAAGGCCGCGGCCGCTCTAACGTCCGTTGCCGGGCGTCCCTGGTTACTAGCAGAGAAGAAAAACACACTTGGGAAAAGCTTGTGAATGATGATTTAATCTAAATAAAATCTAAAAATAAATAAATAATGACACTGGTACCGTAGTTTAGCAGTAACTTGATAGTAGGCAAGAATCCAGAATTCATACCCTCTCTTCAACCACGTTGTATATATTCCTTGCACAAGCTTATTTAGTTTAATTTGGACTAGATTACCTATGACGTTGTTTCAGAATCTCTTCGGTCAGGGCAATAATAGGTCACAGCCGCAAAATACTCGTAGGTACTTAGTAACGTAGTTAATAAGGATAACTAAACATATTCTAACTTACGACTACTAAATACAGCGATTTCTTCACTTCAGGATTATCCTCGTGTGTGCACTAGTGTTTACTCATTAGCCATTTAGAGAAACAGCCGTTCTGATGTTAAGACTTTTTGATACAATTATACATTCAGATCGGACGGTATGTCGTTGCTACCGTGGAAGATGGGAAGGCCTTTGGTGTGGGACGTTACGTGCGTTGACACCTTAGCACCTTCACACCTTCCAAGCACATCCGGATGTGCGGCGCTGCTGCTGCATCGGCTGAAGGCCTCAAACGGAGTAAATATGCTAACCTAGACCATGGGGTCCGAGTGCTCGCCGCGCCGCGTATAGACACATTGCTGTACGCTTAATCGATGCTTCTCAGGACCAGAAGGCTGGCTATTTTCTGGCCCAAAGAATAAGTATCGCCATCCAACGTGGCAACACAGCCAGCATTCTGAGAACCTTCCCAGTCGACAATGAGGCGGAGGATTTTCTAAACGATATTTTATAATGTAAAAATTTTAGTCTATAATTACTTATGTATATTGTAATTCTTATTGTAAATACACATTCATGGAATTATTCGTTCCGTGCATTAAAGAATTGGCCATTTTGTGATAAGTCCTTCTGCAGATTCTGCCATTATGCGACTCTATATTAGACCGACTTCAAAATAAGGAAGAGATTCTAAATTCGACAAAGATGTTTTGTCTTCGTTCCCTTATATGTTTGAACTGGACCGATCACACTTTTCGTAACCCTCTCGTCACGTTTACCAGCTTACTTCAAAAACAACCGCCTCCTTACACATGTACATAACAATACATAACAATTATTAGCAACAATTAGCTCAAACAGCGCAACAGGTTACAATCAGGGATAATTAGTTAAGTGTTAAACTGTGAGTCACTCACGACCTCACCACTGTTAACAGTTAATACCTGCTTACTTACTGTAGGCTGTGTAGGGTTGTTACACCTAACATATGTATATATGCAGGTAAACTATTTACAAAACACACGTCAAAAATAGAATTATAATAAAACAATCAAAATCGTTTCACCCAGTCCGGAGATATGAGGTAACACACAAAAAAAAAGATACAGTCGAATTGAGAACCTCCTTTTTTGGAAGTCGGTTGAGAATATTTCATTAATTCATAAGCTAGCTGTTACCGACAGCTCCGCACGCGTGGGATCTAAAGTGTCCTATTTTCTTCTCCGTTCTCAAAACTATCCCTATGCCGGTTTTCATCCAAATCCGACCAGTCCAGACCAGAGTAAATGTAACTTAAGAACCAAATTTGACTTTAATTATTATAACCTTTACAACTGACTGACTTTTAAAAGTGTTACTTTGAAACCTAATTACTTAAATAAAGATATTTTAATTTTTCAATATTTACACTGACTTGCCTCTAGAGTAGTCTAGAGCATGACAGCGTCGACATCAGTCACTCACCGACGCGGGATAAAACCCAATTCCCAATGACACGGGATTTTCATCTCGACCAAACCCCCGAAAAGGCCACCTGGGTCGCCCGGCGGTCGCCCGGCGGTCAAAGTCTGCCGGGCGCCACAATACCTTCTAGTGTCACCAGATACGCCCGCAGCAATGGACATGGAAGTGGCCACGGTCTCGCAGAATTAAAAAAAAAAGCGTCGACATCAGTCTATCAACGTTTTCAACCAATGATATCGCAGAATATTAACATTCTTCACAATGTCGACTCTACCATGTTTAAAGGCGGGAAGCCCTTTTTTCAACTGACTTCCAAAAAAGGAGGAGGTCCTTAATTCGACTGTATGTTTTTTTATGTTTCCTCATATCTATGGACTGGGTGAACCGTATTTTTTTTTTAATGAAAGCTTTTACTTCCGAGTGGTCACTCAGTCACTGGTCACTGGTCCCATTCCGACAAACAGACAGACAAAAATATATTCAATGCAAATAAACAAACAACCAAAACTTTTTTCTTTATTTATAATACCTAAATGTTTTATAATAATAATAATAATAAATATTGTTGGACATTCTCACACGTCATCTAGCCCAAACTAAGCTATAAGCTTGTGCTGTGGGATCTAGACAACTTAATACACATTTAATTTTAAATACATAGTTACATAATATACATAGAAATCACCCAAAGTCAGAAACATAAATATTAGATTCGACCCGGGAATCGAACCCGCGACTCCGGAGTCGAAAGCCGATGCACTACCGACCTCGCCACCGAAGCAGTATATGCTACTCGTAACTCGTATGATATACTCGTACTCGTACTCGTACTCGTGCTCCTCCGCTGACTGCAATGACGTATACAATTTATTATTCTTCTCAAACAAAATTAAAAGATTTGGAACCGACCACCAGTGTACATTGACCTCTTGAGCCTGGTTACTTATTGTGCGTTAAGTATCATTATAAAATGGTTAGTCATTGTTTGGTTTCGCAAAATGTAGGTCTTGTGGTATTACGAGTTAGCTTCCGAAACTAATATTTATTGAACTTGAGAACCTCCTTTTTAGGGTTCCGTACCTAAAGGGTAAACAGGAACCTTATTACTGAAACTTCGCTGTCCATCCGTCCATCTGTTTTGAGTTGTATCTCATGAACCGTGATAGTTAGAAAGTTGACATTTTCACAGATGATGTGTATCTGTTGCCGCTATAACAACAAAAACAAAAAAAAACAGAATACAATAAATATTTAAATACTGAATGGAGTCAGGCGTTACCTGGCGAAAGTCCATCATAAAACAATGGAGTATATGATGTTGGATTTTTTATATAATTGCACTAATTTCGCTAAATAGAAGACATTATAAACGTCGACATGGGAATGCTAAATAAAAAACGTAGACAGATTAGTTGCCGTTTATTACTCTCTTCCCCTGGTCCTAGCATGAAATACACTGCCTGTTTGCCGTATCTGGGTTCCGTATCGTCGAGTATTTCCAATGTCTTGAAGAATAGCGATATATTTCCGGGTTTCAGAGCCTAGAACACTTTGAAGGTTTTATGTAATGATAAAGATTTGGTGACTAATTCAAAAAGTCGGCAGTTTATTTGCCACATTGTGATACTGGTGGTACGCGGTATGTGGGGCAGACGGGTAGATCTTTTGAAGTTAGATATAGGAAGCATTTGTCTGCTTTCCGCAACGGCTGTCCAGAGAAGTCCCACTTTGCTAAGCATTTTCTGGATACCGGACATACCTTAAACAATGAAAACACCTTTGAGATTTTGAGGTTGGGCGAGAAGGGGTTCAGATTGTGCGTCTGGGAGCGGTTAGAAATAATTAAGCGGGATGTGGATACTCTACTCAATGAAAAGACTGATTTCCATACATCTCCTCTGCTTAGGTTGTTTGTGGAAAGACAGCCACAGTAGTTTTTATCGTCCTGAGGCACATGTCGCACCATAGTCTGATAATTTAAAAGTTTCTTTTTGATAAAAATACCTAAGTATTACTTACGGAACCACATTTAATATTTCTAACCCCGGTTTTGTTTTTGGCATGTCTGAATCGTGTTAACAATATGTTCAATGGTTAAGTACTTACATGTGAGACGTCCTGCATCGCGCTAGCGAGATTTGTACGTTCATACCTTAAAAGCAGCTACGTTGTTGCTTCGTATTTTGCTGTTCTCTTTGGAGACAGTCTTGAGAATGCCTCGTGAGTAGGTGAAACATATGTCGACGTTTATAATGTCTTCTATTTAGCGAAATTAGTGCAATTATATAAAAACGCGATTCCGGGTCGCACTCGGCCGGTTCTTTTTTAAATTATGTTAATAAACAACTTTTCAGAATCATATACCTTCTACATAATATCTGAGAATCATTGATGGTAAAATAAAATCCGATGTAAGGTTGTGAAGTTGATGCACCAGCCTCCCGCACTCATCACACCCCTGCCTACCCCTGATACTCAACTAAATACCGCGAGATAGCGAACTTTATTAACCATTACAGTTTTTGAGATCATTTTATGGGGCGTTTATTGTTAATTAGTGACTTTATATAACAATTCATGGTTTCGGTATCGGCTGAATTATTTTTGACTAAACTACGTTTTTTTTTAACTTTTGATCTAACGTCGATCGCTGGAACCAAATTTAGAAAAAAATGACTTCAAATTGTCGGAATGGAATCAAATTTAAATGGGGCCACAGGGGTAGCACCAGCTTTTAAATAAAAATAAATTCGGAATCGGTCTATCCCTTAGAGATATTAGGTCCATGAGTCTAGTCAAGAGATAAATGAGGGAGCAAACATAACAAAGAATAAAAATACAGTCGAATTGAGAAACTCCTCTTTTTTTAAGTCAGTTAAAAAGACAATGGCATCATTTAAATGTTAAATGTATATATTCTTACATCTATAGTTCAAAGACCTCACTCACCGACAGATGCTCATTCTGCTGTTAACATCGTAACGTAACGCACAAACTGTCTGCTATGGACAATTTAGGATATGTTCGGATTAAGCAAACAATTTGTGGCTGAACTACACTGGCGGTTTGAACTAACACCTCGTATACAGTATAGCTCGTAATGTAGAATCTATATAAATGACTAGCTGTTCCGGCAAACTTCGTACCGCCGTTATAAACCTTCCCTGAACCTCCACTAATATTTCAAGATCTAAATCAGCCAAATCGGCTCAAACGTTGCCAAGCTTTAGCGAGACAACCGATATAGATATAGTGGTCCCACCTTTTAAACCTTCCCAGAACTTCTACGAATATTTTGGGACCAAGATTAGGAAAATCGGTCCAGCCGTTGCCGAACTTTAGCAAGACAAAAAACGGCGATTCATTTTTATTTACTTATAAATTAATACATTTGAAAATATGTGTATGAGTTTTTTTTAATATACATTTGTTTAACAAAGTTCGACTAGAACCACCTTAAAACTGCCACAGATAATTTGCTTAATCCGAATATATACGAAAATTTGATATTTTAGACTAAAATAACCAGTGAATAAAAATATAAAGTGGAGGAACTAAATAAAATGATATGAAAATCCAAACGGTGGCGGCGAGTAGGACTCTCAGCGGTGAGCCGCCGCGCTCCACCGCGTACTACTACGCCGACCTTGAACGTCTCAAGCGGACAACTCAGGAGCCGACACAGGAGACGCTAGCCAAGAACCCTGAAGAACTAAGCGAATATGTCGACACCACTGAGGTAGTCAACGACGGAGCTGTCCGCGAAGTGCCCCCACTGCGGGATCGAGGTCGCCAGTGGAGTCTCCCAGAATACAGCACTCCTGAAAACTCCAGAAAAATCGAAGAAACCTACTCTACGGCTGGCACATTCCCTATGCCTGAACCGAAAGAGAAAGAACCGCTTCTAGCTGAGTTGGAAGTTGTTGGCAGACTGCCGTTGACTCAGTTGGAGTCTTCATCAGGAGTTAGGAGGAGTAGGAGCTGGTATCTGTGCTGTCCGAATGTTGCTGAGGAGGAGATATCGAGGGAATCTTCCTGGAGGTACTCCAGTCTGAGGCCGGTGACGGCGCCTCCTATAGCTGGCCAGAACGGAATACTTCGGATGGTAGGTATTTGATGAGGTTTCGACATCTCTCCGAAGTTGTTGCAGTTTAATGTTGATCAGCTCACGCCAAAATAAGTTTGCGAAGTTTGTTAGCATTAGCAAGTAATTTCTAAACGTATTTTTGATATATTTTTCGGACAGATTACCAAAGATATATCAGCGCAAGAGCTGCGGTTATGCAAAAGGCGCATTTAGCTGATGAGATTAGACCATGGACTCGGTCTCCTCAGATCTCTGTATGATATAGTGCAGTGGTGTCTCATTCAGATATTTTACTATATTTTAAATTAAATTCGAGTCCGAGACCCCCAGAACTTTAATTGACTTTGCCATAGCTGCTGGCACGTAAGAATTTGTTGCCTTTCATCAACATTAAAATTTTTATATTTTGGTTTTGATTATTTTTCAAAAATACTATATGGCTGCTACTTGTTATTCAATTCATTTGCAATATAGGCTTGCTCCCTATTACGTCGGATCAAAAGTACTGGCAAATTGTGGGTGTGTAACGCACCTCCGCCTACACCTCCAGGCCTACATTTCCTATATTATACGCTACGATTTAAATAACTACTTTGGCCTGATTTTCTTATTAACATAGGTCCCTGTGTCAGACCTGATTATCGAACCGTTTATTGCCTTCTTCACCTTTACTTTTAACCTTTTTACTACATTTAACCTGGCTGTGACAATAGTTGCTCAGGATCCCATTTGCCTTGTCATAGAACAGCCGAAATAGCATCTCATCTGGAGCAGTAACCTGAACAATCAAACGGTCCTGCCCCCTTACCAACTTATGATATCGCAAGAGATTGGGTCACGTGACCAATGAATCAAACCTTCCTATCTGTTTCGTCCCCAGGTGGCGACAGAAAGCTCAGGTCCAGACGACCTGGCGTCTCTCCGCGTGGAGCGTGACGCGCTCGCCCGCGCGTTGGCGGCGGAGAGACAACGCGCGGCCACAGCCGCTCGAGCGCACGACGCGCGTCTTGCAGAACTGCACGGAGTGATAGCGGAGCTGGTGCGGAGGCGGGCGCACGATAAACACGCGCGGGCGATTCCTGAGGAGGAAGTGTCTGGTCAGTATCTAAAATTGTCTGGTTCTTAGTTTCTGGACTAATGGTTCCACTAGGATCTTCAAGTGCATTATGGCTCCATTGATGGGTCCAAAAGGAGCTGCGAATTCCTATCGCATCAATATACTACCAATTTAAATATGTAATCTACGTAATGCAACAGATTTTCACCAATGGATAGTGTTGTTCTCAAGTAACCGTGAAACCACTGCCATCGCCCACACTCGCCACATCGATTTTTACTGTTTTATTACCCGACTGCCAAGGCAGGGTTATGTGTGCTGTATACAGTAAAGTGTATGTATGTTCCAGACGAGTGCGAGTCGACGACTCAGCCGGCCGGCGAGCCTGACTTGCAGGAGGACACCTCACGGACTGAACAGGTACAACATGATTACGTAATACTATACATCTATAAGTACTAACTCTGATTTCTCTATCGAAGCTATGAGCGTGACTACATAACGCATATAGCCTCGATAGAGATATCTCTATTTGGTCACGTGATCGCAATTTGCTGCGATATCATTGGTTTTGGACAAACTTTTCCCGCCCGCGCCGCTATGCTAGAACGGCGGGAATATAATGTTTATAATGATGTTTATCTAATCTCATTTCGAAAAAATAAACCCTATGATTTTGACAGCGGTAACTATAATAAAATTGAAAAGTTATTTTATGAAACAGATTTTGTATGATATTTTCTGCAGATCTGTATATTATGATAAAGTTCTACTTGCAATAACAGGCTAAGGTCTGTCTACCATACCGCCTTGTCGATAACTTCTTCAAGTTTGTGTTGTCAATGACCTAAACGCATGAGATTAGATAACGTAGTGCATGAGACTGCACATAATATGTATTACGAGTAGAACTCTCGTAGGATACTATAGAGTTATAGAGAAACTCGACTAGCCTCGTTTCTTCAAAACCTTAGTTACTCGTGATCTAATAGGTACTCCTCTTTATGCAACACTTTTCAACCGACTTGCAAAAAAGGAGGCGGTTCTCAATTGGGTGCAAAAGGGCTCTACCAACGTCTATAGGGCCCCAGCGACCTCACCTGCTAGTGGCGCACCTGCTGATAAACGGACGAGGCTCGTTAATTTACGGTACCTATGGAGTGGCTTCGGCCCCTACGTGGGTACCAGGTGGTACAACAGTGTTGGTCCGGGGGGGTACCACCGTGCAGCTGTGCTAAAGCCCCCCAAGTAACCCAGCCCAGGCTGGGTTGCGTTAGGGGTTCAGCAGCTGCACCGCCGGGCCCGGGGCGATGTATGGTGCAGCAGGCATGGGACCAGTGGGGGCGAAACGGAGTCTAGTGTGGGTGGTGTGGGTCGATTCGCCGGCCAGGGAGACCCTTAGCAACGGCGTTGCCGCGGCCGCCCGCAACACAGTCATGGGGCCCGCCTGGGGCCAACCACCCCAGGAGGCTGCCCCACATGTTGCGCATAATCCTGATGTGGGATCGCCGCTCCGGGTGGTAACCGGTGTGGGGTAGCGGCGGCCTTGCATCAGGGGGGTTTGGGAGCCCTTCCGTCCGGCGGGTCGGCTCCGACCTAACCACACGGTTCTAGACAAAGCTAGCCCCTGCGCTTTGTCACTTACTGCTGCACCAAATGTCGCCCTGTCTTCACGCTTCTTCTTCAAAATCTACAATGGCAGTGCAACAAAAAAGAAATAAACGTTACACAGCGGCCCTAGGAAACCCCACAACTTCACATTTCGAGGTGGAGTTCACTAACGTCCGTGGACTCCATGCGAACCTCGATACCGTCCACCACCACCTTGAGACGGCACGGCCCGCTGTGATGTTCCTCACGGAGACACAAATACGCCGCCCTG
Source organism: Nudaria mundana (assembly GCA_963556515.1). Classification (NCBI taxonomy): domain Eukaryota; kingdom Metazoa; phylum Arthropoda; class Insecta; order Lepidoptera; family Erebidae; genus Nudaria; species Nudaria mundana. The sequence continues at coordinate 235,358 of OY748314.1, forward strand.
ACGACACGTCTTACCTGTGTTACCCCGGCTATGTCATCGAGGAACAATTTCGAGACAAAGCCGGGGTGTGCGTGTTCGTTAGGGCGGATGTTTGCTGCCGCCGGTTGCGCTGCCTAGAGAACCCCTCCAATTCCGTCCTTTGGCTGCACGTAGACCATGGCTCTATGAGCCAGATCTACGTGTGCGTCTACCGATCCCACACAGGGGATTCTGAGACAACAAAGCTCTTCCAGTACCTCAGCGAGACGGCTGATGAAGCGCAGGTGCGGTTCCCGAACGCTGACCTAGTATTTCTGGGGGACTTCAATGGCCATCACATTGAATGGCTGGGGTCCCTCAAGACTGATCATGCGGGTAGAGCCGCCCATGCGTTCGCTCTCTCCCACGGTCTGACCCAGATGGTATGCGGGATCACCCGGATACCAGACAGGTCAGATCACGCGCCCGCTCTGCTGGATCTACTGCTGACGAGTCGCCCAGCCCAGTACAGTGTTTCAGTAGGAGCCCCACTGGGTAGTTCCGACCACTGTGTTGTTCACGCTGGCATGAAGGTGTCACCTCCTGCACGTCCTGTACAAACGTCACGACGACTATGGCACTACTCGTCAGCGGATTGGGACGGTCTACGCGATTATTATGCGTCCGTCCCCTGGAGCCAGCGCTGCTTTGTAGGAAAGGCTCCTTCGGATAGTGCTTCTGCTATTGCTGGCGAGATCAGTTTAGGGATGGATTATTACATCCCTTTCACTGATGTCGCCAGTATCCGCAGAGCCCGTCCCTGGTTCGGGCGAGATTGTGCCAAAGCTGTTCGACAAAAACAGTCGGCATATCGCGCCTGGATCAGGGCCCGGGCTGTGCGCGACCCAAACGTGGGCCACCTCAAAGCAGCGTACAACCGGGCCACAAAGTCGAGTAAGAGGGCCTTTAAGAGAGCGGATGCCCAGCGCGTCGCGCGGCTTGGTCAGGAGCTCACTTCCCATCCCACGGGCAGCCGTGGATTCTGGCAACTGGCCAAAGCCGTGCAATCTAACTTTTGTCAGCCCTCGCTGCCACCACTGCGTTACCCAGATGGAACACTGGCTCACAAAGCCCAAGAGAAAGCGGATATGCTCGCAGACCTCTTTGCGGCTAATTCCCGGGTCGACGACCGTGGCCTGCAGCCCCCCGCCATCGCCAACTGTGGCCACACAATGCCTGATATTGTTATCAGGCAATGTGATGTACGGGCAGTGCTGCGGTCACTCGACACGCGGAAAGCCAGTGGCCCTGACGGCATTCCGGCGGTGGTGCTACGAAAATGTGCAGCTGAGTTGTCTCCAGTATTAACGCGTCTGTACCGCCTGTCATACTCTTCTGGGCTCGTGCCGGAGGTCTGGAAGGAGGCGAACGTACAACCGATCCCCAAGAAAGGGGATCGGTCCGATCCAGGCAACTATCGACCCATAGCTGTCACCTCAGTCATTTGCAAGGTGCTTGAGCTCCTTATAAATAAGCAGCTCATGCAATTCCTAGAGGATCACTCGCTAATCAATGATCGACAATACGGCTTCAGGCCAAAGCGATCAACGGGTGATCTTCTGGCATTCGTAACGCATGTCTGGGGTGGGGCTATGGAAAGGCACGGCGAGTCCTTGGCTATTAGCCTGGACATCGCCAAAACCTTCGATAGGGTCTGGCATGCTTCGCTCCTTTCCAAGCTTCCGGCATATGGTCTACCTCCTCAACTGTGCAGCTGGATTGCCAGTTTTTTAAACGAGCGCCGAGTGCGGGTCCTCTGCGATGGCCAGGCTTCTCGCTTCTTGCAAGTGAATGCCGGGGTACCGCAGGGGTCCGTACTATCACCAACTCTCTTTCTTCTGCATATCAATGATATGCTATCCCTCGGGAACATTCATTGCTATGCAGATGACAGCACACTGCACGGGAGTTACTCGGTTCGTCCGACGGCGGCGCGATCTGAGATTGAGGAGGAGAGACGACGACTCGTGGCTGATCTCGACCGTAACCTCGACAGTACCTCTCAATGGGGTACCGAGAACCTGGTCGAGTTCAATGCCCGCAAAACACAGGCGTGTGCATTTACTGCGAAGAAATCCCCTTTCCTTCCCCTACCCTCTCTTCAGAATGCATTATTACCAATGAAGGACAACCTTGATATCCTTGGCATAGACGTTCGTCGAGAGCTCAATAATAAAAACTACATCGAAAGATGTATAGGGCTAGCTTCGCGGAAACTAGGAATACTGAATAAGGTAAAGAGATTCTTTACACCGGACCAGAGGTGTCTGCTGTACAAGACGCAGATTAGACCCTGCGTCGAATACTGCTCTCACCTCTAGGACGGCTCCGCGAAGTATCTGCTGGACGCTCTCGACGCTATGCAGCGACGGGCTATCCGTATTATAGATTGTCCGGAGGTAACGAGAAGCCTTGAGCCGCTAGTTCAGCGCCGAACAATAGCTTCCTTGGCCGCATTCTACCGTATTTACCACGGCGAGTGTTCTGAAGAGCTCTTCAATCTGATCCCACCCTCTTCCTTCCGATCCCGAACGACTCGTGCCGGGCAGAGATGCCACCCCCACACAGTGGATAGCATGTTCGCGAGAACCGAACGTTTTAAACGTTCGTTTCTCTGCCGAACGATAGTGGCCTGGAACGCCCTGCCTGTGCAGGTGTTTCCTCCCACATATAATCCTGGGTTCTTTAAGCGGAGCGTGAAGAGGCACATCAGTAGGTCGTCAAGTTGAGGGCCACTCTCAATAGAAATGTGTGCTGTGAGAGTGGCCCACAATCGCTAGACGTCGTCACGACTTACCACCAGGCGGGCGGCGTCAATTTGGCGAACCAAATATAAAAAAAAAAAAAAAAAAAAAAAAAATTGGACGGTCCATATCCCCGATGGAAGTGGTCCCATTTCGGTAATTTGAAGTCGATTGTTGTGTCAATTTTTTAACGTGTATTTTTATAAACCACTCTTTTATTAACCTCTAAATAATATAATATTGTTATACAGATCGACACATCGTCAGCCCTCAGCCCCGTGGACATGCCTCCCCCCCGCGACTCCCTCCCCCGCGCCCCTCGCCCCTCGCACGATGACTCCTCAGACTCTAGTGGACAGTTACACAGGTAAGTCCTGGAGCGTTCTACACTATATTACCCGTGATATGTATCATTTGAGGAGGGGTGATGTGTTCTCTTCGATGTGGAATTGGGGACGAGACAACTAAATAAAGCGGGCGGTGCCGCGGCGATCAGCTAGTCACGGATAAAGAATACGAGCACAACACCTCAAAACGCGCGAGCATATTGTAAGTGTGCGAGTTACGGCGTCGATACAGCGCCATCTATCTGCTGTTACGGAACTAACCGCTATGGTAGACCGTGCATCATATTGTTGTCATTACGTTAATATATAACTAGATGGCTCTGTTGTCAGTTCATCAATAAGGTCGGGACAAACTTTGTGTGAACAGATACGTTTGTCCCGAAGTCTGGATGTTTCCTATGTATAATATTATGTATGTGTTTACAAAACAAAATGTATATAAGTATTGATATCAGTTTATCTAGTACTCATATCACATTCAGGGGCGAAGCTTCATAAGCATAACATACATAAAAAAATAAAGCAGTCGAATTGAGAACCTCCTCCATTTTTGAGGTTGGTTAAAAATCAAAGTTAAAAGCAGTCGAATTGAGAACCTCCTCCATTTTTGAGGTTGGTTAAAAATCAAAGTTAAAAGCAGTCGAATTGAGAACCTCCTCCATTTTTGAGGTTGGTTAAAAATCAAAGTTAAAAGCAGTCGAATTGAGAACCTCCCCCATTTTTGAGGTCGGTTAAAAATCAAAGTTAAATTACAACAGATTTTTTCTATTTTATTTCATGCGCTATTATCACTACAGGCATAATTGTTCGCGGTGGCTAACGTCCGGAGTTTTCCCGGGTTTGTCGCTCTGTTGATGTTGCATATGCTTTTCCAAAACGCTATCATATTTCGATAATAATGAAACTAATTCTCAAAAGTTACCTCTATTTAATGAATCTTTGGACTCGTCATGTCCTCTAAAAGGCAATTCCTGTTGCGCTATATAAATGACAAACTACAACCACAAGTCTTTGAAAAATACTACGGTTTTGGTCAATTTGCTGATTGTGTTTTGCAGCAAATTGGCGTGAAAAGTGAGTTTTACTTACTTTAGAAATACACAAATCTGGCGTTGTTTAGGAGAAACAACTGACGACTTTCTCTGATCAAACTTAATGATTTTATCCTTTGGTCTTTTAATAAAACGTTACAGCACCTCAAATCATCACAAGGCACAATTTCTTACATATTTAAGAGTCCTCCTATTAAATTTTACCGTTTTCGCTGATTTTACAGACGTGTTTTTACACTGAAAATACTGTATTTTTATAAGTTTTAATGCACAACATGAAATATCATTTCAATAATGATCTAATAAGTGAGCTACTTTCTTATTTTTGTCATTAAATTTTGATTAATCGACCTAAAACAATCGGTAGTTTTTCGTATCTTTTGCTGGAAGAGGTCTAGAATATCACAAATTCACTAATCGTTTTGACGTCTAAAAAGTATTACAAAAATACAGTGTATTCTTTTAAAAGTCATCTATCAAATGTATGGATTACTTTTTATCACTTTCATAAAAAAAAATTGAGTAAACAAATATTTAAGTTAGTCAAATTTTAGAGAAAATGGGCAATGAATTGGTTCTTATTTCGGCTACATAAAACTCTCGTTCATAAAATTAAAACAACATAACCTTGGTTCAAAATCAATCCATTTTCAAAAAAAAAGAAAGCTAAATAATAAAAAATAGGCTGTAAATAATCTTTTAAAAACACCTAAATTTCGCTTTATAATACTCGATGCATGCCTCAAGTAAACAGTCCGCGCCAAGCGCTTACAGGGAGAGGACGTGTCGCTCTGCGCGCCAAAATTCGACGCCGTCTACAGACGAATATAGCGTGGCGTGAGATTTTGATACTTTGGTAATATTAGTTATTATTTTGTGATGATTAGGCTTCTTTTTAAATACAACAAGTGATTATGTAGAATGTATTTATCATTGTTTTTGTTAAAAAAAGCTGTTATATTTTATAAAGCTGGATTACTCACTCACTCACTGACACAATTTTATTGTTCTCCTTGATGGTGGAGGGGAAGGTACCTATGTTTTTTTTGCAGAAATGTAAAGGGGGTTCGGGGACCTAGGGAAAATTCCGAGTTTTTGAGATTTGCCGTCCAGTCCCCCAAGGGGGGCTCCCGAGTAGAGTCAAACTGAGTAATAATTTTATAGAAGTAGTTTTTTATTTTATTTTTTTGTATTGGGTTCGCCAATTTGACGCCACCCGCCTGGTAGTAAGTCGTGACAACGTCAAGCGATTGTGGGTCACTCACAGCACACTATACTATAGAGAGTGGCCCTCAACTTGACGACCTACTGAACCCAGGATTATATGTGGGAGGAAACACGTGCACAGGCAGGGCGTTCCAGGCCAGTATCGTTCGGCACAGAAACGAACGTTTAAAACGTTCGGTTCTCGCGAACATGTACCTACTGTGTGGGAGTGGCATCTCTGCCCGGCACGCGTTGTTCGGGATCGGAAGGAAGATGGGATCAGATTGAAGAGCTCTTCAGAATGCTCGCCGTGGTAAATACGGTAGAATGCGGCCAAGGAAGCTATTGTTCGGCGCTGAACTAGCGGCTCAAAGCTTCCCGTTACCTCCGGACAATCGGAATACGGATAGCTCGACGCTGCATAGCGTCGAGAGCGTCCAGCAAATACTTCGCGGAGCCGTCCCGGAAGTGAGAGCAGTATTCGATGCAGGGTCCAATCTGCGTCTTGTACAGCAGACACCTCTGATGCAGTGTAAATAATCGCTTTACCTTATTCAGTATTCCTAGTTTCCACGAAGCTAGCCCTATACATCTTTCGATGTAGTTTTTATTATTGAGCTCTTGACGAACTTCTATGTCAAGGATCTCAAGGTTGCCCTTCATTGGTAATAATGCATTCTGAAGAGAGGGTAGGGGAAGGAAAGGGGATTTCTTCGCTGTAAATGCACACGCCTGCAATGTGCTGTCATCTGTATAACAATGAATGTTCCCGAGGGATAGCATATCATTGATTTGCAGAAGGAAGAGTTGGTGACAGCACGGACCCCTGCTGCGCCCCGGTATTGTTCCTCGATACATATATACATAACCGGGGCAACACAGGTAAGGCGTGTTGTCAGGGCGGCGCATTTGTGTCTCCGTGAGAAACGTCACAGTGGGCCGAGCCGTCTCAAGGTATGGTGGACGGCATCGAGGTTCGCATGGAGTCCACGGATGTTGGTGAACTCCACCTCGAAAAGTGAAGCTGTGGGGTTTCCTGGGGCCGCTGTGGAACGTTTACTTATTTCTGTTGCACTGCCATTATAAATTTGAAGAAGAAGCGTGAAGACAGGGCGACATTTGGTGCAGCAGTAATAAGTGACAAAGCGCAGGGGCTAACTTCGTCTGGAACCGTGTGGTTAGGTTGGAGCCGACCCGCCGGACGGAAGGGCTACCAAACCCCCCTGGTGCAAGGCCGCCGCTATCCCACACCGGTTACCACCCGGAACGGCGATCCCACATCAGGATTATGCGCGAGAACATGTGGGGCAGCCTCCTGGTGTGGTTGGTCCCAGGCGGGCCCCATGACTGTGTTGCGAGCGGCCGCGGCAACGCCGTTGCTAAGGGTCTCCCTGGCCAGCGAATCGACCCACACCACCCACACTAGACTCCGCTTTGCCCCCACTGGTTCCATGCCTGCTGCACCATACATGGCCCCGGGCCCGGCGGTGCAGCTGTTGAACCCCTTACGCAACCAGCCTGGGCTGGGTTACTTGTGGGGCTTTAGCACAGTTGCACGGTGACACCCCCCGGACCAACACCCGGTACCCACGTAGGGACCGAAGCCACTTCATAGGTACCGTAAATTAACGAGCCTCGTCCGTTGATCAGCAGGTGCGCCACTAGCAGATGAGTTCGCTGGGGCCCTAAATATGTTGGTAGAGCCCCTTTGTATAGAGGAGGTCAAATGATTTTGATTAGGAAAAAAAATTAGCCCTCGCCCCCCCTTTGAGAGTGCAACGACAGAGGAAAGGTAGAGGAGTTTTGATTACGGGATCATACGAGTATAGAGGGTCTTTTCTTGAATTTAAGGAGAGAAAAAAAACACCCCCCCCTCCTAGCCCTCTTTTCACCTCCCCCACACAAGACACTATTATTATAAAATGAAAAAAAAAAGATCAAAACCATGTAATCGCCGTACCTACTGGCTGACCACCATCGGTAACTCCGGACTCACGCACAAAATGAGTCAAATACATAATTCCGCCCGTTTAGATTCTGCATACGGACTCTTAACACTCAAATCAATGATTTTATATACAATGGATTTCGGATCATCGCTCAAAAGTGTCCGAACTAAAAGAGAAACAATCGCGCGCCAGTCTTGATTTTGACAACTGAACGACAACACGTTGCACAATGCCGTACTGTATTGTAAAAACGTGTAAAAACTACGAAAAAAAAGCAAATTGAAGACGGTGTATCATATTTTCAGTAAATAAGCTTTTGTTTTATCATTTGCAATTTATTATTTCACTTAAAATACAGTATTTCGTCGATAATAAATTAAAAGACAACCGAAGACAGACCGAAGTATCTATCTGTCTCTTTCGAATTCATCCCAAGCTCAGTAAAAAGAAAGAGACCATTTCATTTTCACTGAATAATGTACTAACAAAATGACCATTCAGATTTATTCGGATTACCGATAGCGATGAAACTATTTGGAACAAAGATTATAGTGGAGACGCCTTGGCTCTTTATGATTTTTTTTTCGTTATATGAACCAACATCTATTTCAGTTTTCCTCGGGATCCAGTACACTGTGCACAATGGAAAAATATTATTGCCCTAGCACGGCGAGAAGAATATTTTGATCCAAAAAATAACAATCTTGTTTGTTCGGCTCATTTTATGGACATAACAAAAAGAGGTCCGATCTTTATGAAACTTGTACAAGAATCCCTTGATTGAATACAATTTTTTCTTTTGATTGGGATGGAGGAGATAAGCCCAAAAATGTTTTTAATTTTCACAGGGTATCATTGTTTTGTCATAAATATAATTACATAATTACACATGTCATTTTATTTCGTGTATGTACTGTTATTTTTTTTATTTGGATTCTCGGTAATGTATTCCCATGGGAATCGGGGCCGAGATAACTATATCTCGCGGGCGGAGTCACGGTGATCAGCTAGTAGCCAATAATTTCGTATCCCAAAAATTAACCATAAAATAAAAATGGCAATAGGCTCGCCCCCTATTACATGGGACCTAACATAGCTGGCGAGATGTGGGTGTGTTTGCACACCTCTGCCTACCCCTTCGGGGAAAAAGGCGTGATGCTATGTTATGTTATGTTTTAAGATAAATATAAATTAAAGACGCGCAGTTTTAGCAACTAATTCAGTCACTTGAAACACGGCTATCTTGTAGTAGACGTAGCGACATAGCGTTATGAAAATAGTAATGAAAGCGGAAGAACTTTGACACCCGCAAGAAGTTTGGCATTTATAATATTATAATTAGTTAAAATCATTAATTCCCTTTTTGTTATTCATACACTACAGTTACTTATTATGAAACTGACTCGAAAAAAAATAATCTTTGTCAGTCGTTAATTAATTTTTCAGCTTATTTCGTCTAACATAAACAAGTAATTATAATTTATAAGATTATGGAATTTACAATAGTCTTACATTAATTATTACGCGTACGTAGGTACATATCATGGAATCCTTAAAAGACTTTAACAAAATAAACCTACTCCATTGTTTCTATGATCACGTAGTTCAAGTTGAAGCTGCATAAGGTGAATTAGTCAGGACGGGCGGACAGATAGAAGCTACGTAATAAGATAAATTTGTGCAAACAAAAGTGAACACTATTCCGTTGAATCAAGGTTTAAATTTTAATATGAAATTAGTTTATATCTATGTATGCCTATGTATAATGTATAGGTCGACTCGGGACATTATTTTCTTGCGATTTGTTCTAGATCCTATGTCCATTGTATTATAAGGTCTTTGACTCAAATAAACTAATTCACTACTTTTAAACAATAAAAAACAATTTTGAAAAAATCACTGACTCGTAAAAGTAAATTACTACGCGGAAACTGAAGTAAACAAACGCGAACATAGGTCGCCATGCAACCGATGTGCGACGAACTTCAGAGCAAAAAAGCCTGGCTTATGTGCGACTAGATTTTGCTATAACAACCTACTAAGTATTGTGGTATGTTAGCGAAAATATCCATAGGTGTGAAAGAGAAAATGCAAGCCCGATTATAACGGGGATGCATTGCGTCTACTTACAACTTGTGCGAGCGAGATGGCATCCGCGCGCTCAACACCGTACAGAGTACCAGTCAGTACCACAACACATAGATAGAGGAACGGTTTGTGTCGGCGGTATAGGTGATTGACCCTAAGTGCGCGAAATTTAATTTTGAAATAATCGTTTTGGACGCATTCGACATTTTTAGGGTCAATATTACAATGCACAATATTATTTTAGGGTCAATGGTACAATATTATGATGGGAATTCTGGGCTTATGGGAATGTATGGAACATTCGCCACTGATCACAAGCTCTGCTCTCTCAAGTTTGATACTAGATGGCGATGTGTGAATTGTCTTAACATATTTATTATTTATTATCAATATTTAGAAGTAGAAGGGACCTCATTTTTAACCGACTTAAAAAAAGGAGGTTTTTAATTGGATTGTTTTTTTGTTTGTTGTTTACCTCTCATATCTTTCGACTGGCTGTTATTTTTTGCTAAAATTATATACTAAAGAAAGAGTACGAAAAAATATAATAATTTTTATTTATTTATTTATGTATTTACTGAGTTATATGTATTATCACTACATATTATAAAACAAAGTCGCTCCGTCCCTATATATGCTTAGATCTTTAAAACTGCGCAACAGATTTTGATGCGGTTTTCACCAATGGATAAAGTGGTTCTCGAGGAAGGTTCTTGTGTATATAATTTGTCATGTAGACGAAGCTGTCAATGTATAATAATATAATGTGTTTAGTGAATCAGAGGGTCCCGCAGTACCGACTGTCCCTGGGAAGGTACCCGCGTCCCCACGTCCGGCACAGGAGGCTACGGACGCGGACGCAGAGGCCACGGACGCGTGTGACACGTCCCTCAACCTCTCCGAGAGGGACTCTGACCTCTGTCTTAGTACTGCGAGGTAGTTCATTTTTGTTCTTTAATTGCTTTGGCTGGGCCATTCAAAAGTTGGTCCCAAAAATGTATGAAATGTGTATGATGTCCAGTTTATTAGAGTTGGTGAAACTGCCAAAAATATGTACATTTTAATCTAAACTTAATAACGAAAGATTGAATTGTTTGTTTAAATTGAATTTGCTCCGGAACTACTGAACCAACTTTGAAATTTTTTTTACTAAAATGTAGCTAATATGTAGCTAATTAGCTACATTACCTCCAAGCAACAGAAGGGCTACTTTTTATCCCGGTGATGTGAACCGGGAAATACGAAATGATTGTCTGTTGTGGTACAGATGCTGCGTGGGAGGGAGAGGGGAGGGCTCCAGTGAGGGCGACAGCTGCGGGAGGGAGAGGGGCTCCCCCGGGGACGTCCTGCTGCACACCACCACAGGTTATGGGCCCACAGTGTAACGCGTGCGCGATATGTGGAGACCGGTGTTCTGAGCAAAGTATCTTAACTAGCTTCCATTTGATACTTTACTTGCAGTTATTTTTAATTGACTTTAAAAAATGAGGAGATTCTCAATTGTTTTCTATTAATGTTTATTTTTTCATAACTTTCGACTGGGTGAATTTATTTTTATGATTTTTTTTAATTGAATGTTAATGCTTATTGTGAAGTTTCATTTCAATTTAGTTCCATTCCAATTACTTAAAGTTTTTTTTATCTAAAATTTATTTTTTTCGGGAACAGTGAATTTTTTATTAATAACTAAAAGTAATTTAAGCACAAGTCTCAACTTATCGCGCACGAGTCGTCTATCATAATTTATATATCAATACCTATTTTATTATTATTCAAATTCAAAAGTGCATTCTCTCTATTACAGTACCATAGAGTGTTTGGACATTTATGTACAAGGTTTTTTTTAATTTTAAAATAATCTACTTTTAAAGAATCAATTTCATTTATTCAGTTTAGGCACATAAAGAGCACATATGAATGTCAAACATTTTACAATTTTATGTCAAGCAATATTATAAAAATACTAAATTAATTACATAAATAACCATTTGAAAATGATTCTTTCGCTGGTTCGGTAAGTTGGTTCTCCTGAGAAGATACCAGCAAGAAACTCAGGTAGATTATCCATTTTCTTTTTAATAATGTTTTGTATTCATTGTGTTACAATTTGTATTGTACGAGTGGCTAACAACAGCAGATTAGGGTGACCATGCATTTTTATCATTAAGATATTCGTCTACATTATAATAGCCTTTCTTCATCAAACGTTTTTTCACTACTATTTTAAACTTATTAAGGTACTGTAAGGCGAAACCGGTCAGGTGTATTGATTAAACTATTTGTGGAATATATGTTTTTTCATAATGTATGTAGGTCGTAGCACTGGACGTCGCGCCAAGCTCGCCTCCCGGGTGCGCCTGCGCAGGACCGAGGATGACGTCACGCGCGACAAGCTAGCCGGCTCGCCTGCACTCTCGGACGAGGTAGGCAGGAGAGTTAGTTAATGTTTCTAATGAGTTAATAATATAGGTATTTAAATAATATATTATATGATCATAATATTCTATTCGTAGAGTTAATAATGGTCATAAAAAATGTTTTTTCATCAGCATAACTGCGCCTAAAGTAGCTCTTTTTGTTCAGAGACTTTTTAGCGGCAATAATGAGATCCGAAATTGGAACATGAATCTTACGTAGTGATCCAAACGAAAAAAAAAACGACTAGAATCGCTAGTAATTTTTTTTTCATAGAAGGCGATGAAAAGTAATGTTGATGCCTCGAGAGTAAAATTATTTTTTCTCAGGCGACATACTTTGAATCTACTTTAGAAACCATCACTACGCTAGGGATTCTACTCTAGGTTCCTTCGCTTCGCTCTGGATCAAAATATTGCCTTCGACAACAATATTTAATTTCACTCCCTTGTCATAAAATCTACTATTTTTTAGCAAATTCGTTTCATATGAGTTTCTCGCTATTTGTTGTTGTATGTAGAGGATTGAATTGATAGTTCCTTAACAAAGTAGTGGGACGAGTAGTACACAGTGGGGGAACACCACAATATTTGTAACACTCCGTTTGTTGACAAACATTCTGGCCTTACTTTAGATGAGATGTATCTGCGTAATCAATAAATAAAGTTTAATGTGTTAAAGTTACATTAGAAATACCTTGGGCAGTTGGGGCTCCGAAGCCAAGAGTGTCACAGAGTAGAATTAGACAGAGGTCCGGTGACACTCGCTCTGGGTCTTCCCTGGTGCATAGAATCTCCATTGCCATTCAGCGGGGCAATGCTGCCAGCATCATGGGCATGTTTGCACCAGGAACGATACAGAACGTATACATATGTATAGTGTCTTGTAACACTTTTGTAAGGTTGACCGGTGCAGTGTCTTGTTTTTTTTCTCGGATGTGTGGTACTCGGTTATTAAAAATATTTTGACATTGTGTGTCTGTTTGTGTAGTGGTGCAGTGAGGAGGTGGCAGAGAGGCTGGCTCTAGACGTGTGCGCGCACGCAGACCTGAGGGAGGCCATGTTGGACAGCAAGCAACATGGTGAGTGATATTATTTATATACCTACTTGTTTGTGGAGTCATTTTCAAATACATTATCAGCCATGTGTGATTGTCGGAATGGGTGTGGGACCAAAGTGACATGGATGGATGGAAAAGTTCATGGAAGTGGAAAAACACAAGAAGCAAATTTTTTCAATTTTCAATTGAAAGAATTTAGTTTTAAGGTTTTTTTTTAGAATAGTATTTAAGCAAACTCATTGCTTTTAAATATAGAAATACGCGGTTATATTTTAACTGCTGCGATAATTAAAACAGTATGTTAGGTTACCTAACTCATTCATCTTATTTAAATAGATAAAAAGACGAACCAAAAATTGTGCTTAAAAAAATCCAATTGACGTCGGGTGATAAAATCGATAAAAACTAGTAATCGATTCACAATATGATGTAGTTAAGTGTAGATATAGTAACACGGTGTCTCAGAACTGTGGAGGACATTTTCGTAACTTAGTCAATTCAAATCATACAAAGTATAGATACCTACCCTTACAACTGATCGCACCACTCTGTACTGCAGGCGGGCCTGTGTGCGCGTGCGCACGCCTGGCGGCCGAGCGGCGCGTGTTGCGCTGCGCACTCGCCCGCGCCGCCGACACCGCGCACCGGTATGTGCTACACTATACATATATACACTAATAAACATTCAAAACATTATTCCATTTTCCACATATCGATAAAAAAATATAATATTGTTTTATATATCAAACAGAAGACATTGTTGCATTTCTGCAACTGCGACTAAAATAAAAAAAAGTCTAATCAAAATCAAATCGATTATTTGCTAGAAACATGGTTGACATAGGTTCACTTATCTGTCTAAGGTTCTTCATGTCTCACCGGAAGGTTCACTTATCTGTCTAAGGTTCTTCATGTCTCACCGGAAGGTTCACTTATCTGTCTAAGGTTCTTCATGTCTCACCGGAAGGTTCACTTATCTGTCTAAGGTTCTTCATGTCTCACCGGAAGGTTCACTTATCTGTCTAAGGTTCTTCATGTCTCACCGGAAGGTTCACTTATCTGTCTAAGGTTCTTCATGTCTCACCGGAAGGTTCACTTATCTGTCTAAGGTTCTTCATGTCTCACCGGAAGGTTCACTTATCTGTCTAAGGTTCTTCATGTCTCACCGGAAGGTTCACTTATCTGTCTAAGGTTCTTCATGTCTCACCGGAAGGTTCACTTATCTGTCTAAGGTTCTTCATGTCTCACCGGAAGGTTCACTTATCTGTCTAAGGTTCTTCATGTCTCACCGGAAGGTTCACTTATCTGTCTAAGGTTCTTCATGTCTCACCGGAAGGTTCACTTATCTGTCTAAGGTTCTTCATGTCTCACCGGAAGGTTCACTTATCTGTCTAAGGTTCTTCATGTCTCACCGGAAGGTTCACTTATCTGTCTAAGGTTCTTCATGTCTCACCGGAAGGTTCACTTATCTGTCTAAGGTTCTTCATGTCTCACCGGAAGGTTCACTTATCTGTCTAAGGTTCTTCATGTCTCACCGGAAGGTTCACTTATCTGTCTAAGGTTCTTCATGTCTCACCGGAAGGTTCACTTATCTGTCTAAGGTTCTTCATGTCTCACCGGAAGGTTCACTTATCTGTCTAAGGTTCTTCATGTCTCACCGGAAGGTTCACTTATCTGTCTAAGGTTCTTCATGTCTCACCGGAAGGTTCACTTATCTGTCTAAGGTTCTTCATGTCTCACCGGAAGGTTCACTTATCTGTCTAAGGTTCTTCATGTCTCACCGGAAGGTTCACTTATCTGTCTAAGGTTCTTCATGTCTCACCGGAAGGTTCACTTATCTGTCTAAGGTTCTTCATGTCTCACCGGAAGGTTCACTTATCTGTCTAAGGTTCTTCATGTCTCACCGGAAGGTTCACTTATCTGTCTAAGGTTCTTCATGTCTCACCGGAAGGTTCACTTATCTGTCTAAGGTTCTTCATGTCTCACCGGAAGGTTCACTTATCTGTCTAAGGTTCTTCATGTCTCACCGGAAGGTTCACTTATCTGTCTAAGGTTCTTCATGTCTCACCGGAAGGTTCACTTATCTGTCTAAGGTTCTTCATGTCTCACCGGAAGGTTCACTTATCTGTCTAAGGTTCTTCATGTCTCACCGGAAGGTTCACTTATCTGTCTAAGGTTCTTCATGTCTCACCGGAAGGTTCACTTATCTGTCTAAGGTTCTTCATGTCTCACCGGAAGGTTCACTTATCTGTCTAAGGTTCTTCATGTCTCACCGGAAGGTTCACTTATCTGTCTAAGGTTCTTCATGTCTCACCGGAAGGTTCACTTATCTGTCTAAGGTTCTTCATGTCTCACCGGAAGGTTCACTTATCTGTCTAAGGTTCTTCATGTCTCACCGGAAGGTTCACTTATCTGTCTAAGGTTCTTCATGTCTCACCGGAAGGTTCACTTATCTGTCTAAGGTTCTTCATGTCTCACCGGAAGGTTCACTTATCTGTCTAAGGTTCTTCATGTCTCACCGGAAGGTTCACTTATCTGTCTAAGGTTCTTCATGTCTCACCGGAAGGTTCACTTATCTGTCTAAGGTTCTTCATGTCTCACCGGAAGGTTCACTTATCTGTCTAAGGTTCTTCATGTCTCACCGGAAGGTTCACTTATCTGTCTAAGGTTCTTCATGTCTCACCGGAAGGTTCACTTATCTGTCTAATGTTCTTCATGTCTAACCGGAAGGTTCACTTATCTGTCTAAGGTTCTTCATGTCTCACCGGAAGGTTCACTTATCTGTCTAAGGTTCTTCATGTCTCACCGGAAGGTTCACTTATCTGTCTAATGTTCTTCATGTCTAACCGGAAGGTTCACTTATCTGTCTAAGGTTCTTCATGTCTCACCGGAAGGTTCACTTATCTGTCTAAGGTTCTTCATGTCTCACCGGAAGGTTCACTTATCTGTCTAAGGTTCTTCATGTCTCACCGGAAGGTTCACTTATCTGTCTAAGGTTCTTCATGTCTCACCGGAAGGTTCACTTATCTGTCTAAGGTTCTTCATGTCTCACCGGAAGGTTCACTTATCTGTCTAAGGTTCTTCATGTCTCACCGGAAGGTTCACTTATCTGTCTAAGGTTCTTCATGTCTCACCGGAAGGTTCACTTATCTGTCTAAGGTTCTTCATGTCTCACCGGAAGGTTCACTTATCTGCCTAAGGTTCTTCATGTCTCACCGGAAGGTTCACTTATCTGTCTAAGGTTCTTCATGTCTCACCGGAAGGTTCACTTATCTGTCTAAGGTTCTTCATGTCTCACCGGAAGGTTCACTTATCTGTCTAAGGTTCTTCATGTCTCACCGGAAGGTTCACTTATCTGTCTAAGGTTCTTCATGTCTCACCGGAAGGTTCACTTATCTGTCTAAGGTTCTTCATGTCTCACCGGAAGGTTCACTTATCTGTCTAAGGTTCTTCATGTCTCACCGGAAGGTTCACTTATCTGTCTAAGGTTCTTCATGTCTCACCGGAAGGTTCACTTATCTGTCTAATGTTCTTCATGTCTAACCGGAAGGTTCACTTATCTGTCTAAGGTTCTTCATGTCTCACCGGAAGGTTCACTTATCTGTCTAAGGTTCTTCATGTCTCACCGGAAGGTTCACTTATCTGTCTAATGTTCTTCATGTCTAACCGGAAGGTTCACTTATCTGTCTAAGGTTCTTCATGTCTCACCGGAAGGTTCACTTATCTGTCTAAGGTTCTTCATGTCTCACCGGAAGGTTCACTTATCTGTCTAAGGTTCTTCATGTCTCACCGGAAGGTTCACTTATCTGTCTAAGGTTCTTCATGTCTCACCGGAAGGTTCACTTATCTGTCTAAGGTTCTTCATGTCTCACCGGAAGGTTCACTTATCTGTCTAAGGTTCTTCATGTCTCACCGGAAGGTTCACTTATCTGTCTAAGGTTCTTCATGTCTCACCGGAAGGTTCACTTATCTGCCTAAGGTTCTTCATGTCTCACCGGAAGGTTCACTTATCTGTCTAAGGTTCTTCATGTCTCACCGGAAGGTTCACTTATCTGTCTAAGGTTCTTCATGTCTCACCGGAAGGTTCACTTATCTGTCTAAGGTTCTTCATGTCTCACCGGAAGGTTCACGGCCTGCAAATTTTAAGTTTGAACACATGTTCACCAATTAATTTAATATAATGTAATGTCTTCTTAAAACTAAATCAATATGTCAAATATTACCTACTATTCCCTATACCCTTTACTTAAATTTAATTTAGTAACATACCAATGTCCTCACTATAAACTATGTACGTGTCACTAATGTCTCTTTAATTTTATATTCCCAAAATCCTTTCATTGAATAAAAGCATTTTTCTTTAAGCCACTCATTAGTGCGTCTTCTGAACAGATTCCCTGGCAATTCCCTCAATACTTCGGGTAATTTATTATATGCTCTGATTGCCATGCTACTGCAATTATTCTGGTGAAGGGTGGTGTTAGACTTTGCTGCAACGAGTTCAGTTACATCTCTAGAGATGTAGGAGCGATGTGAGTGACGTGTGCATGTGTCGTGTGGTGGCAGGCTGTACAGCGCGTGCGGCGTGCAGGAGTCGCGCTGCGTGGCGCTGTGCTGCGCGCTGCGAGCCGCCGACCGCGCGCTCGAGGCCTACGACGTGCTGCTGGCGCTGGCCGAGACGCGCGGCCCCCCCGAGCCGCACCTGCAGGTGACTGCGACACTACTCAAACCTATTTGTTCACCTAACTTGTATGTTTGTAAGGAGATTTAAATAAAAAAAGAACCCCTATAAGTTTTTACCTCCGTTTTGTGAAATAAATGAAGAAATCACGTTTACAAGTTGCTTACCTCTACAACCATGATACTCCACACGGGAAGGAACCCCAAAAAAAAATTTTTTTAGCACTTTTTCGGCGTACTAAATCTACATATCCTTGCAAAGGAGAATGGGCAAAATCGTATGGCGCTTGGTCCATCAGCGGCCAGGAACAGTTTTTTTTATTTATGGTGTACTATCACCCTACAATCACTCTCAAGAAGTTTTATATCTGCGGTGTAATTAATAATAGAATTAAATACATTTTTATTTTTAGATATGTCAGCCTGTGATTTAGCGTATTTTATCTAAGATTAAGTCTTAAAAATAAGGAAATAAAATAAAATGACCTGTAGATTTCATTAAAAATACAATTGTTTTTACCACTATGACCAAACATCGCCAAAAATAATAATAATGATAACGTCCTTTATGTATTAATGTACAATAATAGCACTGAGTTCTGATGCCGGTAATAAAATATCCTCGTCTTGATGTCTAGCCCATCCCAGATACCACACTACACACATAACGTGTGCGCAGCAACCGATTGTGCGCCTTCCACTTATACAACTGCAATAATAATGAGCAATTGCTTGGGATAATGGAATGTCAATGGGAAGCGCACAACAAACAAATACACAGCGACGCAAGCGTAATCGAAGGACTGCGCGCGCGTGCCTACCCACAAATGATAAATAATTGTTACGATATTGTTCTATGGAATTACTTTATTTCGTATTTCATTATTTTCTAAACTAAATGGAATACAATGAAACGTCGATAGAAAAAGTTATTCCTACCCATCAGTACTTTCATTTGACACTAATTTCATCAATGGCCGCCGATAGACCAAAATGCCCATCCTCCTTTCAACTTTCTAGCACTAATCGTTTGGGAGGACAGACGGACATTAAGAAACTATAAGGGTTTCGAGACTTTTACTACGGAACCCTAAAAAGAGCTTGAGCTATGTGTAATGCAGCGCGAGTCGGCGGAGCACGTGGCGCGGCAGCTGCTGGCGCGGCTGGAGGCGGAGCCGCAGCACGCCGCCATCGGCGAGCCGCTGCTGTCGCCCGGACCCTGGCTGCAGCACCACCACCTGTGAGTGCGCTACTGCTGTCTATATGTTGCATAAAAGCAACATTTTTTTTTCACCATTTTTTTAATATACCGCTTGTCGCATAAAAACGATTACTCTTTTATTAATAAAGTCAAAAATCTTTTCTGTTCTATCACCCATGCATTTCATTCTACTCCGTTCGCGCTATTTTCGTAAAAAGCGATTTTTTCATATGACATATTAATGTATTTATATCGACTTGCAATTTCTAATTAGTTCATTGAAATGTTACATTTTTTGGGGCTAAGTGTGCAAAACCCAGAGGATGCTGTTTTATTTTTTAAATATCAAGGGAGGGCGGTAGTGTCAAGCTAAATCCAAGTTTGTGGGGTCCTAACCCTTATGGGTTTTCCGCCATCTTGAAAAAGAGTTAAAATTACATTTTAATAACTTAATACTCAATACTCAATTGACATATGTATCGTATACTTGAATTGACAGTATAATTATTCAATCAATCAATCAATTTATTTATTTGCGAATATGGGTAACATATTTGGGTTACATTACATTGGTTTTAATTGTGCACAGCCATATTCTACCTCACGGTATGCAAAATAGGTAGGTAGGTGGTGATTTTAAATCATAATCATATTATTATCACAAAATTAAACATTACTACATAAGAATACATTTTTATGTCAAAATAAATCACAATAGAATGTCAAAAACCATGTCATGTCAAAATTAAAATCATAATAATAAAAGTAAAATTTCTAAGCAATGTCATAAATTAATTAACCACAAATTTCAACATCAAGCTTCTAATGAGCT
This sequence comes from Nudaria mundana, assembly GCA_963556515.1. Taxonomy (NCBI): domain Eukaryota; kingdom Metazoa; phylum Arthropoda; class Insecta; order Lepidoptera; family Erebidae; genus Nudaria; species Nudaria mundana. Next base: position 254,950 of record OY748314.1, read on the forward strand.
ATCGTCTAGAAAATCCTTTATCGAGTAATAACACCTATCTATGAGCAGTTGGCGAAGTTTTCGTTTGTAGTTTACTAAATTTGTGACTGCTCTAATGTGACTTGGAATTTTATTATAAATACGTGGTGCCATACAAAATATATTTAATCCTTATATTTTATTGAGTGCAAATAATGGACATTATTGACATTGAATTATTATTTTATTATTGTGCGAGAGCAAGCGCATGCTATAAGAAACAATTCAGTTATAAGTTTGTGACTCAGTGTTGTATGTTCTGGGTCTCGTGCTCAGTTCTGTTGCAACTCGCATGTGGTTCTTTGAGATCTAGTAGCACTTTAACACGAAGTGGTTGTTAGGAGAGTATTGAAATTATTCTAGTAACAGTATTTAATTTATTTTATTATTAAAATATATTCATATTTATATATACTTGCTTGACACAAACAGGTTTAAATGGGCGTGGATCTAAACAATAGAACGACTATAATATACCTATATGTTTGTAGTACATATAATTTATTGCTTATACCTAATTGGCTAGTTCATAATATTCATATTTCATAATAATAAGGAGGTGTGGCTTATGACGTATGCGCAGATGGAAACTGGTAGAAGCTTGTAGAAGGGACTAGAACCGCCTTCTCGTATATATGACGTCAGAGGTTAGTTATGTCCCCCCCGCAGGCCGGGCGCCCCCCCCTGGTCCCCGGCGCGCGAGGCCCGGCTGCGCGCGCACGCGGCGCGGCTGAAGGCGGACACGGTGTCGCTGCGCGGCTCGCAGCCCCCCACGCTCTTCTCGTACCACGGTATGTACTACACATGCAGGTATTATTTTAACAGACTTAAAAAAGCAACTTCTCAATTCGACTTATTTTTTGTTTTGTTGCAACGAAGTTCTCTAACGCGGCTTACGGGTAGTGCGATTTAGTAGAAATCGTCACGTTACGCTTATCAGAGGTTCGCAACCGGTGGTCCGCAGAAACCAACATATTGTTCGCTTGTTTTTGTTCTTTTTTTAATTTACCGTCAGCGTCGTTAGTAAATCGACGCGTAACTCAAACCCAGGTTGTGTTACGTTGCAATTGTGTAAAGAACTTCCTTCCTGACGGGGCGAGGGGGTTCCCCGACCGCACTATTGATTTTTATGTTTGTTTGACTGGGTGAACCGATTTTAATGATTTTTCTTTTATTAGAAGGCTGGTGTTGGTGTGTCCCGTGTGGGCACATCTCAATGTAGTCCTGTTCTGATAATGTAAAGATGTTTCATCATACTACCTATGCCACTAGCGGGATCACATCACCGGGATCAATTATATTTTAACTGTACTAACATTATAAAACGGAAAACAAATATTATTAGTTTGCCTTGAATAAGCTCAGAAACTTCACAAATATGTAGCTACAGTATCCCTGAGCACCGCGGGCTGGACCCCTACTGTAGCCACTTGCCTCCCGCAGACATAGATGAGGCCGAGCTCCCTCCCCCCGCGCCGGGCTGCAGCGCTGCAGAGATGGAGGCCGCCGTGGCTCTGCAGGAGGCTCTGCAGCGGCACACTCAGCACACTCAGCACGCTCAGCACGCGCAGGTGAGGCACGCAACCGCCTTTACACGGTTATTTATTAAAACTGTATGTTAGGTATTCGATCCATGTTATTTAAATCCATAAAAAAAAAAAAAAAATTTTTGTGTATTATAATTAAAAACTACAAATAGTTGTTCATAGTTAACAATTGACGTTGTGTGATAAAATCAATAAAAACTAGTCATTGATGTAACATGGTGTCTCAACACTATGGAGGACATTTTCAAATATTAAAACAGTCATAACTTTGTTCAATCAATTATTTCTTGACATTTTATTTATCTAAATACAATTTATATGTACATCATTCATAGCATTTAACTTAACCGTTTTAACTTAATTCCTCAAGTACAACCCGTTTTAATTAATTGAAGTTGTAACTAAATGCCTTTGTTATAGCTTTTTTAGAGTTTTCGAAACGAAAGTCTCTTATACAACAGTAATGTCCGTCCGTCCGTGAACTACTTTCAACTCGAGAACTGTAAGAGCTAGAGACTCAGTGTAAACGCTAATCGACTTACAACAAAGACCTCAAAAATTAACTTGACCTTTGACCTCTAATCTCAAGGTCAAGGTCAAAACGAGGTCAAATCGAGAACGGTAATAGTTAGACTCTAGACTAGCTGCAATCAACTCAGCAAGGTCAAAGACCTCTAAAGTGATGTTGAACTTTTTTTTTTTAAGATTTTATGAAAAAAACTTTCGAAAACTTTAAAATATACCTATTGCAAATCTTTGCCATATTTTTAACTTGTTATTAATTGATTCAAATAAATTAAATAATTAACAAAGTCAAATAGTCAGAATTAGTTTTTACAATAACTTATCTATACAAAATTAAAAAATAACTGTATTTATATTGCAGAGTGGATCAGCCCGGCATCGAACCCGCTCTCGACAGAGACACTGGCTCGAATCTCAACCATCGGGCGAGACCGACCTCTAGCCACCTATAGCCACCTATAGCCACCTATAGCCACCTAAGCGCAGTATTGGTCATTGAAATATCTACTGTTAGCTATTAACTGAAGCATGTTATGTATAATAGAAATTATTTTATGTTCAGTGTTGTAAATGGAAATTATACTATATCTTTTAGGTAGTTAACTAAAAGTTAACAATAAAACCAGCTAAGTGTGAGTCGGATTACAATCAATATCTATAAAAAATTGAAAGGAGAATGAGATACCAAAAAACAATACAAAAATATTGATTATATTGTGTTTTCTAGTATTTGTTGTTATAGAGGCAACAGAAATACATCATCTGTGAAAATGAATAAAATTGATGTAGTTTCTTTTTTTTATTTCCTTGGCTCGAGGCTGCTGCAGCTTACGTCTATTGCCGAGCGCCTCTAGACAGCACTAGGAAGATTTTTTAAGGCAATGAGCTGCCACAAGTACTAATTTGATGTCTACATTTTAGAATTTTAATAAAAAAAATCTGCTTGTTTTTCAAAGTAAAAGTTGGTTCTGTAATAGAAACTGAGTCCAAAATATTTTCTTTGTGAACAGTAGCACTTTCACGGTGTATAACTGAACCTTTTGTACAGATTGTAGCATTTATGCAACATTTGTCTCCAAGTCATGTCGCATTAATGCAACTTTGAGTTTTAGTTGTAAACAATGGTGAACCCAATTCTTTGAAGCTTCAGCGTGTGTTTGTAGCTGATTCGTATTATTAAAATGTGTTCACCCGGGACTCGAACCCGGTACTTTGTACTATAATTTATTGTAATAATTAAAATAAACACTTATTTGTAAAAACCTTTTAATTTCATTAAGATTATGTTACATTTATATTCACGCGTGTATGAGTCAAGGTGTGAACAGAGAACTAATAAATAAAGTTGTTAAGTCAATTAGATATTTAGATATAAAAACCGGCCAAGTGCGAGTCGGACTCGCGCACAAAAGGGTTCCGTACCAAAACGGTAGAAATCCCCCTGAAATTATTATTATATACTGGTTTTTTAGTATTTGTTGTTCGTTGCGACAGACAGACAGACGGACGGACAACGAAGTCTCAGTATTAGGGTTCCCGTTTTACCCTTTGGGTACGGAACCCTAAAAAGTATGAATCTGATATATCAACTCTAAAATAGCAAAGCTTGTGCTATGAGAATTAGACATATATAAAGACAGACAGACAGACATACGCCTATATCCCCGAAGGGGTAGGCAGAGATACATTAGACACCTACACTTTGCCAATATTGTTTGGTCCCACGTAATAGGGGGCATAAATAAACCGGTATTATAATTTTTTTGACCTCGAAATATAACTTAGAATCTCATTGTTATAGTTTTAAATGTGATAACTTCTAATAGACAGACAAGTTAATTTCCATCAAAATCGATCTAGCCACTTATATTCCTTATCGCTAATCTATCTCTCAGTGTTGATTATTTCAATATCGGCCCAGTCGTATTTTTATAAGACAAATATAATAGTTATAGTTCGCTTGCTGAGAACGTCGCTCCCTCCCCGCGTGTGTACAGACAGATTATATATAGATAGTTATATATACACAGTACATATTATTACACATAGTTGTTGTGTATAAAGCATATTATATAATGTACAGAGAGATTTATATGTGTATACTAGTGTACGCCCGCGACTTCGTCCGCGTGGTCATTTGGATGTTTTCCCGTTCCCGTCGCGTCGCGTCATATTTTAAACAATTCACACAATATCTTTATAAATTGTAACCTATGTGTTATTCTGATGTATAAGCTATATTATTGTAAAGTTTCATTAAAATCCATTCAGTAGTTTTTACGTGAAAGAGTAACAAACATCCATACATACATACTCACAAACTTTCGCGTTTATAATATTAGTAGGATTTATATGTCCTATTATTGGCATATTGACAAGTAACGTGTCATATAACTAAGGCCAGATCTTATTTTATCTCAGTTTTGAATTTCATCTGTTTTTTAGCATTTTTATTGGATTTTTGTATAAACTGAACAAACATCGAAAAATCCGTCACTAAAAATAAACAAGTTATTTAATATGTTGCTGTACAGCCGTTACAGAGATTAATCGGTACAGACAGACAGAGATTTTTTTTGAAAATTGTTTAAAATACTTTTATATACATTTTTTATTATTGTAAAGGAATTACACACATACACTTCAATTTTATTTTATTTGTATAGAGTCGTTAACAAAATGATATTAAAAATTATAGTGTATTAAGATATTTGTGTGTTTGTGTGTGTGACGTCACACAGTATAGAGGGTAGGCAGGGAGGGTGCCGCTGGTGCTAGATGTAGAATAGTTCATTCAAATATACCTATAATTCTAACTGTAACTGGTGTTTCATTTATTACAACCGATTTACAAGTTGTTAGGGGCCGTTCGTGAATTATGTCACTAGTCATTTCTTCTACCTTAAAGTACTAGCTAACCGCGACGGCTCCGCCCGCGTCATGGAGTTTTCGATTACCTTGAAAAAGTATTATTTCTATGTTACTGAAGGATAATGTATCTAAGCTACACAATTGAAATTGAAAAATTGAAATTGGATTCGGTCATTGATCTTAGTACGAAGTGGACGTGTGTCCTAAGTTCTCCGGTTCTTATTTTGTGATTGGTCATCGTAATAACTTTCGATTCCTTGTCGCACTTACCAGTTTTTACCTTTTTACCTTTTTACCTGTGGGTTAACACCCTTTGGGCGGTCCTAGACAGAGATATAACTATCAATATCGTCACATCAATTAATATTTCAAAAAGTGGTTTGGTGATTGGACGTGATTTGAACCATTGGCATCCCGTGCTCTAAGGATTTAGAAGCGCACCATTTACCGAAGCGACAACGAGTGAGTGCAAGACATATTCTAAATTACTGATCTACTACGACACGGTTTACGTCACTCCTACGCTGCTACGCCGCTACGGATATTTGCACTGTCTACGAGTTAGCATACTACGATTGCATTGTTGCGACCTTTGGAGTTGCACCGTATTACAAAGCATTAAGTACTATTTATTGTCTCGTCTGTTGAGTAATGTCTGGAGTTGAACTGAACGCACACCTACTAAAGCAAGAACACCAACAAATAATTTGCTGCAAACTCAGTCAGAACCCGATATTAGCTCTGCGGTTATTGAGAGTAAGAGTAAATTTAAAAGTACCACTAGAAACAAACGCTCACGTAAGGCAAACTCACCAAATTCTTCGGAATCTGACCTCCCCGAAGAAAATACCACTGTCGCAAAATTGCTATCCGATCAAGCAAGTGTAATATCAAAATTGGCGTCGGACATTGCCGAAATAAAACAACAAAATAAACAGATTCAATCAACAAATACTGATATCCGCAAGTCAAATGAAGAGATGGTGAAATCAATGTATTTCATTAATAGTCAATTTGAAGATTTGAAAAAAGAGGTAGAGGAATTGAGAAAAGAAAAACTGGAACAAAACTCATATATAGAAATGCTGGAAAAAAGGGTACAAGATTTGCATTTTAAATCCAGATCATCCGGAATTGAAATCCGTAACATTCCTTTCTCGGACACTGAATCCACTGCCACCTTAACAAAAACAGTATGCACAGTTGGCGAGGCCATCGGTATACAAATATCGGAAAAGGAATTGCGAGATGTCTACCGCTTGCCGGGTAAGTCTTCAACCCCCTCCACTCCCCGCCCCATCGTTGTGGAACTTACGTCAGTGCAAAAGAAACAGATTGTTCTATCTGCGGTGCGCATATTTAACAAAGGCAAAGGTGGAGATGACAGAATTAACACCTTACATATTGGCATCTCGGGTTCAAGATCACCCATCTATATAACAGAACAACTGCCATCATTTACCAAAAAGTTATTCTATCAGGCCCGGGAATTTGCTAAAAACCACAACTTTAAGTTCTGCTGGATCTCTAACGGCAACATTTTCCTACGGAAAATTGAAGGTGATAAACAGCTGTTAATTAAAACTGAAAAATGTCTTGGCAATATAAAAACAAACACCAACTGACTATCTCATAACCAAAATTGTTTACACTACCTGTCCTTCTTTTTTAATTCACACACCGTATTTTTAATTCATAAGATTATAATGTTTAATCAATCAAATTTTTTTCTAAGTCTAACCATATTTATAAGAACACACTCACTCCTACAACAATACACATACTACATAAACCACGCCATTCAATCTAAACCATCGGGTGACACCCCAGTCGCACTCATCTTACCACATAATAATACTTACTTACTTGAACCCACTCACAGTTTCACCATCAAACATGAGACACGATCAGCTAATATACGTAGGTACCAATTACAAAATATAAAAATAAAATAAAATAAAATAACGTTTATTATCTTTGAAATTTTCAGAAAATTATTTAGATTCGACAGAATGGTAAGATAATGGATAATGGTAAGGAAGAGGGTTCCAAAATGCAACGAGACTGAGAAGAGCCCTCAAGAAACTCAGCTCGGCTTTTTTCAAAATATTTCATCTTAAATCTAATACAGAGTTATTTAGAAAGGAGCAATTCGTTACGTTGTTACAACCAGGCCGCCTTGTCATCTAAGAAATCATTAATACTATAATAAGCTTTATGGCACAATTTACTTTTTATTAGTTTTTTAAATTTATTGACAGATAAATTTGCTATTTCGGTTGGCAATGTATTGTACATTCGAATAAAGTTCCCCGCAAAAGAATTACTCACTTTATGAAGCCTAAATTTAGGAACAGCCAGTTTATCCTTATTTCTTAAGTTTAGATTATGATTATCACTATTTTTCACAAATTTACTTTTGTTGTTGTGGGTATACAATAAAATTTCATAAATATACTGTGCATACACTGTAAGGATGTTAATATGCTTAAACTTATCTCTTAATGATTCCCGAGACCCCATTCCATAGATAGTCCGGACAGCCCTCTTCTGCAACACAAAGACGCATTCAATATCGGCAGCGTTACCCCACAGTAGTATGCCATATGTCATGATACTGTGGAAGTAGCTGAAGTAGACAAGACGCGCCGTTTTAATGTCTGTAAGTTGTCGGATCTTTTTGACAGCATAGGCTGCTGAACTAAGCCTGGCCGAAATTTTCCCGATATGAGGCCCCCATTGCAATTTGGAGTCTAACGTTATGCCCAGAAAGACAGTGTCATCGACCAATTCTATTATATCATCCCTAACCTTAACACTGGTTTTAACAAGTCTTACATTAGGTAAGGTGAATCTTACACATTTAGTTTTATTTTCATTTAATAATAAATTATTAGCACAAAACCAGTGGACTATCCTAGAGAGGGCAATGTTTACATCGTCAAGTTCGCGCTGTCCACGTTTAACTTTAAATATTAAAGAAGTGTCATCAGCAAACAAAACTACCTCGTGGTCGTCTCTTATGAGGTGAGGGAGATCATTAATATATACTAGAAAAAGAAAAGGTCCCAAAATTGAACCCTGCGGTACCCCCATTGCTACAGGAGAACCAGGTGACTGTTTACCATTGATCACTACTTTCTGGACCCTATCACTTAAGTAAGAATTGACGAAATTCAAGGCCGTCCCCCGGATTCCGTAATGATCAAGTTTCTTAATTAAGGTCTGGTGCTGAACGCAATCGAAGGCCTTAGATAAGTCACAGAATACACCATAAGCATCATATGAATCATCCCAGGCCCTGTATATACACTCTAATAATTTAATACCGGCATCAGTGGTGGACCGACCACGAGTGAAACCGAATTGTTTTGTATGTAATAGTTTATTAACGTTAAAGTGATTTTGCATTTGATTAAGCATAATTTTTTCAAAAATTTTACTAAATGTAGGTAGTACAGAAATGGGACGGAAATTGGACGGATCTGAAGTACTACCCGTTTTAAACAGGGGAATTAATTTACTAGATTTCATTAAATCAGGGAACACACCACTATCAACACAATTATTAAATATTATTACTAGTTCAGGAGCAACCATTTCAATAAAAGAATTTACTAAATACACAGAGATGCCCCAGAGGTCAGCTGTTTTCTTGATATTTAAAGATTTAAAAGTTTTTAAGATAGTGTTTATGTTAACTTTACTGAATTTAAATATAAAGTTACAACAAGGAACGTTTGCTTTTAACAAAGATTCTGCAATGGGGGTTGAAGAGCCTAGGGTTTTTGTCAAATCTACAGGAATTCGGGAGAAAAAATTTTCAAATTCGTTAGCGACCTCGAAGTCTGATGTAGTTATTTTACCATTTATATTAAGTTTAAAATGATTATCATTTAATTTTTGTTGACCTCTTTCCGCGTTTATAATTTTCCAAGTAGATTTAGAGTAGACAACACACTTTCACCACGTGTAAACAATATTACACTATATCACATACCTTGTTAAAACATAATTCTGCTGCCTTAAATGTTACCAGACAGTTCAGTTCCTGTAAAAATATAAACTTCGCACTAAAATTACACAGGCATACATATTTCCAGGCACTCCACTGGAAGAGTACTTCGGATCACTCGGTGACGAAATTGGTGTTGTTTATGTACACTGTCGTTTCGTTACTGCGAATGGAATTTTGTCACATACTCACTACACTTTTCGGCTACTTAATACACTTTAATGGCTACCATAAATAATATCAATAGTGAATTGGATGCTATGGACGAAGGGAACTCTTTCAAGTGTAGCCCCGAAGAAGCAATCAGATTAGTTAAAACATCAAAAGGTGACATAACCATATTTCACTTAAATATACGCAGTGTGAATAAAAATATTGACCAACTCGAGGTGCTACTGAAACGAACACAAGTAAACATTGATATAATAGTGCTTACTGAATGTTGGCTCAGTAAAGTTCGCAATTTACCTGCTTTAGTAGACTTCAACTCTCACTTTACTGCAACCAACCACAACCAGAACGATGGTGTCGTCATCTACACTAGATCAGATCTTCAGGTGTCAGTAACTGAACCTAACTTTGTGGGCGGAAACTCTCTTATATGCACAATAGACGACAGGAAGTTGGCTATTGTGGCTGTCTACCGATCGCCATCTTACAATACAACGGAAAGTTTTGAAATGCTGTTAGAGAGTCTCGACACTACGTACAGAAATCTAACAGCATGGCAAAACGTTGTGCTGATTGGTGACCTGAATATCGACATAAAACCAAATAGTATAGACCCAAAGAGGATGGACTATCTGACTCTAAATTTGTCATACGGAATGTATCCTACACACTTGATGCCAACCAGAATCGGAAATTGTCTCGATCACACTATTGTTAGGACCTCCTTAGCCCATACCACACTAATACTAGACACACATATAACGGACCACGTTCCTCTGCTTCTAAACATTGCAAACGCGAAAGTCGAACCAAAGACACGTTACTCATCTCACATCAATTATGATGGTATATTGGAAGACCTAAAAATCTCAGATTTCTCAAATCTAGACTGTTTTGAAGATCCTAATCTCCTAATGGACACCTTCATAAACATGTTAACGTCAATAATAAACAAACATACTAATGTTAAAAAGACATCTCGCAGACAAACAACAACTAAACCGTGGCTAACACCAGGTCTTCTTAAGTGTCGCCACTGGATATACCCTCTGCTAGTAACCAGAGACGCCCGGCAACGGACGTTAAAGCGGCCGCGGCCTTGGGCCGCGGAATTAAAAAAAAAAAAAAAAAAAAAAAAAAAAAAAAAAGTCTTCTTAAGTGTATACGACACCGCGACAAACTCCATATAAAATATAGGAAAGAACCAGAGAATCCGATTCTTAAAATTACCTATACCCGCTATCGCAACTTTTGTAATTGTAATAATCTTTTACGGAAATTGAAATTAGAATACGAAAAAAATGAAATATATAAAACAAAACACAACCCCAAAGCTCTCTGGAAAACAATAAAAAACATCACTAACACCTGTAAATCTAAAATTAGTCCGGTTGAACTACTGAAAATAGGAGACACACCCCAATCTTCTATAAATGAAGTAAATAACACGTTGAACAGCATAGGAAAGGATATGGCTGCAAAGATTATGAGTCAGAGAGATGTTAGATGTTACTTTCAAACAGCCCTGGTCCGACAGTCACACTCAATCTCCATGTAACTCTCTTGCCCTGTTGGAAGTGGACGAAGCCGAGGTGGAGTCACTAATACTGCAATTGCGTAGTGACTGTGCCCTAGGCTGGGATGGAATTTCACCCCAAGTTCTCAAAGACAACCGAAACATACTAGTTCCACCACTTACATGCATAATCAACATTTGTTTGAGGAAAGGGGTGTTTCCGGATGCCTTAAAAAAGGCAATTGTACATCCAATTTATAAGGGAGGTGACAGAGACTGTGTTAACAATTATAGACCGATTTCTGTTCTAACCGCTCTATCGAAAGTATTTGAAAGGGTATTGTGTAATCGTCTAAAGAACTTTTTGGACAGCCATGAAATCATCTCAAAAAAAAATCAATATGGCTTTCGTACGGGAATCTCTTCAGAAGACGCTGTACTGGGACTCACCCAGTGTATCGCTGAGAACCTCGATAAAAAGTACAAGTGCCTAGGTATCTTCCTGGATCTCTCTAAGGCGTTTGACACAGTCTCTGTCACTATGCTGCTTTCGAAATTGGAGAAAATTGGCATTAGGGGTATTGCGCTGGATATTTTCAGAAGTTATCTTTGCAATCGAACCCAACGAGTCAAAATCGATCAATACCATAGTAACGAAGAAACAACAACATACGGTGTGCCCCAGGGCAGTATTTTAGGCCCGATTTTGTTCCAAATCTATGTTAACGATCTTTGTAACATGAAAATACCAAATGGCAGTATATTCTCCTATGCTGACGATACAGCAGTAATTATTTCGGACACAACTTGGAATAAGGTTAAAGAAAAGGCGGAATTGACATTGGCTAACATCTCCAGATGGTTAAACTCTAATCTCCTGACATTAAATGTAAAAAAATCTAGCTTCGTAACTTTTGCCCTGCGCCAGATTACATCTCCGGACTCCACATACTCCATAACTGTGCATTCTTGTTCACGAGAAGAAAGTGCAGGCCAGTGTTCCAAGCTCCCCAGAGCAGAGAACGTGAGGTATCTTGGGGTCCAGATTGACTCAGGGCTGCGTTGGTATAGGCATCTGGAAATACTTACCTCAAGGACCATGCGACTAGTATACCTATTTAAATTGCTTAGAGGATCGGCTAACCTTGACACCCTCAAGCTGGTGTTCTATGCTCTGTGTCAATCAGTCATAGGTTATTGCATACCTGTCTGGGGTGGTGCGGCCAAGACTAACTTTCTGTCAGTCGAGAGGGCGCAGAGAGCAATACTCAAGGTTATGACGCGTAAACCCTTCCGCTACCCAACTACCCAGTTATACTTAGACACTAAAATCTTAACTGTACGACAACTCTTTTTATTGCAAACCATCATCAGGAAACATAGAAGTGTTCCACCATCCAACTCCAATAAACGGACTAACTTCGGACTACGCTACAGAACTTCATTCGCAGGGCACCAGTATTATATTCTTAGTACCTACATCTACAAACAGATAAACAGGAAACTAGGAATTATTGATTTGAACAGGAACCAACTAAAATCAATAGTTACAACGTGGCTCCAAAAACAGGATTACTCACAAACTGAGGCACTCATCACTTACATCGCCTGATGCAACACACACACGCACACGCACGCACACACACACACACACACACACACATCATAAACTAAAAATAGATATCGTCATCTAAATATTTTATTATTAGCTTAGGTATTATAATAATAAATTAACACAGTAAAGTTGAACGACACAGTCCACATTAAATAAATTTTACTAGCCATAACTAAGCCGAACACTGCCTCTTATGATACAGGATCTCCTAGTTTAAGAGGCAGGGTTAATTTTTTGTAAGATAAAAAGCAATGTTTTGAAGTGTTTATTCTGTTTGACTTATTATCTGTATATTTTTTGGTAAATAAACATATTATTATTATTATTATTCCCTTTATTACATTTTATTACATATTTACTATATTTTTAAATAAACTTATAAAAAACACAAATATATTTAAAAATATAAAAAATAGTGACCCACCGGTATCGAGTACAGTGACCAAGCTACCGGTGGTTAGGGCTCCAGAGATAGGAACTTCCGCACAATACGGGCCGTATCCAACAGAACCGCCTTCTGCATCAAGCCCTTGACCCAGCTGCCTAACGCGAGCCTCTGTAGGTGGTGGTCGAGGCTCTTGGCTATTAAACCATGGGCAGATACGACTATCGGAACAATAATCGCCGAATCCACATCCCACATGTCGACAATCTCGTGAGCTAAGTCCAAATATTTAATTTGTTTATCTTTTTCTGCTTTCACGAGATTCTCGTCATGCGGCACAGTGATATCGACAATTATTGCAAGGCGTTTTAATCGATCTATTATCACTATATCTGGTTTGTTGGCTATAATAGTCCTATCAGTGATAATAGACCGATCCCAATACAATGTAGCATGGCCATTTTCAAGAACTGGGTCGGGCACATACCTGTAATAAGGTATCTCTAAGTCAACAAGGTTATATTTTAGAGCAAGTTGTTGGTGGATAATCCTGGCTACTTGGTTGTGTCTATGCAAATACTCACCGTTCGCAAGACGGGAACAACCAGAGATAATATGTCTTAAAGATTCTCCGGGACGATGACATGCCCGACAGATGTCTAGCGTCCCATCTTTGACAATAAATCTCCGATAGTTATTCGTCATCATAACTTCGTCAGTGATTGCACAGATGAAACCTTCAGTTTCTCCAAAGAGATCACCGAAACGTAACCAGGATATGGAAGCTGTAAAATCAACATCGGGCCCGTGTAGAGCCCGATAAAAACGATTATTATTATTAATTATCAGTGTAAGAATGTTCAAAATCGCTTCAGTAGTTACGGAGCCTATTCCAATCAAATCTTTCGTCTTTAATATATTAGTATACAGGTGTTACATAAGGGATATATCGACCAACAGACACCCCCGTCAGCTTGTCGTCCAGAACGCATTTCGATTTGCGGCGACCGCCAAACAAAGAAAAAAAAATTCATCTAGAAATTTTAAAAGGTAAATATGGGTTATTTCAAATCAAATGTGTCCCAACACTAGTGTCGGCGTCCTTAGGGGATTAGTTTTGTTGTGTGTGTTAGTTATGTTTCCCAGATCCTCGTCCGTGGTTCGACAGGTGCACCACTTGCAAGTGAGAGTAAAATCTTTGTGGTACCCTTATTTACCCTAATTTTAGACAAATCTTACCTGTTTACAAGAAAGGTTCAAAATGGCCGCCTTCCCGCCCGATGCACGAAGATACTCGCCGGCGCATATTGCTCTGCACAGCTCGTAGCATTTCTTGTGTAACATTGCTAAATGGAGTTACAATTCGTAATTTAATTTCTTGCTCCTGCTCACGCGGTACTCCGACAATGAAACGCTCACGTTACAATTCCCAGGCAGCGCTCAAATTGCCTTCTGATGCTCCTACACAAAGCATCATCTCTTAATACTCTCCGTTACTCAGAGCCATTACAACACAACACAGTCACTATCACACACAACTTGACACATCTCACAAATTAACACATTAAACAACTATTTACCTACTGCAATGCACAAAGCACTGAATGCAACTGAACTGACCTGTGACCTGACTAACTAATTTTAAAGAAAACAGACAAAATGTTCCTACCAGGAGAAAGAGGTTTTCACAGGCGCGCATTATTTGTACTACCTACTTGATGTCGATGACCGTATCAGCTGATTTTAGCAAGTGTTGTTCAATCAAGAGTATTTTATTCGGTATTAATGTTTTTTTATGAACTTTTTTTTCTTGTTTGGCGTTCGCCACATACCGAAATGCGTTCCGTACCGAAATTCTGGACGATTCGGCAACCGTTCATCGACAGTCGATTCTCCATTGGACTATTATATATATACCTAACTAGCTGTTACCTGCTTGTTTTTATATATTATATATTATAAGTACAGCACCTTTCGATTGATTATGTTGAAATAAATAAATATAATTTTTCAATTTTTTTTTTAATTTTTTACAAATATTTGCAATAACATAATAAAAACACCAGTAAAGTAAATACTGATATTCATTCAGTTAAAATGTTATCATTTATCAAAAGCCACAAAACAATTAACAATACGTACAACATAGGCGGGCTTACTTCTCGATTAATTAGCCATAATTCAAGTCTCGTCGTCGAATCACTCATTTGGCCATATTTCTGTTTTTGAAACGTCTGTAGGCGAAAAGTTCTTTCGATGAATAGTCCATAGTGGAAAATGCCTGTCGTCGAAAGACACAAATGCGAACCGTTCTGTCGGCGAAACGTCCATAGGGGAATCGTTCTGTCGGTGAATCTTTCAAAAACGAAACGTTCTGACGGTGAATAGTCCAATGGAGAATCGACTGTCGATGAACGGTTGCAGAATCACCATTTCTTTTTTATTTTTTTCTAAGCCACCCTCACGCCACCCGTCATCACTGTGGTAAGTTTGAAGAAGGTCGGTTCAGGCGTTTAGGAGGAGTATGCGGACCAATGAAATACATGAGTCGCCCAAGATAAAGCTTCGCTCACTTCGCTCAATGATCCATGATCAGATAACCTTGCCATCCAATATAGTTTCACTTCTTCTTAGGCAAGTGGTTTTATTTAGCCAATTAATTAAAAGACGCTTACACTCATACAGTGGTCTATTCCGTAAGTTAAGCTTTAACAATAACAAACATATTGTTTATGTAAACAAAGGTAGGTATTTTCTACCAAAGCATTATAAGAGACAAATAGCAAGTTTGCTATTCAATTATTTTTACACTTCAGCCAAGAACTTGGCTGACAAAACTGCTTTTATTGAGCAATGTAGATTTAGTGTTAAGACTTTGGAATCTGTTCCAAGTAATTTAAATTAAGTTCTACGACAACAGAGGCAATATTACCCTTTAGCAGACATAGTCAATTAATTGAATTAAATTTAGTTACAAATATTAATTATGTTAAAAAATGCCCTCCAAATCAAACCAAATCAAAAAATGTAAATTATATCAACATAGGGCATCAAAATATTGGTTGTTTAACACATGGCAAAGAGTTAGAGTTGGAACTGTTAATGAATTCAGATAATATTGATATTTTTTGTATTACAGAACATATGCGTAAGCCGTATGAGCTCTTGTTCAATTTCAGTAATCACCGGGTTGGTAGTGCATTCTGCAGGGTGAGCACAGTACGGGGGGGATCTTTGATTTTATTAAATAAACAACTTAAATTTAAAGAACGGAAAGATATTGTGTCTCTTTCTCTAGAGTGTAAAGTCGAACTGTCGTGCGTGGAAATGGAGCAATTCATAGTAGTATGCGTGTATAAACCTGGAACCTCACCCTTTTGCGAATTTGAGGAACTTATTGACAAAGTTCTATGTAAACTTGGAAAAACTAATAAGTACCTAATAGTATGTGGTGATTTTAATGTCGATTTACTTGTTAATACGCCTATGAGTTATAATATTTTAAATTTATTTAAATCACACAATCTTACAAACTTATTTTTGGAGCCTACTAGATATTGTAATACAATAGCCACTTGCCTGGATAATATATACAGCGATATGTTGCCAGAAAGTAAAAGTATTATAAAAAAGCTAGATTCAGACCATTGTGGGCAAATAGCATCTTTTAAAATCACTAAAGAAAAAGTTATAAAACGTAAAATATTATGTAGACCAATAACTGGTGACCGCTTGGAACGTATGAGGGTTGGACTTTGCAATAAAATTCCATTCTTAGACACTGGCTTAGATCCAAATGTAATGTATAAATTATTTTTTGATTCTTTTTACAACGAGTTCAACTCCATATTCAAGTCTAAGGAGGTCATGATTAGTGATAGTCCTACTTTCAGTGAATGGGCCACTGAGGGTATACACAAAAGTAGACAAAAACTTTATGAACTATACTCAGAAAGACAGCTTAATAGATCAGTTGCATTTCTAGATTATGTTAAAACTTATTCAAAAAAGTTTAAAGCAGATTGTTTAGCAGCTAAATCAAAATATATAAGTGATAAAATTCTCAATAGTGCAGACAAAGTTAAATCTACTTGGAAAATTATAAACGCGGAAAGAGGTCAACAAAAATTAAATGATAATCATTTTAAACTTAATATAAATGGTAAAATAACTACATCAGACTTCGAGGTCGCTAACGAATTTGAAAATTTTTTCTCCCGAATTCCTGTAGATTTGACAAAAACCCTAGGCTCTTCAACCCCCATTGCAGAATCTTTGTTAAAAGCAAACGTTCCTTGTTGTAACGTTATATTTAAATTCAGTAAAGTTAACATAAACACTATCTTAAAAACTTTTAAATCTTTAAATATCAAGAAAACAGCTGACCTCTGGGGCATCTCTGTGTATTTAGTAAATTCTTTTATTGAAATGGTTGCTCCTGAACTAGTAATAATATTTAATAATTGTGTTGATAGTGGTGTGTTCCCTGATTTAATGAAATCTAGTAAATTAATTCCCCTGTTTAAATCGGGTAGTACTTCAGATCCGTCCAATTTCCGTCCCATTTCTGTACTACCTACATTTAGTAAAATTTTTGAAAAAATTATGCTTAATCAAATGCAAAATCACTTTAACGTTAATAAACTATTACATACAAAACAATTCGGTTTCACTCGTGGTCGGTCCACCACTGATGCCGGTATTAAATTATTAGAGTGTATATACAGGGCCTGGGATGAGTCATATGATGCTTATGGTGTATTCTGTGACTTATCTAAGGCCTTCGATTGCGTTCAGCACCAGACTTTAATTAAGAAACTTGATCATTACGGAATCCGGGGGACGGCCTTGAATTTCGTCAATTCTTACTTAAGTGATAGGGTCCAGAAAGTAGTGATCAATGGTAAACAGTCACCTGGTTCTCCTGTAGCAATGGGGGTACCGCAGGGTTCAATTTTGGGACCTTTTCTTTTTCTAGTATATATTAATGATCTCCCTCACCTCATAAGAGACGACCACGAGGTAGTTTTGTTTGCTGATGACACTTCTTTAATATTTAAAGTTAAACGTGGACAGCGCGAACTTGACGATGTAAACATTGCCCTCTCTAGGATAGTCCACTGGTTTTGTGCTAATAATTTATTATTAAATGAAAATAAAACTAAATGTGTAAGATTCACCTTACCTAATGTAAGACTTGTTAAAACCAGTGTTAAGGTTAGGGATGATATAATAGAATTGGTCGATGACACTGTCTTTCTGGGCATAACGTTAGACTCCAAATTGCAATGGGGGCCTCATATCGGGAAAATTTCGGCCAGGCTTAGTTCAGCAGCCTATGCTGTCAAAAAGATCCGACAACTTACAGACATTAAAACGGCGCGTCTTGTCTACTTCAGCTACTTCCACAGTATCATGACATATGGCATACTACTGTGGGGTAACGCTGCCGATATTGAATGCATCTTTGTGTTGCAGAAGAGGGCTATCCGGACTATCTATCGAATGGGGTCTCGGGAGTCATTAAGAGATAAGTTTAAGCATATTAACATCCTTACAGTGTATTCACAGTATATTTATGAAATTTTATTGTATACCCACAAGAACAAAAGTAAATTTGTGAAAAATAGTGATAATCATAATCTAAACTTAAGAAATAAGGATAAACTGGCTGTTCCTAAATTTAGGCTTCATAAAGTGAGTAATTCTTTTGCGGGGAACTTTATTCGAATGTACAATACATTGCCAACCGAAATAGCAAATTTATCTGTCAATAAATTTAAAAAACTAATAAAAAGTAAATTGTGCCATAAAGCTTATTATAGTATTAATGATTTCTTAGATGACAAGGCGGCCTGGTTGTAACAACGTAACGAATTGCTCCTTTCTAAATAACTCTGTATTAGATTTAAGATGAAATATTTTGAAAAAAGCCGAGCTGAGTTTCTTGAGGGCTCTTCTCAGTCTCGTTGCATTTTGGAACCCTCGGTAGAGTCACACCAACTTCTGACGAATCTAAATAATTTTCTGAAAATTTCAAAGATAATAAACGTTATTTTATTTTTATTTTATTTTATTTTAAGCTGTGTGTGAGCTTCGTTGTACCTACATATAGTTAGCACGCTTAGAGCTTAGAGAACTGTCTGTCAGTAAACTTTGTTTTAGTTGCTGGTGTGTCTACTACACGATTATAACTTACGAATTTGTTGCTGAATTCCCACTCGCTGTACTTGTGTAAACTTAAGGGTAGTGAGACATAATTGAAGGATGGCCCCTTATGTAGGTATTTTGTTCACAGACGTAATGAATGTCATAGCTTCAGTACCTACCTCGGGGACCTAACTCTGTAGTGGGGTAGGCAGAGGTGCGTTACACTTCACAATTTATACCAGTAATTGTGTTGGGCCTCTCTCTGTAATTCTAACCACAGTGCCAACAGCTGTGACAGATGTAAGTCTACTACTAAATAGACGTTCTGTCCGGTAACGGCAATAGGCTTGCCACCTATAGTGTACGTGGGACCAACGATATTATGTACTGGAAACTCCCTTGAGGGATATGGACGTAATGTTGTTCTTATCTTTAAAAAAACTCGACGATGTCTCATATATTAGTTAATCCTGCAGGACGTTGATGGTACTGTATATCTATATTTCCATGTCGACTGGGACCGCAAAAACGTGCCTCCATCGATGTTCATCGATGATTTCGCCAATGTCAAGGTAATGCTTGAATAGTTGATAGTCATATCATATAGCACAGAAGAACTAGTTATTCCTAACTAGTTCCAGGTGCAGGACAAGAAACGTTGTTCGGTATGTGAGTGTCTGGAGTGTATTGCGGAGCGCCAGAGGTAACCTAAAGAAGTTAAAAATATGGCAAAAATTTCCATATATTTTAGAGATTTCGGAAGTTTTTCAATAAAATCTAAAAAAATGTCACATGACATGAAGTTCAACATCATTTTAGAGGTCTTTGATCATGCTGAGTTGATAGCAGCTGGTCTCGAGTCTCTATTACCGTTCTCGATTTGACCTCGTTTTGACCTTGACCTTGAGATCAGAGGTCAAAGGTCAAGTTAATTTTGGGGGACTTTCGACTATGCTAAGTCGATTGGCGTTTACACTGAGTCTCTAGCTCTTACCGTTCTCGAGTCGAAAGTTGTTCACGGACATTACTGTTGTATAAGAGATTTTCGTTTCGAAAACTCTAAAGCCACCAGCCACGCGCTCAGCAAACATCGAACTCCCAGGCCCAGTCACCTGATTGCATATTAGTATCTGTCTAGTGGGACCAAATATATATTTTGGCGTTTGGGACCGTGGTGTGGTTCCATTCAAAACTTGATTGTTGTGAATTGGGATTGACGGATTATGGAGACCGCACATTTATACGCGTCGAATTTTCTTCCAGATTTCATTTCTTTCTGCTCAGATAAGTGCGCGCTCTCAACTATTCCACCTGAGAGGAAACAGGATGATACAAAAACAACAGAACATATTTCTGTGAATAAATATTTTATTTTTTACATAATAATGTGTGGAACTATATGTACAACCACTTCACTTATCATTTAAATAATATCAAAATATAAAGTTAATAAATGTTTTTATCGTTACTTTGTAACTTAAATATAAATAAACAGTTAAGTTAAAATTATTTAACAAAGAATCGACGTCTATTTCAATATGTATAGTTCAAGTTGCAAGAGAATTCAACATTAAGCTTGAACTACACTCAAATTCGAGCCAACATGGATGCCAGTTAGTGCCTTTTGTTTTATGAAATTATATTAGACTTCCCACATTTTAAGGTTGATTCACACATATCAGAGGTTCGAATTTGAATACATAGTTGTAGCGGTCCTGTTATAATGTACTTCAACCTTAATAGGTGACCTCCCCCACCCCCACTTAGATTCCTTGGGTGGAGTTGAAGACTTGTATCCTTACATTTATATTATATAATATTTATGTACAGAATTTAAACATTCTTTATTATATTCGTTGAATGTGTAAATTTACTAAATAAAGTAAAGCCAACGAAACGAGAGATTTTTGGTCAAAAAACGGACCGTCACCGAGGTACATTGCGATTACTATCTCTGTCCTTATCACTCGCACCCAGTACTGACGTCAGTTGTCGACGAGAGCTGTCGTTGTGAGTTTCATGGTACAGGTCAGCATTTAGTACCGTAGTTGTCAACATTGATAGAATAATAGTTCTGTCATAAACACAGGACGTATCTGTACTATATGGATACGCATAGAATGAACAAGGTCTCACGGACCCCGCACCGTTTCTAATGTCTTGTAGCCTGAGCTTTGATAGGACCCCTATTATATATCAACAACACATTCATCGAATACATTTCAAAACAAATATTCGTTATGTTTATTACATATTGTTAATAATTATTTATTTATTTTAATAATATATTACAAGATATATTTTAACTAATTATTATTTGTATTTACGTACAAATCTTACAAATTACTTTTATATTACAATGTGTTTATGAGATCATAGGAATCGAAGGGGAAAATGGATTAAGGAAATGTTTATATATATATATATAACCCTCTTGTTTGTATGTATGTCACTAATTCCTTACATACGGCTGGACTGAGTTAGAGGAAATTTTTACAAGTGTATTTGTATGTTGTTACTTTTAAATTAAATAATTTCGTAGATAACTGTGGATGTTTACTAATAAGGGCCACCATGCCTTGACTTTGCTAGACATCAATTGCTAACAAATTACCAGCAATTGTTACCAAGTGGATATTAATTGTTACCAAGTGGATATTAATTGTTACCAAGTGGATATTAATTGTTACCAAGTGGATATTAATTGTTACCAAGTGGATATTAATTGTTACCAAGTGGATATTAATTGTTACCAAGTGGATATTAATTGTTACCAAGTGGATATTAATTGTTACCAAGTGGATATTAATTGTTACCAAGTGGATATTAATTGTTACCAAGTGGATATTAATTGTTACCAAGTGGATATTAATTGTTACCAAGTGGATATTAATTGTTACCAAGTGGATATTAATTGTTACCAAGTGGATATTAATTGTTACCAAGTGGATATTAATTGTTACCAAGTGGATATTAATTGTTACCAAGTGGATATTAATTGTTACCAAGTGGATATTAATTGTTACCAAGTGGATATTAATTGCTACCAAGTGGATATTGATTGCTACCCAGTTGACAGCAATTGCTATAATTGTATGTAATACTAGTGTACGCCCGCGACTTCGTCCGCGTGGTAATTTGGATTTTTCCCGTTCCCGTCGCGCCGCGTCATATTTTGAACAATTCACACAATATCTTTATAAATTGTAGCCTATGTGTTATTCTGATGTATAAGCTATATTATTGTAAAGTTTCATTAAAATCCATTCAGTAGTTTTTACTTGAAAGAGTAACAAACATCCATACATACATACATACATACTTACATAGTCACAAACTTTCGCGTTTATAATATTAGTAGGATTTACTAATAAGGCATAGGTCTTTGGAGATCGTAATTTCGTTTGTCGGTCAGTAGTTACACATAAGTAGGTATATATATATCACTGGGAATAAATCTCACTTACTTTAAGTATAGAGTTACATGAGAGGGAGATGAAATGAGTTAGAGGAAGATATAGTTAGAGTTTATATAAGTCACTGAACACTCGGGTCTGTGGGGTCGCTCGGCTGAAATTGAACAAATCATTGTGTTAGATAGCTCGAAAAAATCACGTCAAATACGGTTTACAAATTACTGGCATGGGACAAAAAATATTGTCGGAATAGTCAAAAAATCAACTTTAAATAACCCTTAACTTTAATTATAACCTTAATAACTGACTGACTTTCTAAGTGTCACCTTTTTTGCCATTAATGACAAGACAACTGTGCACTCAAGTGTGCAATAGTGTACGTACCTGAGGACGACTCGTTGTCTCCCTCCCTCACGAGTTGGCCGGCGGATAGGGGGGGCGGGGGGAGGGGGAGAGGGAGGAGGGAGGCGCGTCCTCCACTCTGTGGGAGAATACGTATATGTTATATTATGACTATGAAGGTTGATAATCAAGTGTGCTAACCGACTTTAAATTACCGAAATAGGACCAAATAATTGTCGGAATGGGACCGATTTGATGTGGGACGATATTTTTTTTTTTTAAACGGTTTACAGACTAAAAATATGAGGTCACAAACATAAAAAAAAATCAGTCGAATTGAAAACCTCTTTGTACACCTTGTATTATAAATATTTTTAAGGTTCCGTACCCAAACAGTAAAACGGGAACCCTATTATTGAGACTTCACTGTCCGTCCGTCTGTTTTGCGCTGTATCTCATGAACCGTGATAGTTAGAAAGTTGACATTTTCACAGATGATGTATTTATGTTGCCTCTATAACAGCAAATACTAAAAAACAGAATATAATAAATATTGAAGGGGGCTCTCATACAACAAACGTGATTTTTTTTTCTTTTTGGCACGGAACCTTTCGTGCCCCTCGCTCCTTTGAGTTGGTCACCGTAATAAATTCAGGTTTTCTGATTTAAAGGTGTTTTTAATTACATCAACCTCAAACTTCCACACTCCTTCTTTTTTGGAAGTCAGTTAAACAGGCATTCCTATGAGATATGGTGTATATATGTATATACTGACCGGTAGTCGTGTCTCCGGTACAGCGAGGCAGCCCGGGGACTGCGCTCCGAGCCCGCCCCCCCCGGGGGCACCACACGACCCACTGTGTGACCAACATACCACACGATTATTTTGCAATACTATACAGGATGTGACATTGAAATGGGTCAGTATAGGAATGTCTGATACTATAAGACACACAAAGATTTGTTTTGGGAACCATGTCATCGATTTTAGTAAATGAAAACTGCATACACAGATCACAATCTCGTGACGCAATGTTAGTTACTATACTCCGAAACGGCTTCACCAATTTTTATAAAATTTTATATGCGTTTTAAATAGGTCTGAGAAGAGACTACTATATTTTCATACCCAAACACAATTATTTTTTAATAATGTGGCATTAAACAATACGTACAACCCTAGATTATCCCCCTTCTATCACCGATCCCTATTTCCCATGGTCTCGGTTCTTATGAAAAAACAAAAAATGCGTTACGAAGTTCGCCGGGACAGTAGAACTATAGATATACTCACACGTATGCAGGTCGGGCACTCTCTGTGAGGGCATCACTCCACTCCGCTCTCCCCTCTCTAGTCTCTCACTCCTCTCCACTCTGTCTACCCTCTCTACACGACCTATACACACAAAGAGAATAGAAGTAGTCACTGTATGGTTGAACAGTAGACCGAGCTAACATTCAAAAATTATTTGGGATTTTCCCTAAACAGTCAGACAGACAGACGAACAAAATAGTCCAATATCGAAATGTCAAAAAGATGTTGACAAAATTTCATTATCCAAACAAATTTGAGCAACCTTTTTTTATACCATTGCAATATTTCGAATGATTTTAGTACGCATATTTTAATTTGGTCAAATTTTTACTTGGCAAAATATTACCAAGTATAATGTAATTATGGCATTTGGTCTTTAATCAAATGATTTATTACAACAAACAATCTTCAGACAATAAACAATTGGTTAAATGATTTGTTAAGACAAAAAATATTAATTGTAATTTGTTTTTAGTAGGTTACCCGGAACTCAACTATTTAGATTAGGTTAATTTCTTCTTTAAACAAAATGGGTAGGTTAGGTTAGGTTAGGTTAGGTTAAAACTGTGACCACCTACGATACGCCAGAAACGATGATTTTGCGTAAAAACTGTTATTTCAACTGAAATATTTGACTAAATAAAAAATGTTAAAAGTACTAGTTGGTAAACAAGTTATAGTTTAAACGTTCATTTTCCAAACATTAGGTTTGCGTGACAATTTTTTGTGAATAGATTTTTTGCTAAGTAATAATTTGGCAAATGAAATTATGCGAAATTTTTTTTGGGAAGTGAACATTTGTCAATTTCTTTTGGTCAAACAAGGGAGACCCAATGTCAAGGCTTCTCGTGCTGTCAATAAAAAAAGTATTATAATGTAGGGTTCCGTAGTTACCCATTACAGGCTCTACTACTAAAACTCCTAAACTAACAAATTCATCTGGTCCGTTGTAGTTGTCCTTCAAAGTTCATCAATATGTACTACCATCATGATTTTTTCAGATTCTTCGAGCAAGCCGTTTAGATTTTAGAGGAGGGGAGACCCTAAAAATTACCACAGGGCTGTAGTTAAATTTCTTGAGAGAAAGACAATGTGTGCTCGCACCTCTCACTCTCTTACCCCCACAGCAATATCCGAAACGTTATAAGCCGCGCACTACTGGGATAGAACCTAGTCACAGTAACCGCTCCGTGACGTCATCAATAGCTGACCAGTACAGATAACTTAACAGTATTGTAGGTTCATCTACGTCACTGTGACGTCACCAACATGGCCGCCACTCCCATTGTCATCTTGCGCGGCTTATACTCTCTATCTCTTTCTACCTTCACTAACTTATACGAGGGTGGATTGAAAAGTAATCGGCCTAACCAAGAAAATAAATACATAATAAATTAAATATATTTTTATTTTTGTAATCACCATCAAGTTCTTCGTCTTTCACACTCTCTCTACCACGCTTGAATTCTGTTATCCATTTTTTGACGGATGAATATGAAAGAGCGCAATCCCCTAATGTACTGACCATTTCATCATGGATGGCTTTTGA
Organism: Nudaria mundana; assembly: GCA_963556515.1. NCBI lineage: Eukaryota > Metazoa > Arthropoda > Insecta > Lepidoptera > Erebidae > Nudaria > Nudaria mundana. Next base: position 280,385 of record OY748314.1, read on the forward strand.
TGACAGCCCCTTCTTATGGAGGTACTTAATGACGGCACGCTGCTCGATTTGCTCCATTTGCGGAAATGATGTCAGATTGCTTTGTTAATAAATTTATAAAATTAAAACTAATTATCGCACACGTTTCAAACTTCACACAATTAACAGGTCTGAACTGAACTAAATAATGTGGGTAGATTTGATTTTTAGAACTAACTGGATCAGTGTTAAGCCGACTACTTTTCAATCCACCCTCGTATCTCCCTCATCCTCCTCCAGCTCTGTCGCAGTTACCTGCGGGCGCGTCCCGGCCCGTGGCCGCGTGTGCGGGCGCGTCCCGGCCCGTGGCCGCGCGCGAGTGCGGCAGCGTGGCGGTGCGCCAGCTCGACGCGTTGCTCAACACGTTGGGCTGAGACAAGTTGTGGGACAAGTTGCTGGACAAGTTGCTAGACAAGTTGCTGGACAAGTTGTTGGACAAATTGGCCGCCAAGTTGGACGACATGTTGGAGGACGCGGGATTGGAAGCTCGAGTGCCGAATGAAGTTGAGTACGCTGTAATTAATATAATTTAATATTATTAATTACCGTTTGAATATGGTTTTTATGAGAAGTACTAGTAGACGTCTTCGGCTTTATTAGCGTGTTTATAATTAATTGGGACCATGGCATGGCATGTCATTATTGTATTAAATAATATAACACGAGCGGCACGCATACCGTGGAAACACGCGTGACAGGAAAAGGGCTCTATTTGTATAAAAAATGTTTAAAATCAACCAAATCTTTTTTGAGTTTAGTCATTACAAACACAAATATTTTCTCTTCATAATATCAGTTAATTAAGATGTAGTCGTCAATACACACCAACAACAACCCGCCCCTCCTTATCCCACTTACCCCCGCCCCTTATCCCACTCACCCCCGCCCCTTATCCCACTTACCCCTGATGACGGAGAGCTCGATGGCGGCTCGCAGCTCGTCCTCGTCCGGTCGACTGCGGAGACACGACATCGCCTGCACAAACGGGTTTTTAGATTTCCACACCCAAAAGGGTAAAAAAGTGAACCTTATTACTGAGACTTCGCTGTCCGTCCGTCTGTCTCCAGGCTGTATCTCATGAACCGTGATAGTTAGAAAGTTGACATTTTTCACAGATGATGTATTTCTGTTGCCTCTATAACAACACTTTTTGTACGCGAGTCTGACTGAGTGGTTTTTTAATTATTTTTAAAGATCGATGCAGAGTATTTGTAAGTAATATACCTGCGCGTGATGTTCCCTCGGCGGTCGACCCGCGCTCGCTCGTTGCGCTCGAGATCCTACAGACAACCACACAAATCATTATAGTTATTTATCAACGTAGTAGTATCCTTGTATATGTTATAGTAGCTACAATGTATTACTAGGTATAGCCCGATTCGTATAAGAAGAACGCTGACCTTCAAGCGCTGAGCTGCGCAGTAGACGTGTTATCGATCTATATGGCGGTAACAGCGAGTAAGAGCGCCCTCTCTCGCCCAACGTTCTTCTTACGCGAATCGAATTATGCCAAGTTTTTGATTCTGTATTAAAGAGCGTGATAGCAACAAACTAAAGTACATTTCAGTGTCACCTCTCATACAATAGAGTAACTATTTGTACAAATACTGACCAGGTCGGGGCGTGTGTGTCGCCCCATCTCCTAAATCCAGCTGCATTACGCCGCCACTGCTGTACTCTGAAACATTATACACAAAAATTGATAAAACACTAACTGATACAACATACAGTTACAAGATTACCCCACTTTGGGAATGTAGGTAAAATGGAAAAGTGACCCACCTACCCCAGTGAACGGAAATATTTTTTTCCGTCCACTGACTTACCCTTTGTGAATGGAAGTAATACTGAGCAGTAACGTGCTTACCTCATCTTATAAATAGAGGGTAACATTGAGCAGTGACGTATATACGTCACTGTTCAATGTTACCCTCATAGTTAAAGTCACGTATTTATTATACCGGGTAATTAAATAACACTTATCAATGTCTCGAATTCAGTGAAATTACATTATAACCAGATTCGCAAGACAGCATGTAAAGCCTGTGGGAAAAAGTTTCTTACCTATCGCTAGTAATTACATTCAAAACTGTTAACACTGAACATATCTAGCACTAGCAGGGTGTTGCAACTAATACACAACGTGTGAAGTTATTCTTTACACTCGGTGAAGAAGTGTGAGTTAGGGGTAAGTGTGATCAGTCAGTGAGTGACATTACCCCATGGCGTCAGTCGGAAGTAGTCCCTGGCGGTAAGCAGGTGCGTGTTGGCGTTGGGCGCCATCGCCACGTCGGGCACGGCGGCGGACAGGCGCGCCGCCCTGCCGCCGGCGCCGCCCTCCAGGATGGACTGTCTGCGACAAAACGGTATACTTTTTAGTATATTACTCTATTTGAAAGCAATCGGGTTCGATCCCCGGGTCGAATCTAATATTGGTGTGATCCACAAATGTTTGTTTCGGAGTTTGGGCATGTTATGTATGTATATAGAAATATATAAGTATGTTTATCAGTTGTCTAGGTCCCATAGGACAAGCTTATAGCTTAGTTTGGGCTGGATGATGATGATGTGTGACAATATTTATTATTAGTATTTATTAATGAGTTTACTTTTATTATAAAGATGAAAGGTTTGATTGTTCGTTTGTATAGAATAGGCTCTGTTTTTCAACCGACTCCCAACAAAGGATGGTACTCAATTACCCTGCTTTTTTTTGTTACCTAAATATCTTTGCACTAGGGGAGCCGATTTTATTGGCAGCTCCTACTTCCCAAGTGGTCCCAATTTCAATTTGGTCCCATTCCGACAATATTTAGTCCCATTTTGGTAATTTGAAGTCGGTTGTTGTGTCAAATATTTCATTAATATGTAGCTGCATCATCTCTGAGTAACGTCGGCTACTATCGATCCTGAGTGTTCCCACGGGAACGATAGGACTGTATCACATGGGTCGCGGTAATTAATACGTAAAGCTAGTCTTCGACAGGACTCGAAAAACTATGAGTTAAAGAGCCTTCCACTTGTTAAGTTCTGAAACTCGAACTACGGAACCCTATCGAACTACGGAACCTTAAAAATAGCCTTAGTATTCAGGGATAATGTAGCTACATACGAGTGTTCATAACACATCAGTAGTGTTGTATGTACCTGTGTGTAGCTCCAACCTCGCGACGCGCCGAGCCCGGACGAACTTTGTCTGGAAATATAAAAGAAATGTTATTATAACGTAGAGAGACACATATCACGCCTATATCCCCGAAAGGGTAGGCACAATTTGTCAGTATTTTAGTCCTACTTAATAGGGGACAAGCCTATTGCCGTCACCGAGCACATTTATAATAGGTTATATCCAAAATGGCCGAATGAATTTATTAACAAGTAGCAGCTATAGTGTAATTTAAAAATAAAATTGAAACCTGTGGCACAGACAATTAAAGTGTTGGACGTCTCGGACTATTCATAACATGGTTACTAGACTAGTCACCTCTCTCCGTCCCTATGCATGCTTGAGTGGTCCTCGAGGAAGGTTTTGGCACAGTCCTCTAACACGGCTCACGGGTAGTGGGATTTAGTATAAATCGTCACGTTACGCTAATCAGTGGTTCCTAACCGGTGGTCCGCAGAACCCAAAATATGGTCCGCTTTGTTTTTTAAATTTATCATCGGCTTTGTTAGTAAATCGATGCGTTACTCAAACCCAGGTTGTGTTACGTTGCAGTAGCGTAAAGAACTTCCTTCCTGACGGGGCGAGGGGATCCCCCGACCGTCCTATTGTTTTTTTGTATAAAATTTGTCAAGCGGGCGAAGCCGTTGGCGTCTGCTAGTCTATGATTTGAACATTTTTTATCTATTTCCTGTCTGATAAAAATTCCTCACGTCCAGGACTTTAACTGTACCACAGCGGCTGGCACCTACGATTTTCTTGACTTTCATCAACATCTCAAGGCAATTACAATATAACTGCTACTTTTTATTAAATTCATTCGGCCATTTTGGAAATAACCCATTATAAATGTGCCCGGTGACGGCAATAGGCTTGTCTATTACGTGGGACTAAAAATACAAAACACTGGCAAATTGTGGGTGTGTTATGCACCTCTGCCTACCCCTTCGGGGACATAGGCGTGACGTGTGTGTGTGTGTGTGTGTGTGTGTGTGTGTGTGTGTGTGTGTGTGTGTGTGTAAAATTAGTATCTGAAGTTATCAAGTATGTTATAAACAACTCACCGGTGTGCGCGTGGAGCAGACTGCCCGTGGAGGCGCAGCGAGACGCGTCCAACGTCCTGACATACACACACACAACTTACTATTATATATATATATATATATATATATACAAGAGAGATCATTTATATAACTTGAGGGGCTCGTGTTCTAGTGGTAACCGACCATGTCCACCACTTCAGACGACACTGAGACCCCTCCGTGCCTCGGAGATCACGTTGTCGCGTCGGTCCCGGTTGTCATACTAACATCTATGGCAGTCGTTAGGGGTAGTTGGAGCACTTAATCAAAAATCCTCGCGTCTAACTACAGAACTTCGATATCGTCCATGGGTTGTGAAGGTCAGATGGCAGTCGCTTCACGGAATATATCCAAGTTCAGCCACATCGCAGTTAGACTGGAAAGCCGACCCCAACTGAGTTGAGAAAAGGCTCGGTGAATGATGATGAATGGTACTAATACTAAACACACGTCACAAATTGACACAACAACCGACTTCAAATTACCGAAATGGAACCAAATAATTGTCAGAATGGGACTAAATTGGAATAGGAGCACTTGGGAAGCAGAACATTCAGTAAAAAAAAATTCAAAATCCGTTTACCCAGTCCAGAAATATAAAAAAAACATAGTCGAATTAAGAACCACCTCATTTTTTTGGAAGTCGGTTGATAAAAAAAAGGAGTTTGTTTGTTTGAACGCGCTAATCTTAGAAAATACTGGTTGGATTTGAAAAAAAATTTTTTTGTTGATTAGTGCATTTATCGAGGAAGGCTATAGGCTATATAACATCACGCTACGATAAATAGGAGCAGAGCAGCAGTGAAGTATATTTCAAAAACGGGGAATTTTTTTTTTGCGAAGATAGCTGATATTACAGATGACGGGAACCAAACTAAAATACCACGCGAGCCCCTGCCCCCCCTCCCCCCCACGTACCTGCAGCAGTCCACACTGTCCTGGTCGCCTCCGTCCCTCCACCTCCACCCCTCCCCGTCCACGTCATCGTCCCCCCTCTCCCTCTCCCCCACACCCCTCTCCCATTGATCCTCGGCACCTCTCTCTCTGACGTCACCGCCCTCACTATAACAACAACACACTAACATTAGATAAATAATTAAATATTAAATTAGCAATTATATATCAGATAAATGTAATTGTCGTCGGCGGGACCAGAACCCACGACCAGAACCCACGACCAGAACCCACGACCATTCCCTGATATAGGGGAATGCTCTGACTACTGAGTTGTTCGTAGTTCGGCATAGTTCCGGTAGATGGCACCAACATTAACCTTAATATCGCGATCTAGAAATTATAACATGAACTAAAGATTGTATGTTGTCGGTATTGGTCATCGTAGCTCTGTGGACAGAGCATTCGTCGTGTTAGGGAAAGGCCGAGGGTTCGAGTCCTGGCGATGACATTTCAGTTTTTGTTATCCGTAATTTCTATTTAAATATAGATATTTAAAAAAAAACACGTCAAAAATTAACACAGCAACCGAATTCAAACTACCGGAATGGGACCGAATTAACACAGCAACCGAATTCAAACTAACGGAATGGGACCGAATTAACACAGCAAACGAATTCAAACTACCGGAATGGGACCGAATTAACACAGCAACCGAATTCAAACTAACGGAATGGGACCAAATTAACACAGCAAACGAATTCAAACTACCGGAATGGGACCGAATTAACACAGCAAACGAATTCAAACTACCGGAATGGGACCGAATTAACACAGCAACCGAATTCAAACTACCGGAATGGGACCAAATTAACACAGCAACCGAATTCAAACTACCGGAATGGGACCGAATTAACACAGCAACCGAATTCAAACTACCGGAATGGGACCGAATTAACACAGCAACCGAATTCAAACTACCGGAATGGGACCAAATTAACACAGCAACCGAATTCAAACTACCGGAATGGGACCGAATTAACACAGCAACCGAATTCAAACTACCGGAATGGGACCAAATTGAAATGGAACAAGTTTGGAGGAGTTTTCAATAAAAAAAAATAATATCGGTTCATCCAGTCCGAAGATATGAGGTAACAAACTTCAACGTCCGTAGCGTAGCGTCCCACACCAGCACCACAGGACTTCCCTTGGTCAAACTACGTTGGACTTTATCTTTTTGTTTTGTTGACAAGTACGGTACCAAATGTTGACCTGTACCACGAAACACGCAACGACAGTGCGAGTGATGAGTGACGGGCAACGTATCTCGGTAACGGTCCGTCTCGATGGCCTTTGTAGTGCAGCAATACTCACTTGTCCGTGTCCAGGTCCGACAACAGGAGGTCTGCGCACGAGTCCGGGAGCGACATCTCGCGGACGGCGCGGAGAGCGATCTGCGATACAACGAAGGATTCTTTTAACATTATTATAAAACCAGCCAAGTGCGAAGTATGGAAGCCCCCTTGAATATTTATTATATTCTGTTTTTTAGTATTTGTTGTTATAGTCCGAGACGTCCAGGACTTTAACTGGCTGTGCCACAGCGGCTGGCACGTAAAATTTTGTTGCTTTAATCAACATTTCATCGCAAGGCAACGGGTTTAAATTTTTTTTTTCCAGAATTACAATATAGCTGCTACTTTTATTAAATTCATTCGGCCATTTTGGACACAACACATTATATGTGTACCCGGTGACGGCAATAGGCGGCAAATGTGCTGTTATAGAGGCAACAGAAATACATCATCTGTGAAAATTTACAACTTTCAAATTCACGATTCATGAGATATGATGATGTGTGAAATGTCCAAAGTATTGAATAATATGATTATTATTTAATATTTTATTTAAGCTTTTTTATTGAGGATGAAATGGGAGAGATTTTGGGGGTTGGGGTTAGTACTCTAAGTATAGAATGTTCACTCTCCTGGTTCATACTGCTATGTACAAACCTTTATTGTAGATTTTCAGAAACATTGTAGAAAATTTATTTTTAGGAAAATGTAATTCAGTGTAATCAAAATTTGTGGGTTTTAGTTATAGAATTTAGATAATATTTTGATTGTGTTTACTAGAATATATAGTATTCATTAACTAAGAAGATCGTTGTCAAATAAATATAAAATATAAATAAATATGTTAGGACAATTCACACTTCGCCATCAAGTCTCAAACTGAGCAGAGCTTGTGATATGAGTACTAGATAAACTGATATAAATACTATGTACATTTTGTTTTGTAAATACATACATATTATACATAGGAAACATCCAGACTTCGGTACAAACGTATCTGTTTTCACACAAAGTTTGTCCCGATCGGGAATCGAACCCGAGACTCCGGCGTCGAAAGTGGATGCACTACCGACCACACCACCGAGGCAGTCGATAATCAAAGTGAAGTCAAAATAAAAGTAAGTTTACATATTATATATTTACAACTTGTTACAATCTTACCAAATGTGTCTCGGGTAAGTGGGGAGAATCTTATACACCGTATCTAGAGTTACAGTGTTTTGTGTTTCATCGTACCACATTTCCACTTATTTTACTTTGTATTAAAAGTTCTGAGATGTTACAGCGTAAAATTTACTCTATTTCTTAAAGTTAATATCAAAACACGGCAACTTGAAATGCCGTGTAAATACCGTGTAGTGCCAAAATAATCTTCGCGCCTTTGCAAGCACTCTATCGCATTTTATTGTACTTGCGCTTTGTCAAAACACTGTAACTTTAAATATTGTGTTTTGACACAACAAAGCAGTAATCTTCGATAATTTTTTTTTTCAAAATGAGTATGTTGTAGTTACAGTGCATGAACGTATAACACTAACCTGTCTATACACCGCGGTCCTGTCCGTGGAGTGTAGTCCGAGAGCCCTCTGCGCCGGCGCTCCGGCACGCAGCAGCCGCGCGCGCGCTCGCAGGGCGGCGAGCGCGCGCGGGGACACGCACAGCGACACGCAGGGGGGAGGCGCCCGGCACGACTCCAGGGAGCTGGAGCGAGCCGCCGCCACCTGGGAGGGGGGAGGGGGGGGGGGAGCATAATAGACATGACTCTTTCGGTAAGTTTTTCTAATATTATTTACAATAGTGTAGGTAAACACTATTGTAAATAATATTTATTGAACTCAATCTTTTAAAACAGAAGGCTGACTATTGTCTGGCCCAAAGAATAAGTATTCGCCATCCAACATGGCAACACAGCCAGCATTCTAGGAACCTTCGCAGTCGGCAATGACAAGGAGGATTTTCTAAACGATATTTTGTAGATTGTATATATTTTAGTACCTATATAATTATGTATATTGTAATTCTTTTCTCTATATATAAAAATGAAACCCTATTTCCCTCGGTCACGACATCACGCGTGAACGGCTGGATCGATTTGGATAATTTGGGTCTTAAAATATTCGTGGAGGTTCAGGGAAGGTTTATAAGCAAAATTTCAGGCGGTACGAAGTTCGCCGGGACCACTAGTTGTAAATAAATGTTTTTTCCATTTGTTGATATAGTTATTTTATAGAATTAATTTCTACTGTCGGATGATCTCACTCTCACTCTCACTGTGTGTAACTACAACTAGCTGCTAACTACAAGGTAACTACAAGGTATAACGACACTTATACTTTTAAATCGACTTCCAAAAAAGAAGAGATTCTCAATTCGACTGCAAATTTATTTTATGTCTGTTACTATATCTCCGGGCTGGGTGAACCGATTTTGAAATATTTTTTTAAATGAAAGCTACTACTTCCCTGGTCGTCCCATTCCGATAATTTATTGGTCCCATTTCGGTAATTTGAAGTCGGTTGTTGTGTCAATTTTTTACAAGAAGCCAATAATTTTTTTTTTTTTTAAATTTTGAACATGAGTCTCACCATATACAGAGTGTCGGGTATCCTGTGCAGGTATCGTTCCCGTCTCGCCCGGGCTAGTTCCGCTTCCGGGACAGCCTGGTCTTCGAGCAGGGCCTGGAGGTAGGCAGAAACAGTATTAGTACTATATATTTCTGTATTTGAAAGCAATGAGTTTCCTTATGACATTCTTAAATACTAGTACGGTGTCTGGCTTGTGCTTTTAGCCTATAACTTTTGACCCCTTAGGGCTAGGTCCAATTTTCGATTTTTTGGCTTGCCTCCAGATCGAGGGCCAGATAGAGGGGTCAACCATCATTGGGACATAAGCAGTTCTCGAGAGCTAAGGGGGGACAAAAATTACATTCACCCATAGACCAACGCGGCCGCGGACAAGGCATTATGCATTTTCCCGATACATAAAAGTCTAGCATGTTTGGTGTGGAGGGGGGGGGGGGGGGGGGTCATCGACACGCACACATTCTCAGACGCTCAAACCCAATCGGGTGCCACTACGAAACTCACACATGACAATAAGAATAACACATTAACCTTTTCATAAACACATACATATACATTTTATATCATAACACTATAATGACACTACCAAAAGTTACCGCCCACTATTGATGTAACAGTGTCGATACATTTTATCGATAAATTTTACAAAATCGACTATTAAAATCAGGTTTTAAAAATGATACCAAGGTGGATGTTTATAAAAGTGTGACTTTATTTGCTATTTCTAACTTAGGGTAGGTATTATATATTATGTATACAGGGTATATCTATAGCTGTATACAGTGGACTATGTATACAGTTTATTTTTAAATCATAATGCTTAATGTCATAATTCAGTTTTCTATTTTTACTACAATCGATTACATGGTTACTAAGAACAGATCTTTGTATGTCTTATAGTTTCAGACTTCTCCATGCTGCCCATATAAATATTACACTCTGTATGTATAATAAATACCTACCCCATAAAAATAAACATTTGAATGAACTTTCGTCACTTTCGTTAACACTAGTGTTAACGTATAGTATAGTATAGTAGCATCAACTCGATGGAGAATAAAATGAGGGCAAGGGCACTACGAGTACAACACCGATTTTATAAAAATAAAATAGTAAAGTAATGAAATAATTAACTCAACTAAGTCTAAGTAACACTATAGTCTCCAAGTACCCGTACCTTACAATTGAATGAAAACGGTCTATATTATACAACAGTTAGAATGTGGCTGGGCCAAGTTTATACTATAGATCTAACGGCTCGCTTTTGTAAAACAAAAATGGGACATTTATATCAGCACATTTATCCCACAGCAGAATGCTGTAAGTTATTCAAATTGTACTGTGGAAGCCGGGTACAATAAAATATTTTAATACAGCTACTCAAATGCCTAATTTTATTTACTTGCTATTTATTTTATGTAATGACTGACGTATTTGTAGGAGATCTGAAATTACTCGCTACAAATACGTCACTCAGTCAGTCAGGCTCTACTGTAGTTTAGACATCGATAACCAGACCTAGGAACGTCGCGTCGTAGATTCAATGAGTTGCAACATGTGCCCATTAAGTGGAACGTTAGTTTCTACCTATCTTACGTTTTGGACGGTAAATTCAACGTATCCAATTGATTTTTTTATCATTAAGGCAGATACATATAATTTTGTATAAAACAAGTTAACAACATCCAAGATTGATGTTAACATTGTCAAACGTCTGTTGTTACAAAACAATATCCATAATAATTCCCTTACTCTCGGATCTTTCGGAAACCAGTAATAAATAAATGAACAAAAATATCGTCGAAGTATTTATTAGGTAATGTAATTCTTAAGTATAATAAAAAAATTATACAACAAGACTCAATATTATACCTATTAAACTTATCAAAACCTTTATTAAAATTAAGATCATAATATACAGACCTACGTAATTTAAATAATATTCAAACCCGTAATTTATATTGCACCTCTTTGCAATTTCAAGGTATTTTATCGATACCTAACTTGGTACATCACTCCGATACAGACACTATAACTGTGTATTTGTTGCCATGGCAACACCCATGTCAGCCGTTTGACATGTTTGACTGATTTGCGAATTGTATGAAACGACCGACGTAATACCATCTTTTTGTAAACTAGATGTGCCTGACCTTTTTTTGCAACAAAAAGCTGAGCAGGTTGGCATTTTTGGGGATGACAATAGCCGCGCAACTAGATCTAGTCTAGTAAGTTGTCAAGACGCCAATTTGTTTTATTTCTAACTTATGGTCATAATCATGTGAGCGAGGGGAACGCCTGCTAAGGCGGCGGTGTGCATTCACCATTTCTATATGTAGATTTAGATAGAAAGAAATGTTGTCGGTATTGGTCATCGCAGCTCAGTAGTCAGAGCATTCCCCCTGTTACGAGAAAGGCCTCGGGTTCGAGTCCTGCCGATGATATGATGGTTTTTGTGATTTATAATAATTTAACTAAACGTGTGTATGTTAAGGTTCAAAAGTGCATTCCCATAATTACAATACAATAACTTGTCTGTTAGATTGTATCGATAGATTATATATTAGTGGTATAGAACATACGTGGCAAGCATCCTGATTTCTATATACATATTATCACGCCTTTATTCCTGACGGGGTAGGCAGAAGTGCATTACAGACCCAAATTTTGCCAGTTATTTTGGTGTTCTCATGTAATCGATGATGGCGCAGTAATATCGACTGCTTCGGTGGCGTGGTCGGTAGTAGGAGTCTCGGGTTCGATTCCCGGGTCGAATCTGATATTTGTGTGAACTCAAATATTGGATGGAAACAGGCGTTACCTGGCGAAAATCCATGACAAAGTAATGGTAAGTAAGATTATATTTTGATAAATTTTAACATCTTACTTACCATTAATTTGTGTGATCCACAATTTTTTTTTTTATATTTAGGTCGACAAATTGACGCCACCCGCCTGATGGTAAGCTGAGGCGACGTCTGGCAATTGAGGGCGACTCTCACAGTACACAGGAATACTATAGAGAGTGGCCCTCAACTTGACGACCCTGTAATGTGCCTCTTCACGCTTCGCTTAAAGAGCCCAGGGTTATATGCTGGAGGAAACACGTGCGCAGGCAGGGCGTTCCAAGCCACCATCGTTCGGCAGAGAAACGAACGTTTAAAACGCTCGGTTCTCGCGAAGATGGTTTCCACGGTACGAGAGTGACATCTCTGCCCGGTTTGGGTGTTTTCTATGTATAATATGTATGTATTTAGAAATATATAAGTATGTTTATCAGTTGTCTAGATCCCATAGCACAAGGTTATAACTTAGTTTGGGCTAGATGACGTTGTGTGAGAATGTCCAACAAAAAATAAATAAAGTTATAAGATTTTGGTGGCTCAATATAGAATTCTACTTGTAAGAGAATGTATACTAGTCAGTCTCATCCGTTGGGACCCTAAGATCTTGGTAGGACCACTTTACACCTTTTACCTACAATCGAAAGCATAATTTGTAAATTGCAACATCCAGGACAGATGTTACACACTCACAATATCTTTAGTCCGAACACAGAATATTCTACGATGGGCTGGTTTCAGCAATTGTACTATTATTGCGTGGGTTTTGCACTTTTAAGAGTTTTCGAAACGAAAATCTCTTATACAACAGTAATGTCCGTCCGTCCGTGAACTACTTTCAACTCGAGAACTGTAAGAGCAAGACTCAGTGTAAACGCTAATCGACTTACAACATGTAATGTTGTAATTTTTGTAGTGGCAGTATTCCATTTTAGTTGGTTGAAATTTGCATAATAAAGCGGCAACACTGGCTTTCTCCTGATTGGACGCTGGACCACGTGACTGGTGTGACAGCCATTTTATACAAGCGAGCTACGCTCGCATCACATATTTATATTACAATTTAATTTATTGTAATTTATTTCGAAGTTTGGTTTGAGTTTGAACGCACACGTGTCTGGAGTTGTCTCACTAAATTTAAACAGGAATCTTTGCCTGATCTGGCCAGGATTGGCTAGAGACCGACTTACACGATACGCATGCATGCTTTGCATGTGTTAGCTGGATTTAATCGGGTGAAGCTTGGATATTCGCCTCCGAAAGGAGGCTTACGGTACTACCATACTACCTGGGTGAGAACCCAGCTTCCTTCTGCCTGGAGTGGGCAGAGACCGGAACAGAGACGGTGTCTGCCGGCTTGCAGGAGTGGCGTATTTCACCGGGAAAGTATCTTATAAAATCCCTTAACCTATTACCCTTAATTACCACGGTATCTTCATAAAGATACACTATCGTTACTGACCAAGCGCACCAACCATATACCCTGTATTACTGAATAACATAGCACCTAGAATAGACCTAAATTGTATCCTAGGCTAAAAGTACATTAAATCCTTGCAGAGGGGAACCCTCAGTTCCCCTATATTATCTTAGAAGGTTCTTACAATAAAAATATAGTGGCTTAAATGAATACTTTATTTCTATCCTTTGACATCATAACATCAAAAATAATAAACATTACATGGCGCCCGAACTGGTTTGTTGGTATGTGCGAATATTTTCCCTGTCAGTAATCATTGCTTACTGAAAGGTTGGTCGGTGACGATACAAATACATAGTATTTATTAGTGTTAATTTGTTTTTCAAATAGATGTACTACACAAATACACACTCCTTGGTGAGTTGTTACTGAACAATGCTAGACATAAGCTTATACCTAACTAACCTACAAGTTAAAAAAAAAAAAAAAACAACTTTGGTGACATTCATACCTTTTTTTGTTGTTTTACATAATATTATTATTGGTACCTACTTATTATTGGTTGTTAGTATTGGTACCCTGTTTGTATTTTTTTTTGTTGTTGAACAGGAGATTGGGTAACTACCTATATGAATACAAATTTCTTTGTATTGTTTTCACTACATATCCAAATTAAGACTTGACTTTTTGTCAATAGTAATTTAACAATTAAATCTAAGTTTTCATTGAAAACGTACCTATACAATTACACAACCATAGATGTGTGTCACCATGACCAAACGTTGAACCTATTTTTATTTTCTAAATACTACTACTATGTACTATCTTTATTTTTTGTTTGTTCTATTGAAAGGTGTACCATATACAGGTCTCATTTGACAATTTACAAATGTTCTATATACAAGACATTAATTGTACCCTACTTATCTTTTTATCATTGTAACAATGTGTTTTTTTGTTGTGTATTTCGATAACTGTGTATTATCATAACTTTTAACATGAGTGTACTACTTATGCGCATTTATTAACTTGTGTACAACTAGAAGAGGTCTTAGAGATACCCATGGTGAATTGTGTGTTGGTCGGTCACGCTAGGTATTTGAACCTATAATTTACTTTACTTACTTTACTTTACCTACGTTAGTCTTGTCCTACTGAAGGATGGAGGATATAAATAAAGGTGATCACACACCTTCAACTATAAATAAAGGTGATCACACACCTTCAACCATAAATAAGGGTGATCACACACCTTCAACCATAAATAAGGGTAATCACACACCTTCAACCATAAATAAGGGTGAGCTCACACTTACAGGTGCCGAGGCAACTATACACCCAGTGATTACTTGCGATGGATATTCAAATGTACATTCGTTAGGGTTGAAGTTTAATGGCAAGGGTTGTGTCATCGAATTTATTGAGCGTGTACAGGAGCTTTGTTTGTCGCGGGGTATATCAGACCAAAAGTTGTTGGCATCTGCTGCTGAATTATTTACAGAGGAGGCATTGTTCTGGTACCGAGGCATCAAGACGGAAGTCGCGTCCTGGGCTCAGCTAAAGAGTTTTATGCTCGACGAATACCTACCCTTCGACTTCGACCATCTATTTTTACAGGAAATCCGTTCTCGAACTCAAGGACCCGATGAAAACATTGTTACTTATTTAAGCATAATGCAGAATTATTTTTCGAGACTACGGTCTCCTATTACCGAAGCTGAGAAGTTAACTATAGTTACTTATAATATTAGGCCTTTCTATTCCACAAAGCTGGCACTACAGCAAGTCAGTACTTGGTCTGAGCTTAAGAAATATTGTCGTCTACTTGAACATGCAAAGTATAGGGCCGGTATGTTTATAGAACCACCGCGGCCACACGACAAAATGCTCGCACGCGACTTGGCTTACAAATCTAATAAGTCTGTAACATGTGCGGCAGTAAATAATACATTAATTAAGTTTTGCGTCCGTTGTCGTATTAACGGACATTCGCTTGGGGAATGTAAAGCGCCCAAGATATTAATTTGTTATAGGTGTGGGGAACGAGACTTCACTGCCTTAACTTGCCCTAAGTGTTCAACGAACACGAACACTTACAAACCTAATAAGTCTGCAACATGTGCGGCGGTAAGAAATACATTAATTAAGTTTTGCGTTCGTTGTCGTATTAACGGACATTCGCTAGAGGAATGTACGGCCCCCAAGATGGTGATTTGTTATAGATGTGGTAAACCAGACGTCACTGCCTCAACGTGCCCCAAGTGTTCAACGAAGCAACAACTACCGAGGAATACTAATTCAAAAAAACGTGTAGGCGTGAACCGGGGAAATCGTTCCACAGTTTCCAGTAGAACGTTTACCAATCGTACAAAATTTTTTTTTAATAATAATAATAAGTGTATTGCCCACAAAAGGCATAACACATCTCGCGGGCTCCCTATTAAGGACAAGCCCTTGGTTCACGTGATTGGCGGTTCTGATACTCGTCCCTTTTTACCCGTAACCATTAATAAAGCTAATTACGAAGGCCTGTTAGATTCAGGCTCTGAAATCTCAATTATTAATAATGTTATTTTAAGTGAACTCGCTAACATTGGGGTTCAAGTATCTTATGATTTGGATACAATTACTGCTGCTAATGGTTCGTCTTCCCCCGTCACCGGTTATGTACTTTTACCGGTCACGGTGGGAGACAATACCAAGGTTGTAAAGTTTTACGTTATCCCTGGAGTTACTACGGCCCTACTACTGGGTATTAACTTCTGGAGAGCTTTCAATATTGCCCCTGAAATTGTATCAATGTGCAATGGGACCACTTTGGACACCAGAGTTTGATCATGTTTCGGAGATGCGAGAGCTGCGCGATTTTGATTCTCTCTCCGAGCATCAAAGAAGGCAGGCGGAGCACATCGTGAGACAGTTAACTTCGGTGCTTCCTTATATTCATTTTTTTTTGTTCTCTCTCTTGCCATTTACTATTTGAACTAGTGTTGGCATCTGCCACTACGGCTATCTAGCCGTAGTTGAGTAATCGTGTAGATTAGTCCGTAGGCCCCGATGCGTGGTCTCTTGACTGACCATGATGCCAAGGACGACCCACACCTTGTTAAACAGTGTGTACCTTACGTTAGGCTCCACCTAAAATTTCTACGTATTGTTGTTTGCATGTTAGGATTAGTGCTGTGTGTATTCACACTTAGTATTCCCGATTACAACCTTGACAAGGTTTTTTTTCTCTTCAGATGTTTTTTTTTGTTTGTGTATTAGGTTAAGTTAACATGTTAGGTTAGTTCGTGTGAATTAGTTCGTAGGCCTCGATGCGTGGCTCCTTATAGGGACCATGATGCCAAGGACAAGTCACCCTAGTTATTTCCTTCATCTTTACTTATCTGCTTAGGATTTTCCTATTCCTAATTTTTGTTTTACAGTGTTTAGTGCTGTATTGTTGTTGTTTTCTCCTTGTTTTAGGTCCTTAATTTAAGTACCGACGTGGGCGTCGGATCGAATTCCCTACGTGAATTCTTGCGTGGTTGGGGGGGTGTTGTAATGTTGTAATTTTTGTAGTGGCAGTATTCCATTTTAGTTGGTTGAAATTTGCATAATAAAGCGGCAACACTGGCTTTCTCCTGATTGGACGCTGGACCACGTGACTGGTGTGACAGCCATTTTATACAAGCGAGCTACGCTCGCATCACATATTTATATTACAATTTAATTTATTGTAATTTATTTCGAAGTTTGGTTTGAGTTTGAACGCACACGTGTCTGGAGTTGTCTCACTAAATTTAAACAGGAATCTTTGCCTGATCTGGCCAGGATTGGCTAGAGACCGACTTACACGATACGCATGCATGCTTTGCATGTGTTAGCTGGATTTAATCGGGTGAAGCTTGGATATTCGCCTCCGAAAGGAGGCTTACGGTACTACCATACTACCTGGGTGAGAACCCAGCTTCCTTCTGCCTGGAGTGGGCAGAGACCGGAACAGAGACGGTGTCTGCCGGCTTGCAGGAGTGGCGTATTTCACCGGGAAAGTATCTTATAAAATCCCTTAACCTATTACCCTTAATTACCACGGTATCTTCATAAAGATACACTATCGTTACTGACCAAGCGCACCAACCATATACCCTGTATTACTGAATAACATAGCACCTAGAATAGACCTAAATTGTATCCTAGGCTAAAAGTACATTAAATCCTTGCAGAGGGGAACCCTCAGTTCCCCTATATTATCTTAGAAGGTTCTTACAATAAAAATATAGTGGCTTAAATGAATACTTTATTTCTATCCTTTGACATCATAACATCAAAAATAATAAACATTACAAACAAAGACCTCAAAAATTAACTTGACCTTTGACCTCTAATCTCAAGGTCAAGGTCAAAACGAGGTCAAATCGAGAACGGTAATAGTTAGACTCAAGACTAGCTGCAATCAACTCAGCAAGGTCAAAGACCTCTAAAGTGATGTTGAATATTTTTTTTTTTTAATTTTATGAAAAAACTTCGAAAACTCTAAAATATATGGCAAGTTTTTGCCATATATTAACTTGTTTTTAGCTTAACTAAAGGTAAACTAATATAAAAAGGCGGTTGACAATTGACACGCTTCTGACACTGTCACAAATGACAACTCGAAACCCGACCAAGTGAAATATCAGTCAACTGTGCCACTGAGCTATCGAGCAGTATTACTTTTCAATTCAGTAGAGTCAGACAGTGTCAAAAGCAAGTCAGTCGCCATTTTGTTTTTTAGTTAAGTACCTAAAGAAACAGAGAACACAATCGACAGTTCACAACAGAGTATAGTTACCTTAATCTCATCTAGATAAGGTATGAAGCATCGGGGAGGTCGGTAGGAGCCCCGCGCCAGCCACGCGTCCGCCAGGCCTCCGCCCTCGCAGCCCGCGCCCGGCACTATACCGCGCCGTACCATCTGTCGATACATGTGTACATATAGAGCAGGTCGGTGTGTGTGTGTGTGTGTGTGTGTGTGTGTGTGTGTGTGTCTACGTACGTGTGCGAGCAGGTCGTGGTCGCGCGGCAGGTGCTCCACGCGCAGGTGGGGGGCGAGGGGCGCCAGTGCGGCCCGCAGCGCCCCGTCGCCCGCCTCCCGGCGCCGCGCCCCGCGCCGCCCCACGCTGGCGCCGCCCCACACGCCCGCGCCCAGCTCTGCAACACCGCACACGTCACTGCACTGGGCAGACACATACACTCGGCAGGTGCACGGCAGTACTGACCTCTCCTCTCGCTGGCGGCGGGCTGCTCCTGCGCCCAGCGCAGCACGCCGCGCAGCACGTGCCCCTCGCCCGCCTGCAGGAAGGGGGACGCCAGGGCCTCCTGCAGCGAGGAGGAGGGCACGCGCCCGCAGCCCGGGACCGACATGATGGGGCAGAACTCGTCGCGGAGGTAGCGCATCGCTTGTCTGGTGCGGGAGGGAGGGAGACGTCAACACGGAACAGAAGAGGAACGTTCTACCAAATGTCCAAGACTCCACTAGGACAAGAACCTTGTGATCATATTACCAGTGTGCGACTTAGAGCGTCGATACAGAGCCATCTACCAGCAAATAAAGAACTAACCGCTATTGTAGATATGCGTAATACGCCGTAAATCGCAGTTCATTAATTAATTATGATGGCAAGTTTAGAGGTCTTGTGCTAGTCGATCAATTGGTAGACCGTTCCACCTGGACAGGGAACATTCACGCGTTAATCGTACAAGACATTTCTAGAACTATTAGCATTAGAACCCTGTGAATGAAACCATCCTATAGTCAATTTCAGATAAGAAGCATCCGGTCAAATCATATGCGGTGAAAACACTCAACCTATCACTGGTGAAATAACACTCCATTAACATTTCATGTCATAATTCTTTTAGAGTAGCAATCATACCCAAGCCTAGAACTGTAGCGGCCACACAGGTGGCCAAGGACGCCACTGGGAATTCTTCCCAGAGGCGCTCGGCAATGGACGTAAGTCCGGCCGCGGCCCAGGATCGCAAATTTATAAAAAGAAGCTTAGAACTGTGTACAACGTAGTGTTACAACAAATACCAAACTTTACCTGACGCTTCGTATCTGAAATACAGTGCAGTGTGTTGGAGGGACGTTCGTGAGTGTGGACGGGGATGGGAGGCGGAGGAGGGGAAGGGTAGGTGAACAATAATAATAATGAATGATGAAGAGGAGTGATAGGGGGATGAGGAAGAGTGATGGGGGGGGGACTAATAGAAGGGGAGGGAAGGCGGAGTGATAGAGGGAAGGGATGTATAATTGACAGGGGGGGGGGAGGCGGTAGAGAAGAAGGAGTGATGGGGGGGTTGCTAGAGGGGAAGGGGGGGCAGTGGAACATTTACCTGTGCACCCAGTGTGAGGCGTGCGGGGCGGCGGCCCACTGCAGCACCTGCGGTAACGTGTCGGGAGACAGAGCGTCCAGGATCGCGTCCTCGCAACCCTGCACCACGATGGGCATCTCCAGGAACCTGGTTCAAATATAGATGCCAATGTACATGTTGCAATTGCACTACAATTGTCCTCTTTGGAAATTAGCTCTATCGAAGTTACGTATAGTCCGAGACGCCCAGGGCTGTAATTGGCTGTGCCCCAGCGGCTGACACGTAAGATTATCAACATTTCATCGCAAAGCAACAGGTTTAATTTTTTTTCAAAATTACACTATTGCTGCTATTTTTATTAAATTCATTCGGCCATTTTGGACATAACCCATTATAGGCTCCCGCTATAGGCTATGTGTGTGTCTGAAGTTACGTATGAATGTCAATAGACTTATGTTCTGCAATGTCGGTTTGCTTGTACTGGTAGATAAGATTGTCTTGAGATGATGAATTATTATTTTTTTTTTTTTTTTTTTTTTATATTTGGTTCGCCAAATTGACGCCGCCCGCCTGGTGGTAAGTCGTGACGACGTCTAGCGATTGTGGGCCACTCTCACAGCACACATTACTATTGAGAGTGGCCCTCAACTTGACGACCTACTGATGTGCCTCTTCACGCTCCGCTTAAAGAACCCAGGATTATATGTGGGAGGAAACACGTGCACAGGCAGGGCGTTCCAGGCCACTATCGTTCGGCAGAGAAACAAACGTTTAAAACGTTCGGTTCTCGCGAACATGCTATCCACTGTGTGGGGGTGGCATCTCTGCCCGGCACGAGTCGTTCGGGATCGGAAGGAAGAGGGTGGGATCAGATTGAAGAGCTCTTCAGAACACTCGCCGTGGTAAATACGGTAGAATGCGGCCAAGGAAGCTATTGTTCGGCGCTGAGCTAGCGGCTCAAGGCTTCCCGTTACCTCCGGACAACCAATAATACGGATAGCCCGTCGCTGCATAGCGTCGAGAGCGTCCAGCAGATACTTCGCGGAGCCGTCCCAGAGGTGAGAGCAGTATTCGACGCAGGGTCTAATCTGCGTCTTGTACAGCAGACACCTCTGGTCCGGTGTAAAGAATCTCTTTACCTTATTCAGTATTCCTAGTTTCCGCGAAGCTAGCCCTATACATCTTTCGATGTAGTTTTTATTATTGAGCTCTCGACGAACGTCTATGCCAAGGATATCAAGGTTGTCCTTCATTGGTAATAATGCATTCTGAAGAGAGGGTAGGGGAAGGAAAGGGGATTTCTTCGCAGTAAATGCACACGCCTGTGTTTTGCGGGCATTGAACTCGACCAGGTTCTCGGTACCCCATTGAGAGATACTGTCGAGGTTACGGTCGAGATCAGCCACGAGTCGTCGTCTCTCCTCCTCAATCTCAGATCGCCCCGCCGTCGGACGAACCGAGTAACTCCCGTGCAGTGTGCTGTCATCTGCATAGCAATGAATGTTCCCGAGGGATAGCATATCATTGATATGCAGAAGAAAGAGAGTTGGTGATAGTACGGACCCCTGCGGTACCCCGGCATTCACTTGCAAGAAGCGAGAAGCCTGGCCATCGCAGAGGACCCGCACTCGGCGCTCGTTTAAAAAGCTGGCAATCCAGCTGAACAGTTGAGGAGGTAGACCATATGCCGAAAGCTTGGAAAGGAGCGAAGCATGCCAGACCCTATCGAAGGCTTTGGCGATGTCCAGGCTAATAGCCAAGGACTCGCCGTGCCTTTCCATAGCCCCACCCCAGACATGCGTTACGAATGCCAGAAGATCACCCGTTGATCGCTTTGGCCTGAAGCCGTATTGTCGATCATTGATTAGCGAGTGATCCTCTAGGAATTGCATGAGCTGCTTATTTATAAGGAGCTCAAGCACCTTGCAAATGACTGAGGTGACAGCTATGGGTCGATAGTTGCCTGGATCGGACCGATCCCCTTTCTTGGGGATCGGTTGTACGTTCGCCTCCTTCCAGACCTCCGGCACGAGCCCTGAAGAGTATGACAGGCGGTACAGACGCGTTAATACTGGAGACAACTCAGCTGCACATTTTCGTAGCACCACCGCCGGAATGCCGTCAGGGCCACTGGCTTTCCGCGTGTCGAGTGACCGCAGCACTGCCCGTACATCACATTGCCTGATAACAATATCAGGCATTGTGTGGCCACAGTTGGCGATGGCGGGAGGCTGCAGGCCACGGTCGTCGACCCGGGAATTAGCCGCAAAGAGGTCTGCGAGCATATCCGCTTTCTCTTGGGCTTTGTGAGCCAGTGTTCCATCTGGGTAACGCAGCGGTGGCAGCGAGGGCTGACAAAAGTTAGATTGCACGGCTTTGGCCAGTTGCCAGAATCCACGGCTGCCCGTGGGATGGGAAGTGAGCTCCTGACCAAGCCGCGCGACGCGCTGGGCATCCGCTCTCTTAAAGGCCCTCTTACTCGACTTTGTGGCCCGGTTGTACGCTGCTTTGAGGTGGCCCACGTTTGGGTCGCGCACAGCCCGGGCCCTGATCCAGGCGCGATATGCCGACTGTTTTTGTCGAACAGCTTTGGCACAATCTCGCCCGAACCAGGGACGGGCTCTGCGGATACTGGCGACATCAGTGAAAGGGATGTAATAATCCATCCCTAAACTGATCTCGCCAGCAATAGCAGAAGCACTATCCGAAGGAGATTTCCTACAAAGCAGCGCTGGCTCCAGGGGACGGACGCAAAATAATCGCGTAGACCGTCCCAATCCGCTGACGAGTAGTGCCATAGTCGTCGTGACGTTTGCACAGGACGTGCAGGAGGTGACACCTTCATGCCAGCGTGAACAACACAGTGGTCGGAACTACCCAGTGGGGCTCCTACCGAAACACTGTACTGGGCTGGGCGACTCGTCAGCAGTAGATCCAGCAGAGCGGGCGCGTGATCTGACCTGTCTGGTATCCGGGTGATCCCGCATACCATCTGGGTCAGACCGTGGGAGAGAGCGAACGCATGGGCGGCTCTACCCGCATGATCAGTCTTGAGGGACCCCAGCCATTCAATGTGATGGCCATTGAAGTCCCCCAGAAACACTAGGTCAGCGTTCGGGAACCGCACCTGCGCTTCATCAGCCGTCTCGCTGAGGTACTGGAAGAGCTTTGTTGTCTCAGAATCCCCTGTGTGGGATCGGTAGACGCACACGTAGATCTGGCTCATAGAGCCATGGTCTACGTGCAG
Source organism: Nudaria mundana (assembly GCA_963556515.1). Taxonomy (NCBI): domain Eukaryota; kingdom Metazoa; phylum Arthropoda; class Insecta; order Lepidoptera; family Erebidae; genus Nudaria; species Nudaria mundana. The sequence continues at coordinate 303,334 of OY748314.1, forward strand.
CCAAAGGACGGAATTGGAGGGGTTCTCTAGGCAGCGCAACCGGCGGCAGCAAACATCCGCCCTAACGAACACGCACACCCCGGCTTTGTCTCGAAATTGTTCCTCGATGACATAGCCGGGGTAACACAGGTAAGACGTGTCGTCAGGGCGGCGTATTTGTGTCTCCGTGAGGAACATCACAGCGGGCCGTGCCGTCTCAAGGTGGTGGTGGACGGTATCGAGGTTCGCATGGAGTCCACGGACGTTAGTGAACTCCACCTCGAAATGTGAAGTTGTGGGGTTTCCTAGGGCCGCTGTGTAACGTTTATTTCTTTTTTGTTGCACTGCCATTGTAGATTTTGAAGAAGAAGCGTGAAGACAAGGCGACATCTGGTGCAGCAGTAAGTGACAAAGCGCAGGGGCTAGCTTTGTCTAGAACCGTGTGGTTAGGTCGGAGCCGACCCGCCGGACGGAAGGGCTCCCAAACCCCCCTGATGCAAGGCCGCCGCTACCCCACACCGGTTACCACCCGGAGCGGCGATCCCACATCAGGATTATGCGCAACATGTGGGGCAGCCTCCTGGGGTGGTTGGCCCCAGGCGGGCCCCATGACTGTGTTGCGGGCGGCCGCGGCAACGCCGTTGCTAAGGGTCTCCCTGGCCGGCGAATCGACCCACACCACCCACACTAGACTCCGTTTCGCCCCCACTGGTCCCATGCCTGCTGCACCATACATCGCCCCGGGCCCGGCGGTGCAGCTGCTGAACCCCTAACGCAACCCAGCCTGGGCTGGGTTACTTGGGGGGCTTTAGCACAGCTGCACGGTGGTACCCCCCCGGACCAACACTGTTGTACCACCTGGTACCCACGTAGGGGCCGAAGCCACTCCATAGGTACCGTAAATTAACGAGCCTCGTCCGTTTATCAGCAGGTGCGCCACTAGCAGGTGAGGTCGCTGGGGCCCTATAGATGTTGGTAGAGCCCCTTTGCACCCAAGAATTAATAATCTTGATGTTGATTATCAGATCTAATATTAATTTGTGAGTTAATGTGTGTGTGTAAATTTGTGAGTTAATGTGTGTGTGTAAATTTGTTAGTTAATGTGTGTGTGTAAATTTGTGAGTTAATGTGTGTGTGTAAATTTGTGAGTTAATGTGTGTGTGTAAATTTGTGAGTTAATGTGTGTGTGTGTAAATTTGTGAGTTAATGTGTGTGTGTAAATTTGTGAGTTAATGTGTGTGTGTAAATTTGTGAGTTAATGTGTGTGTGTAAATTTGTGAGTTAATGTGTGTGTGTAAATTTGTGAGTTAATGTGTGTGTGTAAATTTGTGAGTTAATGTGTGTGTGTAAATTTGTGAGTTAATGTGTGTGTGTAAATTTGTGAGTTACTGTGTGTGTGTAAATTTGTAAGAAATATGTGTTTGTTAGTGGTGTTTTACTTGACTTTGTTCATGTATGTCAAATAGAGATTAAATCATACTCATAATCATTGTGGAGGTTCTCAATTCGACTGTTTTTTTTGTTTGTAGTAATTAAGTAAAGTTTTTTTTTTGCTAAAATTATATGATTTCTTCTTTCTATAATAAATATTCTTGGAAATTCTCACATAATGTCATCTAGCCCAAATTAAGCTAATATAAGCTTGTCCTATGAGATCTAGACGACTGATAAACATACTTATATATTTCTAAATACATACATATTATACATAGAAAATACCCATTCTCCGAAATAAACATTTGTGGATTACACAAATAATTTGATTCGACCCGGAATCGAACCTGGGACCATACTCATACCACTGAGCCACCGCGGCATTCCAATAGTCCAAAAGTCTATCTGGTGAGAACCTAATAAAAATGTGTTTATAGTGTAAAATATATGTATCTACCGTATAGGCCGAGAGCTCACCTGCCAATCTCGTACAGGTGGAAGGCGTCCTCCAACGAGCCCGCGGTACCGGACCGGGAATTGCTCCGGGAAGATCCCGTCCATATCTGCGGGAAAATACACATTTTTTATCAAAACTGGTATAGTAATTTTTGAGTTTGGTTGTTGTTTTTTTAATTTTGACACAATCTTTATCTTTTAAATACACTTGAGTTTTAATATTCCTTTTAATGCAACAGTTTTATAAAGTACTGTAACTTTTTGTGACTAGAAGTGTACCGGAACCCTTCGGAGACACTGGACAGGAGTGTGAACGGCTTGTTGCTACTTATTTTTATGTTAGAGTTTACACGCTACAAATTTACAAAAATCTTATATGTCATAATATTAATATGTAGTAGAAATAGTAGATTTAACTCACCGCACTGTTGTTGGTCGCGTTCAGAGTGGGAGTCTGAACACTCCTGGGTATTAGAGATAGGTCCACCTGGAATGTACAAACAGACATACAGTCACCGACCCAACCCTGTATTCTAATTCAAACCTTAAAAGTTTTCTTGTGGCTTAAATTTAGTAAAAAAACCACTTTAAATTGTTGAAATGGGACCAAATTAAAATGTTACCACACGGGACACCATGTTTAAATTAAAAACAAAATAAAAATCAGATCAGAGAAAAAAAAATTGAGAACCTCTTTTTTTTAGTTGGTTAAAAATAGTTATTTTAATAACAAAGTACGTGTGTATGTGTGTAACTCACAGTATCAGTATAGGCGGCGTGCAGGAGGGCCGCCGCGAACCTCCTGGGCAGGACGCGCTCGTCCACACACAGCGCCCCGCCGCCCCCCACCCCGCCCCCCCCGCCGCGGGACAGCACGCTCCTGACAATATGCATCAGCACGAGGTTACTTTAGCCCACTCATTTAAAAGAAAAAGTCTAACTTTGTTATCAGAAGTGGGATCGTTGACTCATCTCACAGATGATTCGACGATCCCACTTCTGATAACAAAGTTAGTCTTCAAATTATACTAATAATTTAGAACGTGGGTACTGTACTTGCATATTTCTAGCCAGCACAAGTCGAACCCGTAGGCCGCGCCGCAGTGGGCCTCCAGGTGGAACACCAGGCGGGTGTCCCAGGACATGCAGTATAGGCAGTAGACTATATATTACCTGAAGAACCTGAACCTGGCCGCCAGTACAAGTCGATGGCAGGGCAGCTCGAGTGCTGAGCGGAACCCGTAGGCCGCGCCGCAGTGGGCCTCCAGGTGGAACACCAGGCGGGTGTCCCAGGACATGCAGTATAGGCAGTAGACTATATATTACCTGAAGAACCTGAACCTGGCCGCCAGTACAAGTCGATGGCAGGGCAGCTCGAGTGCTGAGCGGAACCCGTAGGCCGCGCCGCAGTGGGCCTCCAGGTGGAACACCAGGCGGGTGTCCCAGGACATGCAGTATAGGCAGTAGACTATATATTACCTGAAGAACCTGAACCTGGCCGCCAGTACAAGTCGATGGCAGGGCAGCTCGAGTGCTGAGCGGAACCCGTAGGCCGCGCCGCAGTGGGCCTCCAGGTGGAACACCAGGCGGGTGTCCCAGGACATGCAGTATAGGCAGTAGACTATATATTACCTGAAGAACCTGAACCTGGCCGCCAGTACAAGTCGATGGCAGGGCAGCTCGAGTGCTGAGCGGAACCCGTAGGCCGCGCCGCAGTGGGCCTCCAGGTGGAACACCAGGCGGGTGTCCCAGGACATGCAGTATAGGCAGTAGACTATATGTTACCTGAAGAACCTGGACCTGGCCGCCAGTACAAGTCGATGGCAGGGCAGCTCGAGTGCTGAGCGGAACCCGTAGGCCGCGCCGCAGTGGGCCTCCAGGTGGAACACCAGGCGGGTGTCCCAGGACATGCAGTATAGGCAGTAGACTATATGTTACCTGAAGAACCTGGACCTGGCCGCCAGTACAAGTCGATGGCAGGGCAGCTCGAGTGCTGAGCGGAACCCGTAGGCCGCGCCGCAGTGGGCCTCCAGGTGGAACACCAGGCGGGTGTCCCAGGACATGCAGTATAGGCAGTAGACTATATGTTACCTGAAGAACCTGGACCTGGCCGCCAGTACAAGTCGATGGCAGGGCAGCTCGAGTGCTGAGCGGAACCCGTAGGCCGCGCCGCAGTGGGCCTCCAGGTGGAACACCAGACGGGTGTCCCAGGACATGCAGTATAGGCAGTAGACTATATGTTACCTGAAGAACCTGGACCTGGCCGCCAGTACAAGTCGATGGCAGGGCAGCTCGAGTGCTGAGCGGAACCCGTAGGCCGCGCCGCAGTGGGCCTCCAGGTGGAACACCAGGCGGGTGTCCCAGGACATGCAGTATAGGCAGTAGACTATATGTTACCTGAAGAACCTGGACCTGGCCGCCAGTACAAGTCGATGGCAGGGCAGCTCGAGTGCTGAGCGGAACCCGTAGGCCGCGCCGCAGTGGGCCTCCAGGAGGAACACCAGGCGGGTGTCCCAGGACATGCAGTATAGGCAGTAGACTATATGTTACCTGAAGAACCTGGACCTGGCCGCCAGTACAAGTCGATGGCAGGGCAGCTCGAGTGCTGAGCGGAACCCGTAGGCCGCGCCGCAGTGGGCCTCCAGGTGGAACACCAGGCGGGTGTCCCAGGACATGCAGTATAGGCAGTAGACTATATGTTACCTGAAGAACCTGGACCTGGCCGCCAGTACAAGTCGATGGCAGGGCAGCTCGAGTGCTGAGCGGAACCCGTAGGCCGCGCCGCAGTGGGCCTCCAGGTGGAACACCAGGCGGGTGTCCCAGGACATGCAGTATAGGCAGTAGACTATATGTTACCTGAAGAACCTGGACCTGGCCGCCAGTACAAGTCGATGGCAGGGCAGCTCGAGTGCTGAGCGGAACCCGTAGGCCGCGCCGCAGTGGGCCTCCAGGTGGAACACCAGGCGGGTGTCCCAGGACATGCAGTATAGGCAGTAGACTATATGTTACCTGAAGAACCTGGACCTGGCCGCCAGTACAAGTCGATGGCAGGGCAGCTCGAGTGCTGAGCGGAACCCGTAGGCCGCGCCGCAGTGGGCCTCCAGGTGGAACACCAGGCGGGTGTCCCAGGACATGCAGTATAGGCAGTAGACTATATGTTACCTGAAGAACCTGGACCTGGCCGCCAGTACAAGTCGATGGCAGGGCAACTCGAGTGCTGAGCGGAACCCGTAGGCCGCGCCGCAGTGGGCCTCCAGGTGGAACACCAGGCGGGTGTCCCAGGACATGCAGTATAGGCAGTAGACTATATGTTACCTGAAGAACCTGGACCTGGCCGCCAGTACAAGTCGATGGCAGGGCAGCTCGAGTGCTGAGCGGAACCCGTAGGCCGCGCCGCAGTGGGCCTCCAGGTGGAACACCAGACGGGTGTCCCAGGACATGCAGTATAGGCAGTAGACTATATGTTACCTGAAGAACCTGGACCTGGCCGCCAGTACAAGTCGATGGCAGGGCAGCTCGAGTGCTGAGCGGAACCCGTAGGCCGCGCCGCAGTGGGCCTCCAGGTGGAACACCAGGCGGGTGTCCCAGGACATGCAGTATAGGCAGTAGACTATATATTACCTGAAGAACCTGGACCTGGCCGCCAGTACAAGTCGATGGCAGGGCAGATCGAGTGCTGAGCGGAACCCGTAGGCCGCGCCGCAGTGGGCCTCCAGGTGGAACACCAGGCGGGTGTCCCAGGACATGCAGTATAGGCAGTAGACTATATATTACCTGAAGAACCTGGACCTGGCCGCCAGTACAAGTCGATGGCAGGGCAGCTCGAGTGCTGAGCGGAACCCGTAGGCCGCGCCGCAGTGGGCCTCCAGGTGGAACACCAGGCGGGTGTCCCAGGACATGCAGTATAGGCAGTAGACTATATATTACCTGAAGAACCTGGACCTGGCCGCCAGTACAAGTCGATGGCAGGGCAGCTCGAGTGCTGAGCGGAACCCGTAGGCCGCGCCGCAGTGGGCCTCCAGGTGGAACACCAGGCGGGTGTCCCAGGACATGCAGTATAGGCAGTAGACTATATGTTACCTGAAGAACCTGGACCTGGCCGCCAGTACAAGTCGATGGCAGGGCAGCTCGAGTGCTGAGCGGAACCCGTAGGCCGCGCCGCAGTGGGCCTCCAGGTGGAACACCAGGCGGGTGTCCCAGGACATGCAGTATAGGCAGTAGACTATATATTACCTGAAGAACCTGGACCTGGCCGCCAGTACAAGTCGATGGCAGGGCAGCTCGAGTGCTGAGCGGAACCCGTAGGCCGCGCCGCAGTGGGCCTCCAGGTGGAACACCAGGCGGGTGTCGCACATCTCTCCTGGGGGAGGAGGGGGATTGATTAATACATACAATTGAGGAAACGCTATAAACGTCCACACTTAAAAAAGAAAGAGGGTTGAAAAAAGGTTTCAACCCTCCTTGGGGTTAAATAGTCCCCGGGGACACAAAAATCGTTGTAACTTACGCAAAATTTTAGCCCTATTTTTCTGGAGGTAGGATATTGTCAAACGCTTTTGTGACAATATTTTGGGATTCGCGTCGCTGAGGTAGCATATGGATGTACGCAAAACTGATAACACACGAGGAACGATACGAATTTTTATATGAAATTACTGTTTTTTTTTTACTTTTTGTATAGATTGTTTTAATAATTCGTTTGATTTTGTTTAGTTACTAATTTTTGTTATAAATTTTAAAGCAGAAGTTACACTGTTCACAAAATTGGCATGTTTGGTTTTTTCTAGATAAAATTTATTTTTTTAATTTTAGATTATTTCACACATTTTTTTTTATTTCATACCATTAAATAAATGCAATATTTTTACATAAAAATTTAATTCAATTATTGGTTAGGGTCTTAAAAACCCCACACATGGATTGACATATACTTTTCACAAGCATGATGCACGGAGGGTTAAATTTTGAAGGTAATTTTTATTCATAGCGCCATCTAGCCCCAATTTGATGCGGAATTGAACTGTTAAACATACTAAAGTAAAGCCATCGAGACGAGAGAATTGTTGTAAACTTGAAAACAAACAGATCGTTACTGAGTTTCAATACGATAGAGAGCGATTACTATCTCTGTCCTTATCACTCGCACCACTGGGTGCCTGAATGACTGACGTCAGTTGTCGACGAGAGCTGTCGTTGCGTGTTTCATGGTACAGGTCAGCATTTAGTACCGTAGTTGTCAACATTACTTACATGTCATAAATACGTCTGGTTTGAGCTCTTCTTTGCAATAATAAGACAAACAGTTCTAACAGGAACACATAACCGGGATAAAAAGTAACCAATAGCACTCAGGGATAATGTAGCTACATATTAGTGAAAGAATTTTCATAATCGGTTCAGTAGTTTCACAAACAATCAAATCTTTCTTCTTCACAATATTAGTGTACTGACCGGACTCGAGCAAGTATCTCATGTCGCTGTGTAGAGAGTCCAGGGAGAAGCCGAGCAACGCCGACAGGCGACGCAGCGCGGCGGGCTCGAGCCTCGAGCGCCCGCAGCCGCACCTCGAGCCGCCGCGCCGCCACGCTGGAACATACCCACAACTATATTATTACATCCTACTAATATTATAAACGCGAAGGTTTGTGAGTATGTACGGATGTTTGTTACTCTTTCACGTAAAAACTACTGAATGGATTTTAATGAAACTTTACAATAATATAGCTTATACATCAGAATGACACATAGGCTACAATTTATAAATATATTGTGTGAATTGTTCAAAATATGACGCGGCGCGACGGGAACGGGAAGAAATCCAAATGACCACGCGGACGAAGTCGCGGGCGACCACTAGTATGTTATATTTAAACTGCCATGGTTACACACTTTATAAGTTTTCGGGATTTTACGATATAATACACATTTTTACGATATAATACACATTTTTACGATATAATACACATTTTTTGTTAAAGTAACTAATAAAAATATTTTTGGACACAACAAATAGATTGAGAATAAAGTTCATTGACCTTTCAAGCAATTTCTCAGGGATTATGAACAATTTTCACTAGTTTAAATGAGAGAGAGAGAGAGAGAGAGAGAGAGAGATGTATTTAACTTTAACAGTCGTCTAGATCCCATAGCACAAGATAAGATAAGATAAGATAAATTCATAATGTATAGTAGTATGTTATGTGTTGTACTCACAATTGTTCCCATCAACATTAATGATGTCCAAGTCCCCGTCAGCCGGAGTGTTGCGCTCCCATTCTGTACAAATATTCATTAAAAACATTAGCATTTATCTAATATTTGTAAAAAAAAACCAAGACTTCAAAATGGTCAGAACTTAAAATGGGACCAAACATAAAAAAAAACCTTAACAGTAGAATGAACAGTAAAACCTCATCCTTTTTTGAAGTTGTTAAAAAGGAAGACAATAGAAATATACCATGTAATATCAAAATCAACAATCATAATAATAACAAGGTAATCATGACAGACAGACAGACAGACAGACAGATAGACAGACAGACAGACAGTTAGACACTTAGATCAAAATACCATAGATATTGGATTCAGTACAAATACAACGCGGAATGTTGTCACTCTAAAAGAGTAGTTCTTTGCAATTGTTAATGTCATCATGAAGCGTCTTACTACCAGCGCGGTCGCAAAGCGACTGAAGCGCTAAGTGTGCAATTTTCGATAGTGGACCGAGTTGAAGTGGTGCCGTTTTTAAAGTACTGATTGGTAATCTAGGTATTTTTGATCTAAGGGCATAGTTTCAATAACACACCCACACTTTGGTCCCACAAGCACTATAGAAAGTTCATAACCAAAATCCCAACAGTCAGCACAGTTGATACATATAAGCCGCGCAAGATGACAATGGGAGTGGCGGCCATGTTGGTGACGTCATAGTGACCTAGATTAACCTATACAGTTTTGTTATCCGTACTGTTCAGCGATTGATGACATCACGGAGCGGTTATTGTGATAAGGTTCTATCCCAACGATCGCGGATTATATCATTAAATAGAATCTTTGCAGTCCAAGTGAATAAATTTAATGTATACGTACTATAGCACAGTTCGCAGGAGCCCTGAGGGTTGGAGGGCGGAGGCCCGCCCGCGTACAGCGCTCTCACTGTGCCCTCCAGCTCAGTGCGGGACAGGGAGGCGCCTGCGCCCTCTAGCGGGACTCGGGGCACAGACCTGACATATACACAATACATACTGTGTTACATCTATACTTCTTATAAAAAGGATACATTTGATTGTTTGAATAGAATAGGCTCCGTAACAACTGAACCGATTTTGAAAATTCTTTCTCTAATAATACAAACTAGCTTTCCTCATTATAATATTAGTATTTATTATAAAAGTAAACAATTCTCTCCTCTTTACAATATTAAAGGCTTTAGAAGCAGATGTAGGCGAGGATATGACAAGGATTACAATGTGTGGCGGAAAAACACAAAGTGCCGACCCTAAATAGTTGGGATAGTCAGGTAAATGATAATACATAATTGATAGCAAACAGACACACTCACAGTGGATACCGCATCAGTAGATCTCGGAAGTAAGTACACCTCGCAGCGAGTACAGCTCGGTGAGCTCCCACTGAGAAACCATTACCCACTAGTTCCACGTCGAACCACCATCTGGGAACAGTGAAGGTGTATAGTCTATTGGGATCGAATACAAAAAACTTCATTCAATGTACCTAAGATAGTACCTTGAGAGACACCCTCGTATTACGCATACATTTTATATGTTATCATTATGTGATACACTGTTGAATGCCAATTCTAAAACCATCACGGCTTCAATCCTATTACCTGTCTCTATAAGCATTGGCTAAGTCAGCATGCAATGCCCGGGCAGGCTCTCTCGCCAGGTCCGCCTGGGTGGCCAGGTCCCTCAGCGCGGCCGCCGCCTCCAGCTCCTCACACAGAAGGAACACCTCCACTAGACGCCAGGAGGACACCACTGATCTGATGAAGCGGGCATGCTCGCAACCTGCAATTGAAGATATTGAAGGATTGATGAGCCTGCACAAACTATTCTTAAAATATTTAGGTAGAAAGAATTTGTAATCACAAAATAAAAAATTCAGTGTTTTAAAATCGTTGTAACACGATACACTGGTACCTTAGTTCGGCAGAATTTCAGTAGGTTGCTCCAACTCTAACAATAATAGCGCGATCTAGAAATTATAATATGAAGCGAAAATGGTATGATGTCGGTATTTGTCATCGTAGCTCAGTGGTCAGAGGAATTTCTTTTGTTATGGAAATGCCAGAGAAAATGCCAGAAAAGACATTTTAGTTTTTGTGATTTATAATTTCTATCTAAATATTAAATGCAAGCAGTTATTAACCTCTATCTGGTCGGTTATCTCTGGACCTTCTAACAAGGGCGATACGTCGGCGCAGTGTGCCCAGACCTGTGCCGGCAGCCTTCTTCTTTCTCTCTCTGAAATATAGACAACATATTATGTGTAAACATGTCTTGTGTAATCCAAAAATGTTTGTATCAGAGTTTAATGTTTTCTATGCATAATATTATTATGTCTAGATCTCGGGAACACCCAAATACTCCGAAAAACTTTATTCCGAATTTCGATGTTCGGATTTTCAAAAGTCCGAAATTCATAATACCTAAGAATTGTAATGTCTATTATTAAAAATCATGAAACTTATTTTACCGAAAGTCATAAATGTGATTTGTTAGTTTTCCGATTTTCATACGTTCGAAAAATCAAATGCTCGAAGGGTTCTCGGTATGAAACACGACAATCCGATTTTCAATACTTCAAATAAACTAAAAGTCAAAATGTTTGTTCTACAGAATTTAGTGACAGAAAGTAATCGCTGCAGAACCACCTTCACGCAGTCTGGTCTGGGTATCTGGAATGGGTAGAAGTGGGTTAAGTTAGGTTAGAACTGTGACCACAACAGAGGACACGTCGGAATTGATCTGTATTATATAAAAAAATTGGGTAACATTTTAATTCTACCTCCTCATACTAAATATAATATTATGCCTACTTCTATCTGATGAGCAATTATGTGTTTATGTGTCTTGCTATTTAGGTATTTTAATAATCAGAATTCGTATTGTTCATGTTTCGAAATATCACTAAGTCGGACTTTTTGTTATTCGATCTATTGAAGCTCGGTATTTTGAGAGTAGTAATTATAAACGTTAGAAATATTAAAATTTAGGAATTATAAAAATAGGAATAACGATAAATCGGAGTTGTTGTATTCGGAATTTTGAACCAGTCGGAATTATGAAAATCGGTATTTTGAAATTCGTATTTGTGACTGACGGAATAAAGTTATTCGTATTTATGTAGTGTACCCCTAGATCTCACAGCACAAGCTAATAGCTAAGTTTGGAATAGATGACGTTGTGTATAAAAAAAGTCTAAATTAAAAAAAAAACAGGGTTAACAACTCACCGTATAACGTCAGCCATGGTTGGAGGCACGACCGGCACGCCAGCGCCGTCGCACGCATCTCCCTCCTGGAAACACATAACATACAGATCACATACATACATAGGTACTTTAGTGCTAATTAGTAATGTTAACATACTGGCATGCAAGTATGACGTCACATATGCAACTTGCATAGAAGTTAAAAATACCTCTATGTAAAGTCATACTTCCATAATGGAAAAGCACCTTTAATAGGAAAACTGAGAAGCAATATGGAACAATCTGATTGATGTCAAATCAAATCAAATGTTATTTATAGTACACCACATGGAGAACATACATAAAGGAGACATAACTTAAAACAATACAAATGGGCGGCCTTACCGCAAAAAGCAGTCGCTTCCAGACAACCTTCTGATAAACACAACAAATTGAACCGCCTCAAAGCAGCGTACAATAGGGCCACTAGGTTCAGCAAGAGGGCCTTCAAGAGAGCGGATGCCCAGCGCGTCGCGCGGCTTGGTCAGGAGCTCACATCCCACCCCACGGGCAGCCGTGGATACTGGCAACTGGCCAAAGCCGTACAGTCAAATTTTTGCCAACCCTCGCTGCCGCCACTGCGTTTTCCTGATGGATCACTGGCTCACAAAGCCCAAGAGAAGGCGGACATGCTCGCAGACCTCTTTGAGGCTAATTCCCGCGTCGATGACCGTGGCCTGCAGCCCCCCGTCATCGCCAACTGTAGCCACACTATGCCTGATATTGTTATCAGGCAATGTGATGTACGGGCAGTGCTGCGGTCGCTCGACACGCGGAAAGCCAGTGGCCCTGACGGCATTCCGGCGGTGGTGTTACGAAAATGTGCTGCTGAGTTGTCTCCAGTACTAACGCGTCTGTACCGCCTGTCATACTCTACAGGGCTCGTGCCGGAGGTCTGGAAAGAGGCGAACGTACAACCGATCCCCAAGAAAGGGGATCGCTCCGATCCAGGCAACTATCGACCCATAGCTGTCACCTCAGTCATTTGCAAGGTGCTTGAGCTCCTTATCAATAAGCAGCTCATGCGATACCTGGAGGATCACTCGCTTCGGCAATATGGCTTCAGGCCAAAACGATCAACGGGTGACCTCCTGGCATTCGTCACGCATGTATGGGGTGGGGCTATGGAAAAGTACGGCGAGTCCTTGACTATTAGCCTGGACATCGCCAAAGCTTTCGATAGGGTCTGGCATGCTTCGCTCCTTTCCAAGCTTCCGGCATATGGTCTACCTCCTCAACTGTGCAGCTGGATTGCCAGCTTTTTAAACGAGCGCCGAGTGCGGGTCCTCTGCGATGGCCAGGCTTCTCGCTTCTTGCAAGTGAATGCCGGGGTACCGCAGGGGTCCGTACTATCACCAACTCTCTTTCTTCTGCATATCAATGATATGCTATCCCTCGGGAACATTCATTGCTATGCAGATGACAGCACACTGCACGGGAGTTACTCGGTTCGCCCGACGGCGGGGCGATCTGAGATTGAGGAGGAGAGACGACGACTCGTGGCTGATCTCGACCGTAACCTCGACAGTATCTCCCAATGGGGTGCCGAGAACTTGGTCGAGTTTAATGCCCGCTAAACACAGGCGTGTGCATTTATAGCGAAAAAAATCCCCTTTCCTTCCCCTACCCAGTCTTCAGAATGCAACATTACCAATGAAGGATAATCTAGACATCCTTGGCATAGACGTACGTCGAGAGCTCAATAACACTAAATACATTGAGAGATGTATTGGGCTAGCTTCGCGGAAACTAGGAATACTGGACAAGGTAAAGCGATTCTTTACACCGCACCAGAGGTGTCTGCTGTACAAAACGCAGATTAGACCCTGCGTCGAATACTGCTCTCACCTCTGGGACGGCTCCGCGAAGTATTTGCTGGACGCACTCGACGCTATGCAGCGACGCGCTGTTCGCATTATAGATTGTCCGGAGGTAACGGGAAGCCTTGAGCCACTAGCCCAGCGCCGAACAATTGCTTCCTTGGCCGCGTTCTACCGTATTTACCACGGTGAGTGTTCTGAAGAGCTCTTCAATCTGATCCCACCCTCTCCCTTCCGATCCCGAACAACGCGTGCCGGGCAGAGATGTCACTCTCGTACCGTGGAAACCGTCTTCGCGAGAACTGAGCGTTTTAAACGTTCGTTTCTCTGCCGAACGCCCTGCCCGCGCACGTGTTTCCTCCAACATATAACCCTGGGATCTTTAAGCGAAGCGTGAAGAGGCACATTACTGGGTCGTCAGTTGTTGTCAGTTGAGGGTCACTCTCTATAGTATTCCTGTGTACTGTGAGAGTTGCCCACAATCGCCAGACGTCGCCACAGCTTACCATCAGGCGGGTGGCGTCAATTTGTCGACCTAAATATAAAAAAAAAAAAAAAACAAAGATAAAACGTAAAACGTACGGCCCGTAGTTACAAGTTGACTTCTGTCAGCCAGCCTGTGCCCACGGCCCCATGTACCTCGGTCGAAACATCAGGCCAATGTAAGGTAATGTACAGTTCACGAGGCGTTACCTGAGCTTTGCATTTGTGTGAGTGCACTTATATGAACATATATGTGAGCACTCACAAAAATGCAAAGCTCAGCTTAGGCCTCGCGAACTATACGTGTTTAAGTCCCGAAATCAAATATTAAAAAGAAGAATAAATCTTAGTTAGCAATGAAATAAAGATAAGACGAATTGTCAAATTGTGTTTTATTAAATAGTCCCTACTATAGTTTACCTGTGGGTGCGACAGCGCGACGCCCATGTCTGTAGGGCGCGCGCGCACGCAGCACAGCAGCCGGCTCATGGGGCGCGCGCTCCCGCCGGCCTGCCCCACCGCCCGCCAGCCCCGAGCACCGTTCCTGCAATACATATCCACTACTTCAAACATTGCTCAGCACACCAGGCCTAGGACACTCAGCAGTGAATAATGCTTGGACTGCAGAGATTCTAATGTGTGTGTGTGTGTGTGTGTGTGTGTGTGTTTGTGTGTGTGTGTGTGTGTGTGTGTGTGTGTGTGTGTGTCTGTGAGTGTGTGTGTGTGCGTATGTGTGTGTGTGTGTGTGTGCGTATGTGTGTGTGTGTGTGTGTGTGTGTGCCTTAAAATGCTGCGGAGAGCATGTTAAGGCAACAGTCCCAGTGTCATATGAACATCAATGGCGGTTGTTCCTGTAACAACTAGATATTTGGAGCCTAAAACAATGATCCGAATGGTCTAACGACAGGGCTTAGATATCGCCCATGGGTTGTGGAGGTTCTGAACTCCTCAACTCGGAACAAGTCACTCTATGGAAAATGTAGAGACTGGAAAGTCGACCCCAACGGAGTTGGGAAAAACCCCAGTGAATGATGATGTAACATCTGTCCTGGTTGTTGTGATTTTAGTATGAAGTACAAAATAGTTATAGATTTTCTATAGTGTCCAATAATCACAATCGCAATTTGCCTGTCCACCAACAAAATTACTGCCAAAGTGTGGGAGTGTTTCACATCTCTACCCTTCAGGATAAAGGCTTGGTAATATGTATGTTGAATCACTCTATGTATTGCTAAAACCGGCAAGCGTGAGTTGGACTTGCGCAAGGGGTCAGTACCATTATCCATAAAAAAGCCAAAAAATCATGTTTGTCCTATGGGTGCACCAACAAGTAATACATTTATTCTGTTTTTTTGGTATTACTTGTTATAGCGGCAACAGAAATACATCTGTGATAATTTCAAACTCTAGCTACCATGGTTCATGAAATACAGCTTGCTAATAGACAGACGGACAGGGGAGCCTAAGTAATAGGGGTCCTGTTTTATCCTTTAGGTACGGAACCCTTAATATTGCGTAGATTAAAGACCAGAGCACCGTAAACAAGTACCTACCTATTAAATTTTTTTTGATTGTATTACAATACACAATTATCAAACAATGTAAGTAGGTATGTACATGGATTAGCAAATCGAGTAATGTATTAAATAATACATTACTTTAAATGTGATTAGTATGCAGCTGGGTTAACTACTTGGCCCTGTTCGAATTTGACGTGGTGCCTTGGCCTACTACCATACACAAATTTGTATTAGTGATTAAAAATTAATAGCTTTTTTTTAATCATTCTATATCCTGGACGCTATATCCTATATATTTCCTGAGTCGCATAGGTGTACTAACCATATGGCATAGCAATATATATTCCCGAAGGAAGGTATGTTATTGGTATGTAGAAGAGTTGGTGACAGCACAGACCTCGGAGTTTCCCAGACATTTCAAACATTTTCAAATTACATTCAAATTACCGAAGAGACAAATTACTATTGATTTTATCCAATTTATAAAGTGGGTTTTCAGGGGGGCGGAAGAAAATCAAATAATCAAGAGATTCAAATGTATGAGTTGCAACTTACCAAGAGTTGACTATACTTGTATACTTCTAAACACAAAGGTGTTGTATATTATAGGGTGTGCACCCTAATATAAAAAACCGTCAATTACACAAGTTTTGCCCTGGGTGGGATTCAGACCTAAACCTCCCGAGTCTAGTAATAGACATTGGTTGGGTTGACATTGGTTCGGTCATAAGGTCTTGGTGAGACTTCTACACATAGAGTTATGTACAGGATATCATCCATTTTGGTCCAACTACAAAATTTGCAAAACAAAACAGAAAAGGACCTGATTCGATTAGATTGATTAGAACTTAATCTCGCTAACATTTTGTATAATGGGAGTAAAGTTGTGAGAGTTCAGTTTTATTTCATGTGTGTAGTTCATGTAAAATTATGAATTATTTTTCAATCTAACGAGGGAATTATGCTAACTACTAATATCATAACTGTTAAAGGATATTTTGTAATGTAAATATTTTTAGTATATAATTATGTATTTGTAATTCTTATTGTAAATAAATATCAGAGTAATAGGAAACTATAAAAATATATTTGTCTGCCTGCCTCGGTGGCTCAGTGGTATGAGTATGCGACTGCCGCCCCTGAGGTCCCAGGTTCGATTCCGGGTTGATTCAATTATTTGTGTGATCCACAAATGTTTGTTTCGGAGTTTGGGTATTTTCTATGTATAATATGTATATATTTAGAAATATATAAGTATGTTTATCAGTCGTCTAGATCCCATAACACAAGCTTATATTAGCTTAATTTGGGCTAGATGACGTTGTGTTAAATGTCCAAAAAAAATAAATATTTAAGACTTCCGTGCACTTAACCAAACGTCTTAAGTTACAGCACCATTTGTTACCCAATTATTTTTTTTCAAACATTTGAGAATACAGTACAATGACCTTTAATGAGACAATTTTCAAACTATAGTTTATATGAGAGAGAGAGAGAGATTTATTTAGTTGGATAATAATAATAAACAACATGTTTGATGTTTGGTCTGCAGAAATATTGTTATTTATGGCTAGATAATAAAATTAGATGAATATAGTAACCATGTTTTTTAGTATTTTTGTAAAAATAACACTATTAAATAGATAACTGTTGAACATGAACTAATATGATGTATTGTTTAATTATTGTGCTAAAGAACTAATGAAATAGCTAAAATTAAAAAAAAATTGGCAGAATAAACCTGATACTCCCTAAACAACAGACTAAAAATAAATACCTGGCACAGACAGAAAGGTAAACAGCCCACCAAGCCCTCTTGTTCTCATGACCTAGCTGCCCTATTTTATATATTTAAAGTGTATGGAAAGTGAAATGTGCTAGGGGGTGCACAAGGGAGGCTGTGACGTCACATGCGCGCGCAACTGACCCCAAAGTATTTGACCCAGATTCGCTTGCGACATTTTCGGTGCTAAAATGTCAACACTACACGCTGACAGCGAAATATCAGCTATATTGACTAACTCACGATCTGAACGACCTACATATAACTTTTATGTCAGTTTTACGCCGATAACACAATGTTCTGGGAAAGTTTTTAACATTATAGGGGTGTATAACGAAGTTTGTGTTAAAGTACAACACTGATCGATTAATTTTTGCATAGCATTAAATATTTACAATGTCATACTCACCAGTAACAACACACATTACACTGATTATTTCAGGTTTTCACACAAACATTGATATTATTGGGCACTAGACGCCATTTAACAACAACGAATATAAACTTGTAAAACACAATTTCATAGCTCACCAGGGGTCCATAACAACATTCAATTCATTCCGAACACTTATCACTACATACTTAATCTTAATCTATAAACATGGGGCGCAGATATAAGCTCGTAATTAATAAAAATGCTAAAAACGAGATTGGCCGTAATATGCCGTACCACCCCAGTTCCACGGCAAATCTGACACTATGATGTTGGTGTTGCCAACATGCGCGGTCGCCAACTCGCCAACTGCCAGAACTAGGTATCAATTTGCCAACATGGATTTCGAAGGTTCTTATTGGATAATGGTTTGTTAATCTTTTAGGCACGGATTTTCATTGGCTGGATAAATAGTTTTAGTTATTGTTGTACCGAAAGATAAATAGGAGTTAGTTCACAACACATTCATCAAATGGACATTGTTTTTTTTTTTTTTTTTAATTACTGTTCTAACTTTCTTGTAAGACCGGAATATTTTAGGAATCGTGATTTCTTCGAATCTCCGACAGAATCGCATTCGCAGTAGCGAATGCGAGTTATGATATGACAGCTGACACTTGAGAGAGACAGTAGTCTCTCTCAAGTGTCAGCTGTCATATCATAACTAGCATTACTGTCACATCACATTTATTCATGGTTTCATTTATAATTTCGTGGGATAAAATAACTATACATACCTATTGTTTTGATCAAAATTGTGTATATTATACTTCGATACTCTGAATAATTCTGGCAAGATTTTATTGATTGATTGTGCGCAATACTATTAATTAAAATATTCTGAAGCAGTCTGCTTTCAGACGACAGACGCCTTTGTAAGTATTTATTTATGATAGATTTGAAATACGCTACTGTAATTCTGTAAAATTATTGATGAAAGTGAATCGCGACGAGGCAACGCTTTTGGCCGCTGAAATTTATAATACTTTGAGAAATGGTCTTAGTACTTAACCAGTAACTGGGGTCCATGTTAAGCTCATGATGCATAGCTCGTGTACATACTGGGAAAACTGGGACAATAATTTTTCTGGCCCTATCTATTCAGCTAGTATTTCTCATAAGCCAAATTATAAGACAAGTTAATTCCTAAATTTCTACTACCCAAAACATTAAATACTACATTATCTCAAAGTGCTTTTTTCCAGTAATGTGTTCCCATAGGCGAAAATTATATCACGCAGACGGAGCCGTGCTTAAAAAATAAGCTAAATTTAAATATCTCACAAACTGACCACACCGATCTCACGGACTCAAGAATACCCACACATTATGGGGTAGACACAAGAAAAATATTTATCATAATTTTCTTTAAGCACTTTGTTAACTTAGTAAATTCACATATATCCACACATATATCCATGCAAACTTTCATGGTTCTAGCACTCAAAGTTTGGGAGGAAAACTGAGGACAGACGAACGGACGGACATGACGAAAATATAAGGGTTCCGAAACTAACTAAAAACCCAGTAAGAGTATGGATGACTTCTGACATCCATTGGAAATTTATTCCACCATCTTGTTAGTAGCCTTAAAAGCTGTATTTGGCCGGGCTATAGCATTACAATTTTGATACAATTGAAATCCAATATGATTCCCTGGTGTGGAGTTTCTAACACAATCCTTAAGAATAAAGCATCTCATGTCTCCTTCAGAGTGCCATAGTCCCTGCTTCTGATTAAAAGTCTCAAACCATAAACTGTAGTTGAGCGACTACAAGAAAATCAAATCTTTATTCCCAGACATAGACA
The DNA here is from genome assembly GCA_963556515.1 of Nudaria mundana. Lineage (NCBI taxonomy): Eukaryota > Metazoa > Arthropoda > Insecta > Lepidoptera > Erebidae > Nudaria > Nudaria mundana. Next base: position 322,546 of record OY748314.1, read on the forward strand.
TATATCACCCCTATATCCCCGCAGGGTTAAGCAGAGGTGCATTTCACACCCACAATTTGTCACAAATTTGGATTACGACGAATGGGGTTTCAAATTAAAGGTAATTATCTCCCGAGTGTCACAGGGTACATAAATGTGAATAAAAACTATACCCCATCCTTTTGGCGCAAATATGTACGTTGTCAAAAAAAATATCTTGGTCAAACTTTTCGAGTGGGGTATCAAAATGAAGAGATTTTAAAGAGGATTTTAGAAATATATGCAACTTATATGTTTCAAAGTAAATTGGTTTGAGAAATTGTATTACAAAAGTATATAACTAAAAAGCTGAAAATAAAAATAAATAATTAAACAATAAAAAACCTGACTGCAAATATCCAGATATTTTAATTTTATAAAAATTCAATTTTTATTTAGTTTTATCCCGATTATACTGAATAGGATGTTACTGAAATGTCCAAATGTATTAATGTCAATAACGGACAAAATTCATGTTTTTTTTTTTTTTTTTTTTTTTATATTTAGGTCGACAAATTGACGCCACCCGCCTGATGGTAAGCTGAGGCGACGTCTGGCAATTGAGGGCGACTCTCACAGTACACAGGAATACTATAGAGAGTGGCCCTCAACTTGACGACCCAGTAATGTGCCTCTTCACGCTTCGCTTAAAGAGCCCAGGGTTATATATTGGAGGAAACACGTGCGCAGGCAGGGCGTTCCAAGCCACCATCGTTCGGCAGAGAAACGATCGTTTAAAACGCTCGGTTCTCGCGAAGACGGTTTCCAAGGTATGAGGGTGACATCTCTGGCCGGCACGCGTTGTTCGGGATCGGAAGGGAGAGGGTGGGATCAGGTTGAAGAGCTCTTCAGAACACTCACCGTGGTAAATACGGTAGAACGCGGCCAAGGAAGCAATTGTTCGGCGCTGGGCTAGCGGCTCAAGGCTTCCCGTTACCTCCGGACAGTCTATAATGCGAACAGCGCGTCGCTGCATAGCGTCGAGTGCGTCCAGCAAATACTTCGCGGAGCCGTCCCAGAGGTGAGAGCAGTATTCAACGCAGGGTCTAATCTGCGTTTTGTACAGCAGACACCTCTGGTGCGGTGTAAAGAATCGCTTTACCTTGTTCAGTATTCCTAGTTTCCGCGAAGCTAGCCCAATACATCTCTCAATGTATTTTGTGTTATTGAGCTCTCGACGAACGTCTATGCCAAGGATGTCTAGATTGTCCTTCATTGGTAATATTGCATTCTGAAGAGTGGGTAGGGGAAGGAAAGGGGATTTTTTCGCTGTAAATGCACACGCCTGTGTTTTGTGGGCATTGAACTCGACCAAGTTCTCGGCACCCCATTGGGAGATACTGTCGAGGTTTCGGTCGAGATCACCCACGAGATGTCGTCTCTCCTCCTCTATCACAGATCGCCCCGCCGTCGGACGAACCGAGTAACTCCCGTGCAATGTACTGTCATCTGCATAGCAATGAATGTTCCCGAGGGAAAGCATATCATTGATATGCAGAAGAAAGAGAGTTGGTGACAGTACGGACCTCTGCGGTACCCCGGCATTCACTTGCAAGAAGCGAGAAGCCTGGCCATCGCAGAGGACCCGCACTCGGCGCTCGTTTAAAAAACTGGCAATCCAGCTGCATAGTTGAGGAGGTAGACCATATGCCGGAAGCTTGGAAAGGAGCGAAGCATGCCAGACCCTATCGAAAGCTTTGGCGATGTCCAGGCTAATAGCCAAGGACTCGCCGAACTTTTCCATAGCCTCACCCCATACATGCGTGACGAATGCCAGGAGGTCACCCGTTGATCGTTTTGGCCTGAAGCCATATTGCCGATCATTGATTAGCGAGTGATCCTCCAGGTATCGCATGAGCTGCTTATTAATAAGAAGCTCGAGCACCTTGCAAATGACTGAGGTGACAGCTATGGGTCGATAGTTGCCTGGATCGGATCGATCCCCTTTCTTGGGGATCGGTTGTAAGTTCGCCTCCTTCCAGGCCTCCGGCACGAGGCCTGTAGAGTATGACAGGCGGTACAGACGCGTTAATACTGGAGACAACTCAGCAGCACATTTTCGTAGCATCACCGCCGGAATGCCGTCAGGGCCACTGGCTTTCCGCGTGTCGAGTGACCGCAGCACTGCCCGTACATCACATTGCCTGATAACAATATCAGGCATAGTGTGGCCACAGTTGGCGATGGCGGGGGGCTGCAGGCCACGGTCATCGACCCGGGAATTAGCCGCAAAGAGGTCTGCGAGCATGTCCGCCTTCTCTTGGGCTTTGTGAGCCAGTGATCCGTCAGGAAAACGCAGTGGTGGCAGCGAGGGTTGACAAAAATTTGACTGTACGGCTTTGGCCAGTTGCCAGTATCCACGGCTGCCCGTGGGATGGGATGTGAGCTCCTGACCAAGCCGCGCGACGCGCTGGGCATCCGCTCTCTTGAAGGCCCTCTTGCTGAACCTAGTGGCCCGATTGTACGCTGCTTTGAGGCGGTTCACGTTCGGGTCACGTGCCGCCCGAGCCCTGACCCAGGCGCGATATGCCGACTGTTTTTTCTGGACAGCCTCGGCACATTCACGCCCGAACCAGGGGCGAGCTTTGCGGATGCTGGCGACATCAGTGAAAGGGATATAATATTCTATCCCTAGACTGATCTCGCCAGCAATGGCAGCAGCGCTATCCGAAGGCGCCTTCCCTACAAAGCAGCGCTGGCTCCACGGGACGGACGCAAAGTAATCGCGGAGACCGTCCCAGTCTGCCGAATGTGAGCGAATCCTAGAACAAAATGTGTGTGTCCTCATATTTTCTTTGTTACAGATAGTTCACATGCATCACAATGAGCATAAGTCATAACCCCTCCTCACCTGATAGAGGGGGATCGCAATATCTCAACCAGAATGCTCCAGGAAGTCCTAGTATCTTAGATCCGGATTCCCCTTCAGCCCAAGATGTTGATAATGATGAAATTCTCACGCAAAGAGACCCACAACTTCAAGAACCAATGATAGGTGAGCAACATTCAGCGACATACACCCAACCAGTACATTCTAATGCACCATCAGAACCATCAGAAATACGCAATGAAAATAGTGACAATTCCTCCTCATCAACTTACAATGTTACACGTAGGGTCCCATTCGCAACAGATGACGAAAATGCTAGAGATACCGAAAGATCTGTAGAAGAGAATAGTAATGATGCTGTACTTAATGAGAATAGCAATTTCAGCATTCCAACATCAAGTATGAACGAGGATAGCAGTCCTATGTCCGTAGACACGGATTCAAACCAATCTGTGGTTGATTGTCATACTCGAAGAAAGATTTGTGTTTGTGGTGAACCACCAAGGAAAGTACGAAAGGTCAATTCTCCGCAAAAAAATGAGGAATTGGATGGAGAAACTTGCCCCATATGTCTTGATTCGTGGGCAAATTCCGGCGAACACAGGCTAGTTGCCCTAAAATGTGGCCATTTGTTTGGAGCACAGTGTGTTGAACGATGGTTGAAAGCGCAAGTTGCGAAAGACAGGTCATGTCCAACTTGCAAAAGTAAAGCGCACTTAAAACATCTACGCCATATTTATGCGAGGAGGTTGGTAGCGACAGACACTTCGCAGATTACCATAATGCAGAAGCAACTTGACACAATGCAAGCGGAAAAAAGTAAGATAGAATTAGAGTTGCAGAAAACGAAAATTGCACATCGTGCGTGTGTTTTACAATTGGATGTTTTGCGAAGTACTTTAATGAAATCTCAAGTGACTAAAGAACAGCCCGTAAGGAGGTCTTGGCGATTTGCTCTCGAGAAGAACTTGGAAATTATGAGAGATGGCGGCTGTAGAGTGATGACTTACAACTGCCGGACTTACGAGTTGTATGTGTCGCAAAAGAGTTCCAATTACTTGTTCCCCGGTTATGGTATCCGTAAAGTTAGCTGTGTAGACTATAAACCTGGACAATTTGTACATTTACATCCGAAACCGATTCGGGATATCACGTATTCACAACCAAGAGGCTTATTGTTGAGTGTTGGGTTAGATAGTTGTGCTAGAATCGTTGATCGTGGAATCCCCAATGTAAATGTGAACGCAGGATTTCCTTTATGGTGTTGCTCGTGGGACTATGTAAGAAGCAATGAATTTTACGTCGGCGGGGTTGGTGGAACAGTACATCAATACGATATCCGAAATCTATCCACATATCTGGCTACCCTGCCTTCTCCTGGAGACATGTCGCCTGTCATATCTTTGTGCTCGACAGGATTTGGACTACTCTCGTGTCAGTTAAACACGTGTTGGTTATGGACCGGGAATAACCGCCAATGGGAGCCTCGAGCTTTCCCTGTTGACGGCCCTTTCATGTCTATGAGTTACGACAACGACAGTCACAGAGCATTAATATCTGTACGTCCAAATGGAGTGGAAAAGTCTAAACTGACGTTGTGTAAAATAAAGGCCAGCGTTCCTAGCGGTGAAATATTAGTTGATGTCGAAGACTCTTTTAGCAGTTCTGCTAGATCTACTGTGATGTCGCGAGCTACGTGGGTGAAGGCGCCCGGAGCGTCTTGGCTCGCCGCACATTCAGAAAGTGACAGTACTCTATACCTTCATGGTTTAGACGGTGTAAGGACAATCTCTTTGCCGGCAGCCGAGCCGGCTTTAGACGTGTGCTCAGTGCAGTTAAACGGCAATAGTATTTTAGCTGCATTGTCTGATACTCGTTTGAGACTATACAAAGCTGTCGCGATGAACGGTTGAGTGTCAGTTTTGTGTTAAAAAGGTTGTGTTTTAAGGTTACCTTATAATGAAGTAAAGTACGTACGAATCATTATACGAGAGAGTTTCCCGGTTGAATTCACAGTTAACTAACAGTGATTTAGTATAAGTTGACATTAATATTCGTCATGAAAATCTGATTGTTGTTTTATCTGTTTAGAAATGACAACGCTAAATGCGTGCAGACTTATAGAAGATCTGACTGACATTTTTATTTCATAAATGTTACGGGCTAATGCTCGAAGTTCGGCTTTGCCAATTTTTAGCCAGCTACAAGTCATCGCAGTGGCACTAACGTAATTTAAAAGATAGTTTTAATAGACATCTAGAAATCATTAGATCTAGTGATGTAAATTGGGGTGCCAAATTCAATCTAATTCTGAAAATTCGGCATATTTTTGTTCGTTACACGTTTCAGAGCGTCATTCAGTCTGACATCATTGGCAGGAGTTTGGATATATGTATTTAACAGAGCCTCATCTGTCTTTCAGCAAGTTCTTTACTGAGGTGAGGATGACTTGACTTGAGCACCAACAATGAATTGGAGACTCTTTAGTCTCAAAGTCCAACGAAACATTTACTATTTACGCGAGTTGCGCAATCTGTAATGCAAAATGTAAATTGAATTATAGTATACATACACATTTATACTTTTGTTCTTATTTCTTGCACTTACCTACGCAATTGTTTTTTTTCTTGTTATGGACATTGCTGTGGGTTTTACGCTTACCCAAGTGTTTAATGTTGTACTAAGATATATGAAGTCATAACGTGTAACTGTTAAATGTCCCTTAAAAAAAATTGTATTTCTATTTCACGATTTTTTTTGGACTATGAATTTTATTTGTGCACTACGCACATGCACATCTGTGCGTTAGTCACTGCCGGGACGCCACCCGAGACGGTGGTGCTTTTTGGTGCGCGTCAGTTTTGTTAACAAAGTAACCATCAACCATATATATTTTAATAACGCAGAAGTATAAAAATAAATACAGAGCCATTGTTAGTTATATCTTATATAGTTAGTTGACCATAACTGTGATTATTTTATTGTAGTAATATAATGATGTGCCACCGAATATTGTCTAACTATGTGTACAAGCACCTTACACCCACGCATTTTGGGGGACCCCTTGCAGTTAGCTTGGGTCTCTAAGATTTCCCCTCTGAACCTACCAATATACAAATGTTATCACAAGCACTATGATCGAATTCTTGGGCTTAAATGTCACAATACGCCTATAGCCTAAATCATAAGTGGATTAAATATTGTTGTAAGTGACAAAATCTCATAATTTTGTAAAGTAGGTTTGTAACCGACTGATGTATGATGTTGTTTTGTTTTATAATTAACTCTGTAATATAAATAAGGTAATAAAAATATGTGAATAATGTTATCTAATATTTTAGGGTTCTGTAGTTCCAATTCTCAGAACCATTATAGTTTCGTCATGTCCGTCCGTCCTCTGGTTTCCTCCCAAACGGTAAGTGCTAGAAAGATGTAATTTTGCACGGATATGTGTATTTACTACTCCGACAAAGTGCTAAAATAAAAGTATGAAAAATATTTTTTCTCGGGTACCTCCCCTACAAGTAAAGTGGGGATGATTTTTTTTCTCGCATCTGCCCCTATCGTGTGGTGAAGGTATCATTAGATAGGTCTTCTTAAAACATTGAGAGGCTGCTAATACAATTTTTTATTTAGGTATCCGTTTGCGAGATATTCACTGTAAGTGCATTTAAATTTTTGTTAAAACAGCGTCGTCGTCGTCGTCGTCGTCCCATCTAAAATCTAAACGGCTAGCTCGAAGAATCTGAAAAAATTCATGATGGTAGACCATATTGATGAACTTAGAAGGAAAACTATAACGGACGAGATAACTCTGTAAGTTATAGAGCCTATAATGGGTGACGGAACCCTATACTATGCGTTGACCGACACGCACTTGGTCGGTTGTTTAATTTGTTTTTTTATTTCCGCGGACGGCCCTACGTCCATTGCCGGGCTACTCTGGTTCGCACCCGGAAGAATAGTTAAGGACTATAGCTGTGACCAGCTCAAAGTACACTATTCAATACTAGATAGGTAATGTACGTATATCCACAGGGTTTTTTTACAAGGTCACCCTCGGCCCTAACGTCCATTGCCGGGTGCCCAGCATAGAGTAAAGTATACGAGTAATACATGGTGCCCATCAGACATTAGGTTACGCCCTAGTTGAGCTTGGCTATCTATTAAAATGTTCCGTAACCTCTGAGATTAGCGTTTACATACAAACATACAAATTTAATTTCCTTCGTTCCATTTAAATATTTATCTGCAAAATGAAAACCAGTAGTTAACAGCTGGATACGGACATTATCAGTTGTCTTAACTGCCTGCCGTTTAAATATAATAATAATAATTTACCACCAATTGCACTACTGAAAATATTTGGACAGAATAGGTAATCGAAAGTGAGAACAGTCAACAAATAAAATTTAAAAGTTAATGAATTCTTTAATAAAAACACGATGCCAGAAACAGTGTCTCATTAAAAAAAGAGAAAAGAAACCAATGACCTCTGAAACGTCATTTTAATGTCATGTCAAGTCAAAGTGTCAAATTTTCCGAAACAAAGCAGTGCTGTTTTGCCGAATAAGAATTTCTAATACGATTTATATTATTAAATTGATGCGAACAGTTATTTAAAATTAATCCGTTAGGTAGTTTTAATAAGTCTTGAACTAATTCAAGAATCTTTAAGTGCGAAAACGGTAAGTTTTTCTTGTATTTGTTAAATCGATGAGCATGTGCGCTGTATTATGGGTACTCCTACAGCCTCTTTTGAGACCTACTTTTGGAGTGAGGTCATCGTTTAAAACTTGCATAAAGTTAAGTATAAACTTAAATACTTAGAAAGTCATGAAAATAGAGAGCATCACAGAAAAAAGAAGTCATGACACTAAGATTAGGTTTATTAGCAGGATAAAGTAAGATTGTTAGTTAAATTTTAAGTGTTTTGGATGTTAAGCTAGGGAAACTCTATTGACCAACCTGTCCTCAACTACACATGGTGTTCCTGTTACTATCAGCCGAGGTTTTAGCAAATCACTGAAAGTGTCCAGAAACAGTAATAGGCTTAAATTATGTGGGACGTATAAAGAAAAAAGGTATGATATTGTTTTATTTTTATGTTGTTACCCCCATATTGGTTTTATTAACTTACAGAACGATCACAACAAACATGGATCAAATGTTACATCAAGTTGCGCAGACAATGGAGCGCCAGCTCGACTCTGAAATAGAGAGGTTAGTATTTCTAGAGATCATCATCTTTCACCGAGCCTTTTCCCAACTCAGTTTGAGTTGGCTTTCCAGTCTAACTGCGAATCGGCTGAACTTCGATATTTTCTGTGAAGCGACTGCCGTCTGACCTCCACAACCCATGAGCGATATCGAAGTTCTGTCACTTGGTCACCCATCCTTAGACCGGCCTGACTAGTTGTTGCTTAACCTTTACAATGTGTTAACATTGTCGGTTGTTAGTTGTTAGTATTTCTACAGATATAGAGGTATATATTTTTGTCTGTATGTACTTTCAAATGAACAGCTTTTCACTAAATATATAACTAAAGCTTACATTAAAAGAGCTATTTAAAAAATACTGTTTATTCTGGTTAATTTCCTGAACCGGTTTTAACGAGACTTTCACGGCAGCTAAAGTGTAACTTTGGCTACATTTTGTCCTGTAAATATGGTTCCCATGGGAACTGGTAACCATTATACTTTTTAAAACTTTTGCATTTTGTACACAGCCATGGTCACGGGTGGAAAATGAATGATGACTGCAGCCAGTCTACCCGTGACAACGGCTCTTGTAACAGGGCCGAAATGTCGGGTAACAAAGAGGTATATATATCAATAATCGCGTAAAAGACCCGCTAGTCTTAATTTTATAATGGGAACCATAAAACTATTTCTTTTTCATCTGCTATTGTAACATCATCGTATCAGCCCATTTGATGCACACTGCTGGGTATAAGCCTTCCACGAAGAATAAGGAATTTAGCTACACTGGTCTATAATCTGCTTGTGTATAATACTATAATAAACTAGTGTCCGACCGAAACTTGTTTATACGACCGAAACCGAATTTCGGCAACGGTCTCAGTTTCGGCCGAAACCAAAACCGAAACTTTCTTATAAGTATTTGTGTATATATTTTCAGAGTAGATATGTAGATCTTATATGTTTTCAGAGAAAAATAAAGAAAATGTATTATAATCAATAAAATCTATATAAAAAGAAAGGTTCTCTGTTAGGTTTAAACAGTAGGTACTCAATGTATTTTAAATTATTTATTTATGTTCATGAACTATTATGGATAAGGTTTTAAATTGAAAAACAGAAATAAAATAACTATAAGTGTTAATTTTACACGGATAACCGGATAACCAGGTCTATCAGTCTATCTACTCGTTTAATTAAAAGTGTTAATTTGTAAAAAAATACAATTATTATATTGGTACCTACTTAATAATTATTAAATTGAACGCGAAACTCTAAATCCTTAATATTATCATCACTAATGCACTATAGTAAATACTATGTACCTAACTAATGTTTGTTTATATATAGCATTAGCGAAAGAGTTAAATTAACCACAAAAAGTTTAGATTTTTATGGTAAACTTGATTCTACTATAATCTAGGTACTCCTTTGTTATATTAAATTACTTTTCGAGGTACTCTTATATTATATTACATGATAAAACTTACCAAAATCAAAACATATCATACGAAAAGTCACAACAAACAAAATGCACTGCAAACAAACAGGTTACGACATGATTACGCACGTGGACGCGGCCAAATGTCATTGTCGCTTGGATGTCATTTACCGCGCCAAACACACCCGAGCACAGCGCGGAAACTTCCGAATGCAGTTTCGGTTTCGGTCGTAGTTTCGGCAAGTTTGCTACCGAAACCGAAACATAACTGAAACTCGTTTTTTGCCGAAACTCGACCGAAACCGAACATTCGGTCGGACACTATAATAAACCGGTAGAAATATCTGTAAATCCTCTTGACATTCCAGACTGGACACCATGGACAACAACGACCTGGAAGCGATCAGACAACAGCGCATCAACGAGATGAAGAAGAGAGCCAAGCAGAAGCAGGAGTGGCTCGCTAATGTAAGACTTACTGGCTAAAGGGATCCGTACGTATGGAGAGTATAACGGGAACCCTATTACTAAGACTTCGCTGTCCATCCATCTGTCTTCAAACCCTTCAGTACCTATCTCACGAACCGTGATAGTTAGAAAGTTGAAATTTTCACAGATTTCACAGACTGTTACCCCTATAACAACAAATACTAAAAAACATAATAAAATCAATATTTACGGGGGCTTCCATAGAGCTAACGTAATTTTATTGCCGTTTTGGTACCATTTGAGCGTGAGTCCTACATGGCCTAAATAATGTTAAAAATGTTTGACAGTATCCGTGACTAATAGTTTTAACCACCAACAAAAAAAAAGGGTGTTCATGTATCTGGCTCTCTGTGCCTGAATGGATGGACCAATATTGATGTGATTCTTTGTTAATTTAACATCATGCTACAAGCGATATAGCAGGGGAGACGTAGAAGAACGACTTTCCTCCATCTGTTTATTGGATGATTGTATAGGTATATATCAAATTTAGTACAGGGTGGGCCAAGATAACGTTGACAAATGTTTTTTTTCATTTTTTTATTTAATAAAAAATTATAAACAGATTATAAATTATTATGTTTAATGCAACGTAACTAGGTCTCATTGTGCATCATATTTTCTATTTATCTTCAAAGTAGCCCCCTTTAGCACTGATACAGAACGACAAACGGTTCGTGAAATGTGCTACAATTTTGCGCACTTCCTCGACGGATATTTTGTCCCACTCCCGCGTTAAGGAAGACTTCAGCTCGTCCAAACTTCGGTGACGCTTAGCACAGGACCTTGCCTCTAAGATAGACCATATACTGTAATCCATTGGATTAAGATCTGGCGAGTAAAGCGGCCATTCTTTTGAGCTGATGAACCATGGTAAAGTGGCCATGCACCACTGCTGAACACTTGAAGCCCTGTGAGCTGGCGCAGAGTCCTGTTGGAATATCCATGGTTGGTTGCCAAAGTGTTGTTGGCTCCAGGGAATTGTCTCATAGGTAATTTGCGGGTTTTCTTCAATTAACCGCTTAACAGTAGCCACATTCTTTCGTTGACGGCAGTTGAAGGCCGCCCTTCACGAAATTCGTCATGTAAAGAAACTCCACCTCTCTCAAATTCAGCCTTCATTCAACCATCGCCTCACGGTGCTTAAACAAGGTGCTTCTCTCCCAAAAGTATTTTGAAGACGAGCGGCACAGTCTTGCAGAGAGAGAGAAATTTTAAAATCATAAAATAATAAATCATAAACTTGGTCGAGTTCAATGCCCACAAAACACAGGCGTGTGCATTTACAGCGAAAAAATCCCCTTTCCTTCCCCTACCCACTCTTCAGAATGCAATATTACCAATGAAGGACAATCTAGACATCCTTGGCATAGACGTTCGTCGAGAGCTCAATAACACAAAATACATTGAGAGATGTATTGGGCTAGCTTCGCGGAAACTAGGAATACTGAACAAGGTAAAGCGATTCTTTACACCGCACCAGAGGTGTCTGCTGTACAAAACGCAGATTAGACCCTGCGTTGAATACTGCTCTCACCTCTGGGACGGCTCCGCGAAGTATTTGCTGGACGCACTCGACGCTATGCAGCGACGCGCTGTTCGCATTATAGACTGTCCGGAGGTAACGGGAAGCCTTGAGCCGCTAGCCCAGCGCCGAACAATTGCTTCCTTGGCCGCGTTCTACCGTATTTACCACGGTGAGTGTTCTGAAGAGCTCTTCAACCTGATCCCACCCTCTCCCTTCCGATCCCGAACAACGCGTGCCGGCCAGAGATGTCACCCTCATACCGTGGAAACCGTCTTCGCGAGAACCGAGCGTTTTAAACGATCGTTTCTCTGCCGAACGATGGTGGCTTGGAACGCCCTGCCTGCGCACGTGTTTCCTCCAATATATAACCCTGGGCTCTTTAAGCGAAGCGTGAAGAGGCACATTACTGGGTCGTCAAGTTGAGGGCCACTCTCTATAGTATTCCTGTGTACTGTGAGAGTCGCCCTCAAATGCCAGACGTCGCCTCAGCTTACCATCAGGCGGGTGGCGTCAATTTGTCGACCTAAATATAAAAAAAAAAAAAAAAAAATCATCGCTCTAAAATCTTTTCGACTTAATTCCATTTTCGTTGCATACGTAGAACTTTGATGTGTGATAAAAAACAATTGACTACTACTATATGTTTTTTTTATAACTAAGAAGGTTGCAATGTTTAAAAAAATATAACATTCGAAATTCAAATAGTTCCGATTAGCTAGAAGTGCAAAACTTTTAGTGTGCCCCCATGTATATTAGAAAATATATCTTGAGTGGGTTGGCTAAAAAATCCTGGCCAGACTATGATTAATTAACACACACATATCACGTCTATATCCCGAAGGGGTAGGCAGAGGTGCATTACACACCCACAATTTGCCAGTATTATAGTCCCACGTAATAGGGGGCAAGCCTATTGCCGTCACCGGGCACACATATAATGGGTTATGTCCAAAATGGCCGAATGAATTTAGTAAAAATTAGCAGCTATTTTGTAATTTTGAAAAAAAAACCTGTGCCTTGCTATGAAATGTTGATGAAAGGCAACAAAATCTTCCGTGCCAGCCGCTGTGGCACAGCTAATTACAGTCCTGGGCGTCTAGGACTATAATACCAACCGAAAGTATGAAGCCTATAGAATACATAGTCCGCCATTGTACGTGTTTGTGCAAAAAGTTGAAATTAATAAAATAAAATACAGTTCTGATCTCAAATATATTTGTAGAGCAATTCTTTTTCGGAATTCGCTGGCGGAGGTCATTACCAAACTAATATTTGGTTTGCGAGATATTCAGTTTCTTGCGTCGTCCGCCATCTTGAATTTAAGGGTTAATTTTGTTTGTTGAATAACTTGGTATTTTATTATTTACCACATCCTTTAAATCTACTCAACTCCTCATTCCAGGGTCACGGTGAATACACAGAGATAGACGGAGAGAAGGAGTTCTTCACTGTTTGCAACAAATCTGAGAATGTTGTGTGCCATTTCTATAAGAACGATACGGCTCGCTGCAAGATTGTGGACATGCATCTCAAGATATTGGCGAAGAAGCATGTTGAGACGAGGTTTATTAAGTTGGACGTTGAACGAGCACCTTTCCTTACTGGTATGTATTTTTTCCAGACTTCAGAGAAATAAAACGAGTTAAAAATATGCCAAAAATTTGCCATATATTTTAGTTTTCGAAAGTTTTTTCATAAATTCTATAAAAAAAACAAAAGTTCAACATCACTTTAGAGGTCTTTGACCATGCTGAGTTGATTGCAGCTGGTCTCGAGTCTCTAACTATAACCGTTCTCGATTTGACCTCGTTTTGACCTTGACCTTCAGATCAGAGGTCAAAGGTCAAGTTCATTTTAGAGGTCTTTACCATGCTGAGTTGATTGCAGCTGGTCGTGTCTCTAACTATTACCGTTCTCGATTTGACCTCGTTTTGACCTTGACATCAGAGGTCAAAGGTCAAGTCCATTTCGGGGTTTTCGACCATGCTAAGTCGATTAGCGTTTACACTGAGTCTCTAGCTCTTACAGTTCTCGAGTTGAAAGTTGTTCACGGACGGACATTACTGTTGTATAAGAGATTTTCGTTTCAAAAACTCTAAAACCGCCTATAAATTACCAGAACGGGACCAAATTAAACTGGGAAGCAGTGGCTTTCAATCAAAAAAAAACATTGTGAAGTCGGGGAACCCCCGCCGCCCCGTCAGGAAGGAAGTTCTTTACGCAACTGCAACGTAACACAACCTTGGTTTGTTACTTTTCTTTTTACTACCGACGGCGATACGTTGGTGACGCTAAAATTTAAAAAAAAAGCGGACCATATGTTGGTTTCTGCGGACCACCGGTTGAGAACCACTGATTAGCGTAACGTGACGATTTCTACTAAATCGCACTACCCGTAAGCCGCGTTAGAGAACTTCGTACCAAAAATATTTTCACACACAACACGCTTCCATTTGAAAAAAGAATTACTTAATAATAGAATGCAGTCGAATTGAGAACTTCCTTTTTTGGAAGTCGGTTAAAAAGGAGGTTCTCAATTCGACTGTATTTTTATTTTATAAAATATACGTCAAAAGAGACAAAAATGATTGTCGGAATGTGACCAAATTGAAATGAGACCACTTCGGAAGTAGTAGCTTTCATTAAAAACAACTAAATACAAAATCGGTCCATCCAGTCCAGAGATATACCAGATATACCAGAGGTAACATACTTCCTCCTTTTTTGGAAGTCGGTTGAAATTAAAATATGCACACTATTTGTTTACTTCAGTTGTGTGGATGTGTGTCACACATCCACACAACTGAAGTAAAACGAGTTGAGAGAAAGAAAGCCGGCCTAGTATTTTTTTTTTAGTACAAAACCAAAGTTTTTTAATAAGCAGCAAAAATATTATTTTTCGAATATTTTTCAATCGTCATCCAGCCCAAACTAAGCTATAAGCTTGTGCTATGGGATCTAGACAACTGATATACATACTTATATATTTCTAAATACATACATATTATACATAGAAAACACCCGAACTCCGAAACAAACATTTGTGGATCACACAAATATTTGATTCGTCCCGGGGATCGAACCCGAAACTCCGGAGTCGTAACTCGACACTACCCACCATGCCACCGAAGCAGTTTGGTTCTTAATTATTCAAATCTGTAAGTTTTCTCTCGCAGGTCGCCTCAAAGTCCGAGTGATCCCTACAATAGGGCTCGTGAAGGAGAATAAGACGAAGGATTTCGTGATTGGCTTCACAGATGTTGGGAATAGAGATGACTTCTCTACTGAAGTGCTGGAGTGGAGGATTGCCAGGTGAGTTTAAAAGAAAACAGCAAAAGATCACGTTTGTGGTGTGCCTTAAATATCTGTTTTTAGTATTTATTGTTATAGATGGAGGCAACAGAAATACATCATCTGTGACAATTTTAACTTTCTAACTATCACGGTTCATGAGATACAGCACAAGACAGACGAACGGACGGACGGACGGACAGCAAAGTCTCAGTAATAGGGTTCCCGTTTTACCCTTTGGGTACGGAACCCTTAAAAGCGAGTGTCCTTAAGGGCACTTTTCCTATCATGCGTTTTTTCACCCGCGAGCGTGTGGATCTCGCCCGCAATACGTGTCAACGTCAAAAAAGGTTCGCGACTAGTTATAGTTAACGGCGCGGTGGGGCGTGCAATGGCCCGCAAAATTAAAGCGTTAAATTTTGACATTCCACACGCATTGCGGGTGAGATCCGCACTCTGCCGCGCTGGTGAAAAAACAATTAATGGGAAAAGCGCTCTTAGACCACAGGACTGAAGTTAAACTTAATGATCGCGATCTATAAATTACAATAAGACATCTTTACATACTTCATATTGTAATTTCACTTGTGTTCAGGAGTTATTATGTTTGACTACGGAACCCTATTCTATGCGTGGCCCAACACACACTTGGTCGGTTTTTTTATTATCATTATTGCGTTGTAACAGGTCGGAAGTGATCGAGTACAATGGCGACCTCACTGTCCCACCGGCGGAGGCTCGCAAACAACGGATCCTACAGATACAGAGCAAGAAGACGATACGCGGGAGACAGGACTCCGATGATTCTGATCTTGAACTTAGTGAGTAGTTTAAAAAAAATGTAAAAAAAAAATATTTTGTCTATGGTATTTGAAATATTTGTTGACAGTTGACAATGACAGGTGCTTGACTGGGTTACCATTCGATTTTATTGTGCAAAAAATTAAAATAAATCCAGTTATAATTATATTTTTTTAAAAGACAATTTTAGATTAGGATGTTGCACAGAATAAAATATTTTGTCTACTACAATAGACAAAATAGCTTGTGATAAAGTGCCTTGGGATTAATTAAATCTTAAAAAAATTGTTGTTCTTATTATCTCACCTTTAAAACTCCATTTCGCGCCGTTAAAATGCCTTTTTTGAAACTAGAACTAACTAATGCTCAAAATTTAACATCAGTCAAAGCTAGTTATTACAAGACCAACGCGTTTATGTATGGTTTTTAATTCGTCCTATACGCTTCGAAGTTATGTTTTTTTGTTTTAATTCGTACCAATGCGGGAATAATAGTTTTAACTGATATTCAGTTATGAGTATCGGTTATTTCTAGTTTTAACTAAGGCATTTAGAACGGACTTAACAATAACATGTCTTTATAACTCATGCACTTTCATTGCAATTCAGAAATCGTACTTCTCATCATTATGTCCGCCTTAAGAATTTTTTTTTACTTTTATACATCTTTAACCAATTTAATTGATACATTCGATACTCGATTATTGATGGAAACTGATTACCTATTTTATTATTTATTAGTTACTTTAATAAAATAACGATATTATAATGATTTGTTAGAATAATTTGTAACCATTATAAAACTGATCTAATGGGCTTGCTCCCAAATGATGGACTTCAAATGGCTAATAGCTCAAATCTTATCTATACATGGGCACTTTTAACAACTTAGTCAATCGTTATTTTATAAACATTATGAATGACGTGGGCAAATTTTTGAACTGGGCAGATCGGGGTTTTCCTGGGCAAATCGCCGTACCTAATGTAATTAATATCGGTGTTGGAAAAGAAATGTGTGTAGTAAGTACGTAGTCTTTTATCATAATTTGGATCTTCACAATATGTGAAATAGGCATATCGCGATCTGCCCATTTCATCAATTAGCCCACGACATGAAAACTTATAATTGCTGTTTTAATTAAATGTATTTTTAAAACGTATACATAATTCTGTAAGTATTTTTAATTTATTTTTATTTAATGTATTGATAAATTATTTGTATTAAAATAACAAATTATGTTATTATACAATTAAAAAACTTTGCATTTAATAATTGTTTTGTTCTTATTATTCAAAAAAAACTAAAAATCAAATACAGAAATCTTTATACTCGAAGTGATAGATTTGGGGAAATCGTTCATCGGCAACATATCATCATCATCATCATCAGCCCACATCAGTCCACTGCTGGACATAGACCTCTCCAATGACATGCCACACTCTCCGATCTTGGGTCAATGTCATCCACCCAACGCCTGCTATACGAGTAATGTCGTCGCTCCACCGAGCCTCGGGGCGTCCCACGCTACGCTGGCCGATTCGTGGTCTTCACTCCAGAACCCGAGGATTCTTACGTGTAGCACCCTCTGCCCCACCGTCAATATGATCGCCGCCTTGACCAGGATAAGTGGGGCGACCGGGAACTGGAGGCCTTCGATTTGTGTCTCGTCATTGAAGGTAATGCCCATAGTCGCCACGCTGCGCTGCTGGGCATGCGGGTTGGCGACCCCAACATATAACTGAGACAAATAAAATGAGACAGTCCCACTTGTCTGTCCGGGTCCATAATGGGGAGCGAGCTTATTGACATTGTTGGGCACTTTGTATATTTCTGCCCTCGTCTCTCTGTGAGCGAATGCACCACGTGAAGGTGGTGGCACCCCTTGGTACCCAGTTAAGACGATACTGACCGAGCAGCTGCATTAGTAGATTCTATAGCAAACAATCAAGAGTTACGAGTCACGTAGAATAGCTATAAGAAAAAAAGCGTACTGTAGAGTACAAATTAAAAAGTTTGATATGTTTTCTCCGTATATCTCTCCGTAAACGAGTATATCGTATCGTATATCGAGTTGATTTTTGTTAACTAATATGCTCGCTGAGAATGAGAACCACTTGACCAAATAAACATGGTTTTTGCGTTATCATTGTATTGTCGTATACAACGACCGTGTTGCTCTATGTTGTATGGGTATGTAATAAGTCCAATTTTTTATTAGTGCCATGCCACTAGTGCAGTTATTTCTGACAGTAATGACAGCTGTCTTTCGTCTCTTGTCAGATTATTGTCATTGTCTCACTGAAGTAGGTAATCGAGTTTAGTTGCGTCGTTCGTTTGTTTAGTGCGGAATACAGTGTTTTTCATTTGATCGAAAATATATTGAATAAACAATCTACTAATTACGTATCACTACTATTTGTGCGAACCAGCACTTGAAAATAATTACTCTATATGTCCGTACTGCTGTCTTGTTTGTGGAAAACTGATTTTTTAAGAAAATCGCGACGTTCCTGAAATTCCGAAGAAAAATCTCGGTAAGCATGCATTGTATTAGTCGTAAGAAGTTAGCACGGAGCTATTTATAGGCTAGAAGACTCGTTTAGACATCGTTGAGCCTAATATAATAATTTCAAGGTTACAATGTAGACTTTGGACCGAAATAAAATAATAATAATAATATGGTAGACGGAATGAGGTGTGCCTTTGCCTCGGTAAATAATGTGAGCTGAAAATCGTGACGTACATACTTTATTCTTTTTTTAACCCTTGGTTTACCCGGTGACATTTTACCTACACAATTTACCTGATAGAGTCCCTAGGACTCCCTTCAAGAAAATGGATGATTTATTCAATAAATCACTCACATTTCTAACAATCAATTATCATATTTATTAATCAACTATTTAGCTATGTAATAACAAAGGTTATGACTTAAAATTATTAATTAACAGCCTTTAATAACTTAGACCTATGAAAACTAAATATTTCTTCTTACAAACATGAGATCAAACTTTGAGTAATTTTTTTATATCAAAATATTCATATTTATAAACAAATCTATAACTAATGTCTTCTTTGGAATATAAACCCTCATAAAAAAATAAAAACAACTAAAAAAACTTCTAGAAAACAAAACGTACAGGGCATTCTACTCGCGATTATTGGCACACTTAGTACATATTTTCTTTGTACAGCCAAGGCACACAGGCTTAGTACAGGTATGGCAAAGGTAAGCGGTCTTTCTTTTTAGACGAGGTGGGCACAGGTGACAATATTTCCTTTCGTTGCGAGCTAACTTCTGTTCAACGTTTGGTTCCACCTCAGCTGAAAGAGGAATGTTTGTAATTTCTGATATAATTGTGCGGAGCTGTCGTGGAAGTGTTGAGTTGTAAAGTCTAGATTTGAGATTGTATTCATTTAGCTGTTGAGAAAGACCTTTCATGTAATCAAGTCTTGATATTTTCGCAATACCTCCCTGTGATTGATAAATCACGTTACTGTTCCAGGCACACATATCAATGATACGAAAAAAAATAACCATAGGCCAGCGAGGAGTACGTCGACTGGAAGAATATACAGAACACTTTTGATCAACAGAATCAACACCTGCTTTAGTAGCATTGTAATATTCCACGATTTCAGGCTTATTTTTATTTTCCGGGTTTACTTTGTCGTCATGGTGCATAGTCGAGTAGAGTATCACAGCTTTATTCTTTTTTTGAACAAAGCTCACCAGTGTGCATTGTTTGGTAAATCCAAACAACGAAGTGTTCTCTGCTCTTACTTTGTTTGGTAAAAACTCCTTTGGAATAATTGCTTTGTTTTTCTTCAACGTGCCAACAGTTGTCAGACCTCTAGCTTTTAGTTCCTGGGCCAATTCTATAGAGGAGTACCAGTTATCGGTGGTAACATTTCTATTAGAGTTGTAAATGGGTTTACACAAACGAAGCACCGCTTGAGTTGGAATTGGTAGTTTCTTCTCTTCTGTAGACAAAGTATGTCCATCCGATCCTTTCCCAGTATAGAGATATGTGTTGATTACGTAGAACGTGGTGGAGTCAGCCAAAACCTGCAGTTTTGCTCCATATTTGGCTGGTTTGCTGGGAATATACATCTTGAATTTGCACCTACCCCTAAATGCAATCAACATCTCATCTACCGTAACGTTAGCACCTGGAGAGTAATACTGCTGCGAGTTTTTGTTGAAATGATCCAGTAACTCACTTATAGCACACCCAGGGTCATTTTTCTTTCTTTCTTCTCTTTCGTTGAAATCATCGAACCGGAGTGCTACCAGAAGCACAAGAAATCGTTTCTTTGACATAGACGCTCGAAAGATGCTTCTACCCGTACCGTCAGTTGCGAAAATGGACAGAACGCTCTCACGGTTAGATTTGAAGACAGCGGTGTAAAGTAAGAGCGCTATAAATCCCTTTAGTTCTATCTGATTTGTCTCTCTGAATGTATATTGTTCAGATGGATACTTGATTCTCATTTGATCAAGTTTCTTATTTGTCCACTGGATAACGATGTTCATCATTTCACCACTAAATATGAGTTGAAAAGCATCCAGTGATGTCAAAGGGCTATTCTCAAAAGCGGTGTTAGGTACAGATGGAATCCGAAGAATGTTGTGAGATGGTGTTCGGGAATTTCTAGATGGTGGTATTCGCGCCCATTTGTATCTGTTTTTACCATAATAATAGTTTTGAGGCTCAATGTTCATGATTTCATCGTCGTCTGAAGTGGCTGAACATTCAGAATCAGTATCATGCTCAGAAGGCACGCAGTCATCTTCAGATTCTGACACTACATCATTGCGCATCAATCTGCGTGGCTGATTCAAAGGTAATGTTTCATCTTCCTGTTCAGAGTCCCTCTCATCCATATCTTGCAGCCAGTTGTTCACTACGGATTCGGCTTCGTCGTCCAGAACATTTATAACATTGCGAGACGCCATTATACTTCCTAAAATATAAGAAAAAACCTTATAAAGATAATAGCACCGAATCCAAAACAATAACATACATACCCCGGTGGAGTCCCATGGACTTCTCGAGTGTGTTTACTTACCGATGGGAGTCGCACACGCAGACCTCCGCTCGCCCCCTTGCTCGTCGCGTGACTGCGTGAAGGTACTCGCACGCGCAAGCTTTGATTTCAAAAAATGTAACTTTTATGGGCACTTAGAGTTTTTTATGGAGTCCCGGGGACCTACCGGGTAAATTAAGGGTTAATTCGATTTTCGTGACATGAGAACAATAGGCCATTACATCCGAGAAAATTTAGTTAATTTGCAGCGACGCACTGTCCGTATTATAGATTGTCCGGAGGTAACGGGAAGCCTTGAGCCGCTAGCCCAGCGCCGAACAATTGCTTCCTTGGCCGCGTTCTACCGTATTTACCACGGTGAGTGTTCTGAAGAGCTCTTCAACGTGATCCCACCCTCTCCCTTCCGATCTCGAACAACGCGTGCCGGGCAGAGATCTCACTCTCATACCGTGGAAACAGTCTTCGCGAGAACCGAGGGTTTTAAACGTTCGTTTCTCTGCCGGACCATGGTGGCTTGGAACACCCTGCCTGCGCACGTGTTTCCTCCTACATATAACCCTGGGTTCTTTAAGCGAAGCGTGAAGAGGCACATTACTGGGTCGTCAAGTTGAGGGCCACTCTCTATAGTATTCCTGTGTACTGTGAGAGTCGCCCTCAATTGCCAGACGTCGCCTCAGCTTACCATCAGGCAGATGGCGTCAATTTGTCGATCTAAATAAAAAAAAAAAAAGATATTATTTATTACAAAAAATAGTACAATTTTTTTGTTGCGCGTAGTACACGATTTAATCATTAATTATACATTGTATAGTGGTTTTAACTTCTTTTTTTAGAGCCCCTACTCAAAGGGTAAAACGGGAACCCTCTTACTAAGACGGCTGTCTGTCCGTCTGTCACCAGGCTCTATCTCATCGACCGAGATAGAAAGAAGTTGAAATTTTCACAGATGATGTATTTCTGTTGCCACTATAACAACAAATACGAAAAAACAAAACAAAAAAAAATATCTTAGGACAATTTACACAACGCTATCTAGTCTCAAACACTGTATTACAAAAATATATAATTTATAATGGCGGGACAAACTTTGTGTGAACAGATACGTTTGTACCAAAGTCTGGATGTTTCCTATGTATAATATGTATGTATTTACAAAAAAAAATGTATATACGTATTTATATCAGTTTATCTAGTACTCATATCACAAGCTCTGCTTAGTTTGAGACTTGATGGCATTGTGTGAAATGTCCTAACATATTATATTAATGGTACAGAACCCTTTGTGTGCGAGTCCGGCTCGCACTTGGGCGATATTTCCAATTTGAATTAATTAAATTATCAATACAGTGTAGGTCACTGTATTTAACAATTTCTTATTTTCCAATTGTATTATTGCTATGTAGTTCCAACGGTTATTGAACTGCCCTACTAGGTACAGGTTTCATTTCCATAAATTACCATATAACACATTGTAACACAGTAGTTATAAAACGCTGCCCTATGTATGCATAGATTTTTAAAAGTTTGCAACGGATTTTGATGCGGTTTTCACCAATGGATAGAGTGGGTTTCAGTATACAATGTGTCAAGTGAGCGAAGCCGCGGGCGTCCACCAGACCAGATAAGACAGATGTAGGTTTGTAATTCGCTTCTGCTAACCCCCTTAGAGATATCGGTGTGATTGTAGATTTTTTGAAATATAACATTTATTGAAGTATATTTTTATGTTGTTGATAAATGTAAAATTAAAATTAAACTGAAACTTTGATCTACAGTAAGTATTGCTCATTTATCTTGTCAAAATGATAAAAAATGTAATAAAATGTTTATTGTTTTGATAACTGTTTTATTGTCACATTATAAGTGATACTGCAGATTATCTCTTCACAGGGGACTGTTATCTGTTTGTAGCTTAACCGATATTTATGTATATATGTATGCTCACACATCGCACATTAAAAGCAAAATGAAATGTTATTTATTTGATGTAGTTTATACCTTCGATTCTTGGCACTTGATGGAACCTATAGCTGAATGATGAACAAATCACACACAAACAAGTCGCTGATGTCCCAGGTTCGGTTCTGAGTTGAATCAAATATTTGTGTGATCTACAGATGTTTGGATGGATGGATGGATGTATTTAGAAGAAATATAGAAATTTGACCTACTTAAAAAATACCTAAACTCCGAAACAAACAGTTGTGGATCACACAAATGTTTGTTTAGACCCGTGTATCGAACTCGGGACCTCAGGAACGGTAGTCGCATACACATACCACTGCGCCGTCCTTGAGGTTCGATTCCGTGTGGGATCTAATATTTGTGTGATCCGCAAATGTTTGTTTGGTTGTTTTAATGATTAAATGTTTGTATGTTAATTTATTTTTTTAACTTTCGAGTTTCATAATATTTTACTTTTAACACGGGAATCAACACGAAATACGGTGTAGATATGCATAGGTACCTTTTATTGCCTGACGTTTCGACCAGGTTAAACCAGTTGTGGTCACAGGCAGACTCATGAAGCCTGTAACCACGGCCTGTACATATCCACGCCGTATTTATGTATTTAAAAATATAAAGTATGTTTTTAGTCGATTAAATATAACACAAGCTTATATTAGTTTAATTTGGGCTAGATAACGTCGTTGTGTGAAATTGTAAAAAAAAAAAAAAGTGATTGAGAAACCCCGATCGCCACACACGTTGGAACGTATCAGAGACATTCTAACGACTAATGATCTCGTACTCTGTTCGCGTTCGCCGCTTGGCCAATCTATGAAATTGAACCTGCCAACCTACACGCCTCACAATTAAGGTGGCAATTTAAGTTACATTTCTACCTCACGGACGTCCACGCAAAGACTCGTAGCCGGATTCCCGATTTCCGAATCAGCCAATGAGAGAATCCGCATAGTCGCGTGAATCCACCAATGAAAGTTCGCAGGTCCATTATCTATGCGGGGACGTCAGCTAGATGTGAATGCAGCTATTGGGTCAGTCCCACTTTTACACCCTAGATTGCCCCTGCGGCAAGCTATGTGTGTAGGCCTCTTAAACCTGAAACTTCAACTTTTTAATTTATTTATATGCAGCAGTCATTGTGTGAATGCTGCCTCATAATATTAATTTGTTATCTAATCTTAGTATTACGTTATAGAATGCTATATAAAGCCAAATATTTGGGCATCTCTTGCCAGGGTATTCAATTAAGACAATTATTGGCAAAAGAAACGTCCGTATGGTGGGTGAGGTGTTGGTCTTGCGTTTCGACAAGGTTAGTTCGATCCCGGTCACCACACTACTGACGTGAACCCACTACTAAGACAAGCTGTTTTAACTTAACTGGAGGGTTTCACGGGAATGTAATTGCGATTACTAAGTCTAAACTCATATTATAACGAGGCCCCGAAACTACACCGAGGCTTCATAGTTAGCGTTTGTAGTTAAACTCCTCCGAAACGGCTTGACCGATTCTCATGAAATTTTGTGTGCATATTGGGTGGGTCTGAGAATCGGACAACATCTATTTTTCATCCCCCTAAATGTTAAGGGTAGTCCACCCCTAAAGCAAAACAACGTTTGCCGGGTCAGCTAGTATGCTATAAAAATACACGTCAAAAATTGACACAGCGACTTCAAACTACCGAAATGGGACCAAATTGAAATGGGACCAAATAGTTGTCGGAATGGGACCAAATTGAAATAGGAAGTAGAATCTTCCAATTAAAAACGAAGTAGGTTATCAATTCTTTGTGTTTTTAAATGTTTGTTACCGCATTACTTTCGACCGAGTAAACCGATTTTGATGATTGTTTATTTAATTGAAAGCTTATACTTCTCGTGTAGTCCCATTTCAATTTGGTCCCATATAGGCTATTTAAAGTCGGTTTTATTCTAACATTGTACATGAAAGGTGCAAAGTATGACTGTAGAGGGTTTAAGAAGTAGAGGTAGGCCAAAGAAAAGATGGATGGAATGTGTGAAAGAGGATTTGACAAGGAGAGGAGTGAATGAAGAGATGACGTGTGACAGGGATGTGTGTGTTTGTTGGTTTTTGGAATAAAAGACAGGAGCTTGTAATAATACGTGTCGTGTATTTCAGTCGGCCATGTTACAAAGTGAAGGAAGAAGGAAGTGAACATAGACAAGACAATATTGATATAATCTAAGCATAGACTAAACTAGGCTATGGCTTACAAGCTAATATAATATTATGACATCTTCCCTTTAAGTAACTTTATTATAACTTATATTTTAGATTCTTATATAAAAATAACAAAACACATTTTAGTATTTTGACACGAGACAATTTGACGTTTTAAAAGATTCTGACAGTTGACATAATTTGACGTTGTCAATTTGACGATTGTTTCTAAATGTAAACAAACAATGGTTTACAACATTTTAGTTTACTAATTAATTACTTATAACTAAGTACATGACAATGAATACGAAACAATGTTTATAAGACTGTGTCTATAAGACGTTGTGGTTGCCTTATCTCTCTTCCTGAACTAGAATATTTCTTAATTGGTTGACTGGTAGTACGTTGAGGAGATTGACTATGAGAAATTTTAGAGTAATCATTTGTATAACAAGGAGTATAACTGATATGAGTTTGATTGGAACTGACTGGTTGAGTGTGAAAATTATTAGTCTGTGTGTTATGTGAATGAAAAGAATATTGAGACTTTGGTCTAAGTGTTATGTATTGTCTATTGCGACGATATGTACCAAATTTACTTTTTATGATATACGACCTAGGTTCAGGACCAACTTGTTGTATAATACCTGGAAACCAAGACGATTGTGGATGTTTTTGAAACATAACATGACTATTTACCTCCAAGGGTTTAAGATCTTTGGAATTTTTGTTGTAATACTCTTTCATCTTATGTAAATTTTGATTATTGACTTGTTTAAGATGTCTATAGTTACACAATTTTGGTTTTAAAAGTTTTTCTACTATAGGTAGCTTTGTACGAAGTCTACGTGACATGGAAAGTTGTGCTGGTGAACATAAATTGTTTTTGGGAGTATTGCGATATTGCAGTAATGCTAAATATGGATCAGTATTATCAAGTAAACATTTTCTAAGCATATTTTTAATTATGCCTACTGTCCGTTTTACCATACCATTTGAACGGCTGTGATAGGGACTGGAAGTGACATGGTGAATATTCCAATCTTGTGTGAAATCATGAAAAGATTTGGAATTCATCGGTGGACCATTATCTGACATTAATGTATGGGGAATACCATGACGAGCAAATATTGATTTTAACTTGATTATGACTTGGTCTGCACTGTAACCATTACTTAAAATTGCTAGGAGTTCCTTTTCAATCTGAGAGTAATTTTGTTGAGACTTTGTCAAAGAAGCTGAGCCATATGCTATAGGACTAATATTATGTAAGATGACAGCACCTAAAGCATCTTTTGAAGCATCTACTGACAAAGTAAGTGGTTTTTGAGGATCAAAGTAAGTTAAGACTGGTGAAGAACTAATTAGAGACTTTAATTTATTGAATTCTTTCTCATGACTGTCATTCCATGACCATATTGTGTTTTTATTAAGTAACTGTCTTATGTTTGATGTTTCTTTTGATAAATCTTTTATGAATGAGCCAAGAAAATTAATCATGCCCAGGAATCTTTGGACATCTGTGACATTCTTAGGCTGTGGCATGTTGCAAATTGAATTTACTTTAGATGGATCTACAGACACTCCATTTCTATTGAATATAAAACCTAAATACTTGACTTCACTTTGACAAATGTTACATTTATTACTATTAAATGTTAGACCTATATCTTTTGCACGACAAAGAACTTTTTCTAGGATTTGATCATGTTCTTGAATGGTTTTAGCATGTATAAGAAAGTCGTCCATCATTATTTTAATGCCTTGTATGTCACCAAACCGGGAAATCATTTCTTTATGAAAGATTTCTGGAGATGCTTTGACACCAAACGGTAACCTTAAAAAACGAAATCTGCCATAGGGGCTTATAAAAGTACATAGTTTGGATGATTCTTCATCTAAGACAAGATTCCAAAAGCCTGACTTAGCGTCTAAATTTGAAAAATAACATGAACCATTTAGTTCTGCTTTAATTTCATCAATATGTGGAAATGGGTAATGTGAACGTTTAATAGCTTTATTTAACTTACGTGGATCTAAACATAATCTAATGCTTCCATCCTTTTTAGAGACAATTACCATAGAGTTGACCCAATCAGTTGGTTCATCAACTCGAGCAATAATACCAGTGACTTCTAACTTATCAAGTTCTGCCTTGACTTTATCCTGTAATTTAAAAGGAATTTTTCTACTTGCGTCTACCGACGGCTTGACATTTTCGTTGAGAGTTAAATGACATTCATAGTTTTTAAGAGCTCCTATTCCATTAAAAACCATACTATATTTCTTTAGTATTGACAGACTGTTTGACTCTGCAGGGACTTTGTGACACATTGACTGTGATATGACTCGACTTTGACTGTTAGACTGACTTGACATTGACTGTAAATTGTTGTTCTGGCTATGCTGACTAAGTGTGTAGTTTGGACTGTGTTCAGATATATTTTCATCAAAGGTTACTGAATGTATTCTTTTTATGACTTTTAACTGTTGACATGACTGTCTACCCAGAATATTTTTGCAATCTAACGGTGTAATATGGAAACACAAGTTGTATGATTTGTCATTATACTTACATGGTAATGTACAATAACCGATTGTAGGTATACTTTGACCTGTAAATGTTGTCAAGTTAAATGGTGTTTGTATAAGATTTATCTCTTGCAACGCTAGTTTTTCAAATGCTTTCTTAGACATCAAATTCACATCTGCACCTGAATCAATAAGTAAGCAAACAGATTGACTACAGATACTTAGGGTTATTGACCATTGGTCACTACATTTTACAGAATTACATTGATAAACAGCACCTAAAAAAGCTTGATCATCATTAGAAAAATCTTCTTGCACATAATTAACAAATTTTTGCTTGGACTTACACATCTTTGAATAATGATTAAGTTTTTGACAGAAATTACACTTTGCACCTAGAGCAGGACATTTAAAACGATGTGTTTGACCACACTTTGGACACATTGAGTTATTCATAGACTGATTGTTACCTTTATAACCATTGGGACTGCTATAACTCGATGAATGGGATGTATTGTATGACTGGTTAGGATTGTACCTTGACTGTTGACTGTGACTCTGACTTCTTGATTGACGGTCCTGTGACTGCGGATTGTACCTTGATTGTTGACTACGACTATGATTTCTTGACTGATTTCTTGACTGACGATGTTGTGAATGACTTCTACTGGACTGTTGACTACTTTTGTTATGTATACTATCTATACTAGCTACAGATGAATTGGGTTTTGTGCCTGATAATATTTGAACTTCTTTCCGGGACGATTCTAGTGACTTAGCAATATTTATAGTGGCATCTAAAGTGGTAGGCAATTCTTGCAAAATTTTCTCTTTAATGTAGTGATTCTGATCATTTAGATTCCAACTAAATATATCTTTTAGTAAATCGTCTTGCAATTCACCAAAATTACATTGATGGGCTATATTTTTGAGATCTGTTATATAACTATCCAGCTGTTAATTTTGCAGTTGCTTTCTGTTAAAAAGTTTATGCCTTATCATGGTTATATTGACTTTTGGGCTGAAATAACCTGCAAATCTGTCGATCAACACTTGTAGCTTGACTGTTTCGACATCTAGGTTGAAAGAATAAAATATGTGAAGGCAATCTGGTCCTATATAATGTAATAAAAGTGCAACTTGCCTATCTTCGCTTTCTTGATCATATTTAAATGCTTTGAGATATATTTTGAATTTGGTGATCCAATTTTTCCACGTGAGCGGCATGTTGGATGCATGAACGTCCATGTGCTTGAGGCGACCCGACGACGTTGAAGATTCGTCCATTTTTTTCTTCTGGTTGATCCAGTTCTTCCTAAGACACGCCAGTTTACACCACACCTGATGTTTGTTGGTTTTTGGAATAAAAGACAGGAGCTTGTAATAATACGTGTCGTGTATTTCAGTCGGCCATGTTACAAAGTGAAGGAAGAAGGAAGTGAACATAGACAAGACAATATTGATATAATCTAAGCATAGACTAAACTAGGCTATGGCTTACAAGCTAATATAATATTATGACAGTGTGGAGGACTTAGATCAAAAATAACTAGATTACCGATCAGTGGTTTAAAAACGGCAACACTCACCTCGGTCATTCATTGCACACCTGCGCGCTTCAACCGCGCGCCGTACTAAGTTCCTATTGAGCTTGCTGACTCTCGAGGGATGCGACAACGGCACTGTACATTGCACACCTGCGCGCTTCAACCGCGCGCCGTACTAAGTTCCTATTGAGCTTGCTGACTCTCGAGGGATGCGACAACGGCGCTGTACATTGCACACCTGCGCGCTTCAACCGCGCGCCGTACTAAGTTCCTATTGAGCTTGCTGACTCTCGAGGGATGCGACAACGGCGCTGTACATTGCACACCTGCGCGCTTCAACCGCGCACCGTACTAAGTTCCTATTGAGCTTGCTGACTCTCGAGGGATGCGACAACGGCGCTGTACATTGCACACCTGCGCGCTGCAATCGCGCGCCGTACTAAGTTCCTATTGAGCTTGCTGACTCTCGAGGGATGCGACAACGGCGCTGTACATTGCACACCTGCGCGCTTCAACCGCGCGCCGTACTAAGTTCCTATTGAGCTTGCTGACTCTCGAGGGATGCGACAACGGCGCTGTACATTGCACACCTGCGCGCTTCAATCGCGCGCCGTACTAAGTTCCTATTGAGCTTGCTGACTCTCGAGGGATGCGACAACGGTGCTGTACATTGCACACCTGCGCGCTTCAATCGCGCGCCGTACTAAGTTCCTATTGAGCTTGCTGACTCTCGAGGGATGCGACAACGGCGCTGTACATTGCACACCTGCGCGCTTCAATCGCGCGCCGTACTAAGTTCCTATTGAGCTTGCTGACTCTCGAGGAATGCGACAACGGCGCTGTACATTGCACACCTGCGCGCTTCAACCGCGCGCCGTACTAAGTTCCTATTGAGCTTGCTGACTCTCGAGGGATGCGACAACGGCGCTGTACATTGCACACCTGCGCGCTTCAATCGCGCGCCGTACTAAGTTCCTATTGAGCTTGCTGACTCTCGAGGGATGCGACAACGGCGCTGTACATTGCACACCTGCGCGCTTCAATCGCGCGCCGTACTAAGTTCCTATTGAGCTTGCTGACTCTCGAGGGATGCGACAACGGCGCTGTACATTGCACACCTGCGCGCTTCAATCGCGCGCCGTACTAAGTTCCTATTGAGCTTGCTGACTCTCGAGGGATGCGACAACGGCGCTGTACATTGCACACCTGCGCGCTTCAATCGCGCGCCGTACTAAGTTCCTATTGAGCTTGCTGACTCTCGAGGGATGCGACAACGGCGCTGTACATTGCACACCTGCGCGCTTCAATCGCGCGCCGTACTAAGTTCCTATTGAGCTTGCTGACTCTCGAGGGATGCGACAACGGCGCTGTACATTGCACACCTGCGCGCTGCAATCGCGCGCCGTACTAAGTTCCTATTGAGCTTGCTGACTCTCGAGGGATGCGACAACGGCGCTGTACATTGCACACCTGCGCGCTTCAGTCGCGCGCCGTACTAAGTTCCTATTGAGCTTGCTGACTCTCGAGGGATGCGACAATGGCGCTGTACACTGCACACCTGCGCGCTGCAATCGCGCGCCGTACTAAGTTCCTATTGAGCTTGCTGACTGACTCTCGAGGGATGCGACAACGGCGCTGTACATTGCACACCTGCGCGCTTCAATCGCGCGCCGTACTAAGTTCCTATTGAGCTTGCTGACTCTCGAGGGATGCGACAACGGCGCTGTACATTGCACACCTGCGCGCTTCAATCGCGCGCCGTACTAAGTTCCTATTGAGCTTGCTGACTCTCGAGGGATGCGACAACGGCGCTGTACATTGCACACCTGCGCGCTTCAATCGCGCGCCGTACTAAGTTCCTATTGAGCTTGCTGACTCTCGAGGGATGCGACAACGGCGCTGTACATTGCACACCTGCGCGCTTCAATCGCGCGCCGTACTAAGTTCCTATTGAGCTTGCTGACTCTCGAGGGATGCGACAACGGCGCTGTACATTGCACACCTGCGCGCTTCAATCGCGCGCCGTACTAAGTTCCTATTGAGCTTGCTGACTCTCGAGGGATGCGACAACGGCGCTGTACATTGCACACCTGCGTGCTGTAATCGCGCGCCGTACTAAGTTCCTATTGAGCTTGCTGACTCTCGAGGGATGCGACAACGGCGCTGTACATTGCACACCTGCGCGCTTCAATCGCGCGCCGTACTAAGTTCCTATTGAGCTTGCTGACTCTCGAGGGATGCGACAACGGCGCTGTACATTGCACACCTGCGCGCTTCAATCGCGCGCCGTACTAAGTTCCTATTGAGCTTGCTGACTCTCGAGGGATGCGACAACGGCGCTGTACATTGCACACCTGCGCGCTTCAATCGCGCGCCGTACTAAGTTCCTATTGAGCTTGCTGACTCTCGAGGGATGCGACAACGGCGCTGTACATTGCACACCTGCGCGCTGCAATCGCGCGCCGTACTAAGTTCCTATTGAGCTTGCTGACTCTCGAGGGATGCGACAACGGCGCTGTACATTGCACACCTGCGCGCTTCAATCGCGCGCCGTACTAAGTTCCTATTGAGCTTGCTGACTCTCGAGGGATGCGACAACGGCGCTGTACATTGCACACCTGCGCGCTGCAATCGCGCGCCGTACTAAGTTCCTATTGAGCTTGCTGACTCTCGAGGGATGCGACAACGGCGCTGTACATTGCACACCTGCGCGCTGCAATCGCGCGCCGTACTAAGTTCCTATTGAGCTTGCTGACTCTCGAGGGATGCGACAACGGCGCTGTACATTGCACACCTGCGCGCTTCAATCGCGCGCCGTACTAAGTTCCTATTGAGCTTGCTGACTCTCGAGGGATGCGACAACGGCGCTGTACATTGCACACCTGCGCGCTGCAATCGCGCGCCGTACTAAGTTCCTATTGAGCTTGCTGACTCTCGAGGGATGCGACAACGGCGCTGTACATTGCACACCTGCGCGCTGCAATCGCGCGCCGTACTAAGTTCCTATTGAGCTTGCTGACTCTCGAGGGATGCGACAACGGCGCTGTACATTGCACACCTGCGCGCTTCAATCGCGCGCCGTACTAAGTTCCTATTGAGCTTGCTGACTCTCGAGGGATGCGACAACGGCGCTGTACATTGCACACCTGCGCGCTGCAATCGCGCGCCGTACTAAGTTCCTATTGAGCTTGCTGACTCTCGAGGGATGCGACAACGGCGCTGTACATTGCACACCTGCGCGCTTCAATCGCGCGCCGTACTAAGTTCCTATTGAGCTTGCTGACTCTCGAGGGATGCGACAACGGCACTGTACATTGCACACCTGCGCGCTTCAACCGCGCGCCGTACTAAGTTCCTATTGAGCTTGCTGACTCTCGAGGGATGCGACAACGGTGCTGTACATTGCACACCTGCGCGCTTCAATCGCGCGCCGTACTAAGTTCCTATTGAGCTTGCTGACTCTCGAGGGATGCGACAACGGCGCTGTACATTGCACACCTGCGCGCTTCAATCGCGCGCCGTACTAAGTTCCTATTGAGCTTGCTGACTCTCGAGGGATGCGACAACGGTGCTGTACATTGCACACCTGCGCGCTTCAATCGCGCGCCGTACTAAGTTCCTATTGAGCTTGCTGACTCTCGAGGGATGCGACAACGGTGCTGTACATTGCACACCTGCGCGCTTCAATCGCGCGCCGTACTAAGTTCCTATTGAGCTTGCTGACTCTCGAGGGATGCGACAACGGTGCTGTACATTGCACACCTGCGCGCTTCAATCGCGCGCCGTACTAAGTTCCTATTGAGCTTGCTGACTCTCGAGGGATGCGACAACGGTGCTGTACATTGCACACCTGCGCGCTTCAATCGCGCGCCGTACTAAGTTCCTATTGAGCTTGCTGACTCTCGAGGGATGCGACAACGGTGCTGTACATTGCACACCTGCGCGCTTCAATCGCGCGCCGTACTAAGTTCCTATTGAGCTTGCTGACTCTCGAGGGATGCGACAACGGTGCTGTACATTGCACACCTGCGCGCTTCAATCGCGCGCCGTACTAAGTTCCTATTGAGCTTGCTGACTCTCGAGGGATGCGACAACGGTGCTGTACATTGATGCGCCTGTATTCATTATCCGACTAATATTATAAACGCGAAAGTTTGTGAGTATGTATGTAAGTATGTATGGATGGATGTTTGTTACTCTTTCACGTAAAAACTACTGAATGGATTTTAATGAAACTTTACAATAATACGAGAGTGGATTGAAAAGTAGTCGGCCTTACACTGATCCATATAGTTCTAAAAATCAAATCTACCCACATTATTTAGTTCAGTTCAGACCTGTTAATTGTGAGAAGTTTGAAACGTGTGCGATAATTAGTTTTAATTTTATAAATTTATTAACAAAGCAATCTGACATCATTTCCGCAAATGGAGCAAATCGAGCAGCGTGCCGTCATTAAGTACCTCCCTAAGAAGGGGCTGTCATCAAAAGCCATCCATGATCATATGGTCAGTACATTAGGGGATTGCGCTCTTTCATATTCATCCGTCAAAAAATGGATAGCAGAATTCAAGCGTGGTAGAAAGAGTGTGAAAGACGAACCCCGCTCTGGAAGGCCTTCGACGTCCACTACTGACGAAAATGTTAAAAAAATACTCGACTTAATTATGGGAGACCGCAGATTGAAAATTAGAGAGATAGCCGAGATAATAGGCATCTCTTATGAACGTACTCAAAACATAATAGTCAACGTGTTGGGTTTCCACAAGGTGTCTGCGAGGTGGGTTCCGCGACTGCAACCTGGTTCACCACCCCCTAAACAGGCTAAGTCGATTTTGTAAGGTAAGTAAGGTGATGGCTTCAGTATTCTGGGACTCGAAGGGTGTGATTATGGTTGATTATCTTGAAAGGGTTCAGACTATAAACTCTGATTATTACTGCACCTTACTACTTCATTTACGAGAAGAAATAAAAAACGTCTAGGAACGATCAGAAGAAAAGTCCTGTCGAATCAATGGCAAAAATTCACAACTGTGGCTTTGAACTCTTACCGCATCCACCTTATTCACCTGATCTGGCACCGTCAGACTTTTTTCTGTTCCCTAACCTAAAAAAGCACTTGGGAGGTCAAAGATTTTTGACAAATGACGAGGTCAAAGCAGCAGTAGACGCATATTTTGACTCTAAGGAAGAATCATTTTTTTTCAACAGGCTAAATGCTTGGAAGGGAAGATGGCAAAAGTGCATTGAACTTGATGGTGATTACGTTGAAAAATAAAAATATATTTCATTTATTATGTATTTATTTTCTTGGTTAGGCCGATTACTTTTCAATCCACCCTCGTATATAGCTTATACATCAGAATAACACATAGGCTACAATTTATAAAAATATTTTGTGAATTGTTCAAAATATGACGCGTCGCGACGGGAACGGGAAAAAATCCAAATTACCACGCGGACGAAGTCGCGGGCGACCACTAGTTACCTATATAGTATTCGAGTGACAAGATTCCGCGTTGTATTTGTACTGAATCCAATATCTATTATATTTTTGATCTAAAGTGGAGGAGAAAAACTTCTTACGCCGACCCCAAATAATTGGGATAAGGGCAGGTAGATGAAGATGATTGTATATTAATTATGGTAGGTCTTTGTTTGCATCATATACTTCATTAAACTGCAGGAATCTATTAATCTTTAGAACAGTGAAAAACTATAAAACTGGGAATGTTCATTATCAAATCTATTAATTGTAGCGATAAGAAGAAATGTGTTATAGTACAATGTTACCGTTTAAACCGGTTTTTATTAGTTATATGGTGAGTAGGCCAGCAGACTAAACGAAGCACCACCTCTGAAGTTACATCATACGAGAATAAGGTTCTACGTGCTTCTACCAGCTTCTACCGGCGCACACGCCTTAAGACACCTTATATCTGCATGCACCAATTAGATGCAAGCGAGATAATTATAATATATATTATAAATATTTTGGACATTCTCATACAACGTCATCTATCCCAAACTAAGCTATAAGCTTGTGCTATGGGATCTAGACAACTGATATACATACTTATATATTTCTAAAGGGATTAAGAATTTATTTACAATAAGAATTACAATGTACAAAATAAACATAATTATAGACTAAAAATATTTACATTACAAAATATCGTTTAAAAAATCCTCCGCGTCATTGCCGACTGGGAAGGTTCCCAAATGCTGGCTCTGTTGCCACGTTGGATGGCGATACTTATTCTTTGGGCCAGAAAATAGCGAGCCTTCTGGTCCTGAGAAGCACCGATTAGGCGTTTAGCAATATCTCTATAAAGGCGGCGAGCACTCCGAACCCATGACCCCAGTGTCTCAACCCCAAACGGCTCAAATATGTAATGCCTGCTAGGTTAGCATATTTACGCCGTTTGAGGTCTTCAGCCGATGCAGCAGCAGCACCGGCACATCCGGATGTGCTTGGAAGGCGTGAAGGTGCTAAGGTGTCAACGCATGTATGTATTTCTAAATACATACATTATTATACATAGAAAACACCTAAACTCCGAAAAAAACATTGTGGATCACACATATATTTGATTCGACCCAGGAATCGAACCCGAGACTCCGGAGTTGAAAGCCGATGCACTACCGACCACGCCAGCAGTTCCAAAATTAGCGAGATAATTTATAAGTACAAGAATAATCTATAGGTATATTATACTCGTCCTTTGTTTAGATTGGCGCCCATTTAAACCTGTTTGTGTCAAGCCGAGGATATACTTGTCTATACTAACTATTATAAAGAGGAAAGATTTGTATGTTTGTAATGAATAAACTCAAAAACTACTGTGCCGATTTCAAAATTCTTTCACCATTGGAAAGCTACATTCACCCTGAGTAACATAGGCTACTTTTTATCCCGGTACTGTGTTCCCACGGGAACCGGGAACGAGTAAACTAAATCACGCGGGCGGAGCTGCGGCTATCAGCTACTATGATATAAATACGAATACATTTCGATCACATATTGTTACTTCGATAGTTTCAATACCTCCCAACAATCACTTCAGTTAAAACTCGTTTTGCGCAATAGCGTAGTACTATACCCTATTATTGCAGCAGGCAATGAGCGAAGCGAGCGCCATCCCAAGTCTCTGGTTGCAATAGTACGAATTAAAAACAAAGAACAACGAGTGTGCCTTCGCCTCACCCGATCACACTTTTCATAACTCATTCACCAGCTTACTCATCAAGTCAAGCATTCATTGCTTTAAACCTTGACCGGTATAGCTAGTATAGCCAGAGTTCTCACACCATTGTATTTTAATCCATAAATTTTTAATATAATATTTTCAACGGTGGGAGTCTGTTTTTATTGTCAAGAACCCAGGGCCCCAACAAGGCTTCTTTTACACAACAAAAAAGAATTAACGAATCCGGTCCAGCAGTTCACGCGTGATGCGATTACCAAGGGATTCATTTTTATTTATAGATGGAAGATAGATATAGCACCTTGATCATAGCAGGTGAATTCCTTAGTTGCAGATTTGAGTGATGTGAGGAGATTCTAAGATGGCGGTGGGGGAAGCTCGCGTGCCCATCCTGCACGACGAGAGGCCTCTACACACTAAACATACGGACAAGCATGTAGACAGACATCATGGTGAGTACCATAACATTGCTCATACGTCACATTACTCGTATTTCATTATATTTTTAGCGGACTCCATAAAAAGAGTACTAGGTACGATACTGGGGACGGTAGTGGGGGTAGTTACTAGGTGGGAGAGTCGAGCGTGGGAGGCAGTCTTATTCCGGCGGCCTACTTGAGAGCTGCGTGCTCTCAAGTAGGCCGCAACCATAGTGACCATAGATTATACATCTTATAGTACTGGTAGTGATTGTGAGAGTGATATTATTGTGGCACAGTATGAGGATGCCACAGTACTCAATCTAACTATAATATGTATGTTCTGAACGGATTAAAAACAAATTTGTCCCGTTCCGACAATAATTAGATTCCATTCCGGTAATTTTAAGTCAAGTTAATATTTTCTAAGCAATAAGTTGCCAAATTTTCATTTCACACATATCACGCTTATATCCCCGAAGAGGTAGGCAGAAGCGTATTACACACCCACAATAAGCCAGTATTTTTAGTCCCACATAATAGGGGGTAAGCCTATTGCCGTCACCGGGTACATTTATAATGGGTTATGTCCAAAATGGCCAAATGAATTTAATAAAAAGTAGCAGCTATATTGTAATTTAAAAGAAAATTGAAACCCGCTGCCTTGTTATAGAATATTGATTAAAGGCAACAAAATTTTACATGCCAGCCGCTGTTGCACAGCCAATTAAAGTCCGGGCGTCTCGGACTATGTAATTTGAAGTCAGATTTTACTTACTTTCCATACATACATACAAACACATAGGTAGACTAGTGTTAAGTAATTTTTATTTATCCCTGTAATGTATTCCGGTGGGTATTAGTTTAAAGTCGGAAGTCGGTGCCTTTTAGTTCGTTATCATACAGTAGTGTAACAACAGTGACACGTCTATTGACAAGGTCGGTTAAGTACAGAGAGCTGAGACAAGAGGGAGCGTAAAATAATAGAGTACTTATCTGATATACGAGTATGTACACAACTGATAACGTAACAGCTACTGTTTACTGAACATATCGTATCGTGTTCCAATGATAAGGCGTCATTCAGACTACGCTATAATATATCAAAGAATCAATTTCGTTTATTCAGTTTAGGCCATAAAGAGCACATATGAATGTCATAATTTTTCAATTTTATGTCAAGCAATATTATAATAATACTATATACATTAAGTACATAAATAACCATTTGAAATTAATTCTTTCGCTTTTCATTTCAATTTCATTAGAATATTCATTTTATTTTTTTATGGGCCTTTCTCTACTAACTAGAAACTTGTCTATTGAAAGTTGTCCCAACACTAGTTTTCTAAAAAAAATAAAAATATTATTATAAGTCGATAGATAGTTATAATATAAATACATATAAACAAGAAACCATTGTAATTTTCCCTTATTTTTCGTTTTTTTTTTTAAACAGTTACTTACTACGTATTATTTTGTACGTATTATTTTATATTCCAAAATCCGTAATAATAGAAAACAAAAGACCTGGATTAGCGTGACAGGCCAATGTAAGAAAGAAAGATGCTAGCGGCAAGCAGTAGGTTAGTGCAGACTATTTAGAATATTCATAGACGTCAAATAAAACAATCCTCTGTCACATTGAACAGTCCTCTATATTATAATTTTCCAGAGGACTGTTAATTTTACGTAAAAAAAAAAAAAATGTCATATATCAGTTTAAATATTACTTCATAACACAGAAACAGCTATAAATTATCACAGCAAATTTTTTGTTAAATAAATATAATTATAACACATAAAACACCGTAAAATAGACGTGCCAGAGGAATGTTCACTCAACCCTACAGAGAAGTGGCTCCCACACAGACGTGGAGTTGTCACTGCGCAAAATGGTGGCTACTTGTTTAGCATGGCGACCGAGCAAACTACACACTGTTAACGTTCCGTTTCACGCGAAATGTAACCACAATAGTGTTTAATATTTTTGTGGCGCGATATTTAAATTGTGACAGAGGACTGTTCAAAAATTTATGGACAAAATTCGAACACTAGTTTTTAGTACTAAAAAAATCTCTAAAATTATAATTTTTTGTTCACATGCATTCAATATTATTTATGTTTATAGAGTTATAAGATTTTACATTTTTAAATACAATTAATAAAAACCGAACCGAATCATACTCGATCCGGAATTAGGACATAACAGAGGACTGTTTTTAGTGGCTTTTAGACCGAATTTATGAAATGATTATGATTCTAAATATTGATTAAGCTTGGCTCCTTAAATAACAGGTTACATATTATGTGTTTTAATAAATAAAACTATGCATTAATATAGCCAAAGTAAAAAAAAAATGCTTGGACCATGATTTTCCTGTTAGTGGAGAAAGGCCCTTATATAGTTTTGTTTACATTGTGTTACAATTTGTATTGTACGATAGCATATAAAAGTATGTAACACAAGAATATCGCACGCCATACAGTTACTAGGAACACGTTCATATTACGCTTTTATAGCGTACAGTGATTGAGTGAGTGCTGTGTTGGCTGCGCTATATAGCAAGCCCCCCCCCCCCCTTTCTAACTAAATTCAAGTTACCCCGTTAGACGCGAAGCACGAGTTGCCGCGGTTGAGCCGGGGTGCCACCGTGGTGACGTCACTCATAGCGGGTGCCACAGCGGGGGCCATCGCGAAGACAGTCATCGCGCCGCTGGACAGAACCAAGATCAACTTTCAAACTTCGTAAGTATTAAACAATTAAGCCCCGAATTTATTGTAAATATTATGTGTCCAATGGGCGTTTTCACATTGCACGATATCGCCCACAATATCGTGACGATATCGCGACGATATCATTAGTAGCAGCAGTGAGGGGAGGGGCTCGTGGTCTAGTGGTAACCGATAATGTTAACACATTGCAAAGGTTAAGCAACATCGACTCAGGCCGGTCTTAGGATGGGTGACCATTTCTTAAGACACTGAGACCCCTCCGTGCCTCGGAGAGCACTTTAAGCCGTCGGTCCCGGTTGTCATACTGACATCTATGGCAGTCGTTAGAGGTAGTTGGAGCCCTAAATCAAAGATCCTCGCGGTCTAACTACAGAACTTCGATATCGCCCATAGGTTGTGTAGGTCAGATGGCAGTCGCTTCACGGAAAATATCGAAGTTCAGCCGAATCGCAGTTAGACTGGAAAGCCGACCCCAACTGAGTTGGGAAAAGGCTCGGTGAATGATGATGATCATTAGTAGCAGCAGTGTTGGCGCATCTACAAACTACCCAACAAATACAAGAACTATTTCTAGTCAAAACCAGTTTTACTGGCCCCCGCCGATCTCAGTGTACGTCATACGCACTGTACTTGCCGCTAGAAAGCGATATCGTGACAATATCATCCACAATATCGCGACGATATCGATATCGTAAGTAGCAGCAGTAACTTTAAAGGACCCCATATACGGTACGATTCATCGTTACGATCCGTCGCTTCAGACCGATCGCAACGACGGATCTATAATGTATGTTACGATCGTCAACGATTTACTTGATCGCAGACAACATCGGAGATCGCAAAACAAAAACTCATGCGAGTTGTGCCAATCTTTTGGGTGGGACCTTAATTCATTTAAAATATTTGCATGCTGAATACTGATATCGCTTTAATAGCCATTTCTTAACCCACACTTTTCTAGGTTTTCTTGTTTTCAGAAGTAAACAAGAAAACCTAGAAAAGTGCGGTGCAAACCGCCACAAACGAGAAAAGAAGTTCGTTTTCAATTTTACAGGGCACGTATTGAATTTCTGAGCACGTCTTTATCGTACCATTTCAAATGAATAAATGATCGATCGTAACGACCAATTCCTTCGTGTATGAGCGGCAACACTACAGATCAATCGTTTCGATCGGTCTGAAGCTACGGATTGAATCGTACCGTATCGTGATGAATCGTGATGAATCGTACCGTATATGGGGCTCTTAAAATATCGTGCACAATATCGCCACGATATTGTGCACGATATCGTCACGATTTCTTATCGTGCAATGTGAAAACGCCAGATGATGTAACTCGGCTGAAATGTCAGGCAGACGACATATTAGGTAAATTACGTGTTTATTAACCGAAATTTTGCATAATACACAGAACGCGGAAGTCAAAAATCTATTAAAAGATCATTTGTTGTATGGGAGCCCCCTTAAATATTTATTTTATTCTGTTTTTAGTAAGTATCTGTTGTTATAGCGGCAACAGGAATACATCATCTGCGAAAATTTCAACTTTCTAACTATCACGGTTCATAAGATACAGCCTGGGGACAGACGTACGGACAGCGGAGCCCTAATAAAAATTGATTGCCGTTCGTTTGACACGCTAAAACTAGAGAAGGACTGGACCGATTAAGCTAATTTTTGTATTTAAAGGTTCATTGATGGCGATTCGAAGTTCGCCGGGACAGCTATTTATGTATATATGTGTCCTCCAGCCAGATCCCATACTCCTGGCGAGCGGCAGTCAGGTTCCTAAGGAACAGCGCCAGGTCGGAAGGGCTAACGGCACTATGGAGAGGGAACAGCGCCACTATGGCTCGCATAGTGCCGTATGCCGCTATACAGTTTACGGCACACGAACAGTGGAAGAAGACTTTGGGGGTAGACACACCGCAATCTGCCAAGTAAGTACTAGCAGGCCTATGTCACTCGCCTAACAACCGCAAAAAATACGTGACGTCAGCTACAACTTGAAGTTGTAAGTCAGTAAGGGTTGTCTCTTGTTTGTGATAGGGCATTGACCATAGAGTTGATATTGAGGCATTAACGTCATAATTATTGGTCAAATTATGCTGGTACTTTACTGGACAACCCTAACGTTCGAATGATGTTCTCTGTAAACAAAAAATGCGCTTTAATTAACGTCGGAGTGCAAGTTCTGTACGTAAGTACTATTCCCTATTCTGTGGTACTATTAGCGATGAGTACCAGTAGCGAGGTTGACACACACAGTTTGTCAGTAATGATTCAAAGATTCTTTTGGGTTATAAAACACTTAAATATGACAAAATTAAAAAAATTATTCTACATGTATCCAGATTTCCTGCGATTTTCGATAAGCAATAGAGCCGGTGATTAAGAATCTGACAAGAAATTTCCAGTTTACTTTTTGTTGTTGGTCCCTGCCGCCTATCGACTAGCAGGTGAGGATGCAGGGGGGGGGGGGGGGGGGAGGAGTGTGCTGACTCCTTTACCACCCAAATAATAATTCTAGGAAAAGAAAAACCCTTCGAATAGTCGGAACTGGACCAAATTGAAATGGTCCCACCAGGGAAGCACCAGGTCTCAAATAAAAATCATTAAATTCGGATAACTCAGTCGCAAACATAAAAAAAATCGAGTGTGCCTATCTTGAGAGACAGAAAATGTGCGCTCCTACCTCTCTCTCTCTCTCCCCCCTACAGTAATATACAAAACGTAACTCTCTTATCTCTTTTTATCTTCTCTAACTTATATCTCCCTGTTAACTTCCGTTCTCCTCGTCTGATCACACATTTCGTAACGCTCTCGTCACGCATTCACCAGTTTACTCCCCAAGTCAAACGTGGGTAAAAAGTTTTTACTTAAAAATATTTTTTTGACAGAAAAACTGACTTCAATTTACCGGAATAAAATACAATCGAATTGAAAACCTCCTTTTTTGATGTTGGTAAAAAATACATTCCAATTGAGAAACTCCTCTTATAAAGTCGGTATAAAACCCTATTTCCCCCAGGGCTCACCCTGTACTCCACCTCATGGCGGGCTCCCTCGCGGGCGTCACCTCGCAGAGTGCCACCTACCCTCTCGACTTGGCCCGAGCTAGGATGGCCGTCACTAAGGCTAATGAGTATGACACTTTAAAGGCTGTGTTCGTGAAAGTCGCGAGAGAAGAGGGGCTTAAGACACTTTATAGGTAAGTGCTATAGGTTAAGAGTTAAGTGGTACAAATACAGCATAATAATATTGTAAAATATATATATTCCCGACCGGGAATCGGGTTCGAATCTAACTTGCCCCACTTTTCTGTGTAGACCTAATGTATCTCTAAAAACTAATAAATATTTTTGGATATTCTCACACAATTATTAATTAAGTATTAATTAATAGAGTTGTTTAGAAATAGCGTTAACATATGTCAAGGTCAAAGTCAAGTAATGTAGATTATTAAATAACATTTACCAACGTCAATTGTTGATGTTACATTTAAAGCTAGATTCACAAGGCAAGAGAGTTTTTGAGAGAAGAACCAGGCAACAGCAAACTCACGGCCACTCTTTTCCAATCGCCAATTATGCAGTTCCATACAAATGTATTGGATACGACGTCATTACTAGTATAGTATTATTGTGTCTGTTGGCAGAGGATACCCGGCGACAGTACTAGGAGTGATCCCGTATGCTGGAGTGTCGTTCTTCACCTACGACTCGCTCAAACACAAATATTTAGGTAACATTCTTTTTAAGACCTAAAATTAAATATTAGAAATGTCCCCTAAACTAATCATTTATTTATTTACACGTCCACTAACATTATAAACCCGAAAGTTTTTATGAAGGTGTTTGAATGTTTGTTAGTCTTACACGCGAAAACTATCTGAAGGGATT
This sequence comes from Nudaria mundana, assembly GCA_963556515.1. Lineage (NCBI taxonomy): Eukaryota > Metazoa > Arthropoda > Insecta > Lepidoptera > Erebidae > Nudaria > Nudaria mundana. The sequence goes on from OY748314.1 coordinate 365,693, forward strand.
TATCTATCCGGCTCGAAGGACCATATTATGTCCTTGAGGCTGGTGGTATATTGGTTCTTCAATAAATTACAATAAATAACAAAGACGCGATTGTCGCGGGCGGGTGTCCAATGTCTGACGTTTTGATGTGTGTTTTAACGAACGCCAGTAAGTGGGGGCCGGACCGGCTAACAATGTTCCGTTCCCCCCCGGGCGGCCGCGCGTTGTCATGCGCTGGTGCGCCGACAGAAACTTAACATCAGAATAACACTTCATCCGAATCGAAACCTGAGCAATTTCTTTTCAATCTTTTAAAAATACTCAGTTTTGTTATCCCTTTGCTCCTTGCCCAGAATACTTCGGCACGTCCCAGGGCGCGCTCACCAACGTCGCGTTCGGCGGAGTGGCGGGCGCGCTCGCCCAGAGCGCCTCCTACCCGCTCGACATCGTGCGTCGCCGCATGCAGACCTGCCGCACGGGACAGTACGCCACCATACCCGCCACGCTCTCCAGGGTCTACAGGTCAGTGCAGCTTGCCCTGGCCGTACTTGCCCCACTAGCTCTGTTTATCCTAAAGTCGGACTTGCCCCTCTGGCCGTACTTGCCCCACTAGCACTTACCCTTCATCCGGACTTACACCACTGGCCGTACATGCCCCATAAGGTCGTTTTGCCCCACTAGACAGTGGGTTGGGACAGTGATATTGGCCAGATATTATTAGTACGTCAGCAGATACTATACGTGTAGTTGAGATACTTGGACTCTGGTGCTTTTGATACCCTATGAATTCCTAGTTAATAAAAATAATGAACGTGTCATATCTCTTCCAGGACTGAGGGCTGGCGTGGTTTCTTCAAAGGTCTCAGTATGAACTGGGTGAAGGGCCCCATAGCCGTCGGCATCTCGTTCGCTACGTACGACTCTATCAAAACTACCCTCAGAGATGTAGCCATACATTTAGAGAGGTAGTTAACTCTTTGTTTACCTCGACTTGGGGGGAAGATATGAAGAAAATGTTGTGAACTCCAAAACTGGTGTAGATCTACAAAACAAAAAAGGAAAAAATCACAATGAAAATATTAAAAAAAAATCTAAGGGGCAAACTCGTCCGATACATCAAGAATGTGGGGCAAACCTGATCGAAGTTACCCCACTTTCAAGATACCAAGTATAGAGCAAATGCCTCTTAAAAATGTTATTATGTGCAATATAAAGGATTTGTTAGAGAATTGTTTTAGGAATTTTGTTATTAGGTAAGAGTTTTTCATCGATATCTATATATTTGTTTGCAAGATGAAAGTTGTTGATTGTAAGTGTGGTATGTGCAATAAATGTTTAGGAACTTATGAATCTTCAAATCAATTTCTGCATTTATCTAAAAGTAGAAATTGATAAGAATATAATTTGGAACCAGCTCGTTGCACTTAGAAACAATTCTTGAATAAAAATGATGGATCCATAGATGATTAAAGCAGTGTGTATCTTTCGTATCTGAGATTTATCTACCTATATTATATTTATTAACTGTGGGGCTCGTGGTGCAGTGGTTACCGACAATATTTGTATATTGCAAAGGTTAAGCAACATCTAGTCAAGCCGGTCTCAGGATGGGTGACCATTTCTTAAGACACAGACCCCTCCGTGCCTCGGAGAGCACGTTGTCGGGTCGGTCCCGGTTGTCATACAAACATCTATGGCAGTCGTTAGGGGTAGTTGGAGCACTAAATCAAAGACCCTCGCGGTCTAACTACAGAACTTCGATATCGTCCATGGGTTGTGAAGGTCAGATGGCAGTCGCTTCACGGAATATATCCAAGTTCAGCCACATCGCAGTTAGACTGGAAAGCCGACCCCAACTGAGTTGGGAAAAGGTTCGGTGAATGATGATTATAGTTATTAACTGTGTGCCTTCTGTAAAGGGTTAACATGTTACGGTTCAATGACTGACTACTTGACAATAAATACTTGTAGATTATAACTCACTTTCTAAGCTTAATATTAAATCAAATACAGTACCCGGCGATAAATATTGCACATCGAGCTTTGGAAAGAGACAATCGGCTAATTTCGGCTTCGTAGAGCGCTATCTCTGTCGCACGAAATACAAACAGCCCGGTATCTATTAGGAGCTGTTAAAACAATTATGATTTGCTTCTTTTGATAATTCTTTTTAATTTTTGTATAAAATACACAAATTTTTCTATAATGGCTTTAGGTTCGGGTAAAATAAAAAAAAACATGACAAAACGTCACATAGGTAGTGTGCGACAGAGATAGCGCTCTACGAAGCCGAAATTAGCCGATTGTCTCTTTCCAAAGGTCGATGTGCAATATTTATCGCCGGGTACTGTACATTAATATCTCGTAAACTCAGCATAGCTACTCAACCAATCAGATTTCAAAAAATTAATATCTCATTTATTCGTTAAAAGTGGATCCATATTTCATAGTCAATTGTTATTATATAAATAAAAATACTAATATATGATAAAAATTGCTTGTTTTAATGTTGACTCCAGTATGTATGTATGTATTTACTTTGCACTGATGGGCTGCGACTTTCGTAAGTTATTATACGCCCATATTTCGTCAATCACCAAATCTAGTCCCATTTGATGGGCTGTTGTCGCTTAACGGGAATATTTATGTTGGCACCTAAATTATTCGATAAACAATAAAATACGCGTCTAAAATTGACACAACTACCGACTTCAAATGACCGAGATGGGACCAAATAATTGTCAAAATGGGACCAAATTGAAATGGAACTACGGAAGTAGAAGCTTTCATTTAAATAAAAAAAAATCAAAATCGGTTTACCCAGTCCAGAGATATGAGGCAACAAACATAACCTAACCATATTATACCATACCATAACCATAAATCTTCATTTTTTTTTGCCACGTGATGAGGCCGCTCCCATAACCGGGTGTCTCTGGTGACCCCAGAAGGTATTTCCAGTGGCGCCCGCCGGACTTTGGCCACCCTAGTGGCCTCTTCGGGGGACTTCCTCCTTTTTTGGAAGTCGGTTGAAGAACTATATTAGCAACTCGGACTGCAGCTATTGTATGTAAGTAACAACGGTCCTGGATGTTGGAATTTAGGATCGGATCACAGAATGGTTATTGATTGTGTCTGTTTCGACTGCTCGGCCACTATGTCGTAGAAAAAAAAACTTATGTCAGCATTTCGAAGGAATTTGTAAAAGACGAACAGTGAAAACCGCAAATTCGAAGAGTCAATATGTAGAAAGTTATAAGGGTTTAACCGTGGCCGCGCAGTCCGCACGAATTCAACTGCGCGGCCACCAGTTCTCTTAAACGAAGCTACGTACAAGTCTAATTCTTTTTGCTAATCACTGATACGATTTCGTAGAAAACGTAGATTATAAAAATAAAGCCCTACTGTTTGGACTTCACGACCTACAGCACTCCAAAGTTATGGCCGCGCAGTCCGCACAATGCGAACCGCGCGGCCACGATTTTTCTTAAATGGACCTTAAACGGAGCTTAGTAGAAGTCCCATTCTTTTTGCTAATTACAGATACCATTTCGAAGAATATGTAGACAGTATGAATAAAGCCTAAAATTAAGAACTACACGACCTACAGAACTTAAAACCTATAATCGAAGGAAAAAATAGGGTGACCAAGATTTATAGTGTGTGAATCCAGGCTTTTTTCCATTTTAATATCATAGTATAAATATATATATAGCCAGTAGCTTTTCTTGTAAAAAGTGCTACTGATTGTTTATTTGACAAAGCCTTCGAAATGTCAAGTGACACAGCAAGTGCCTCACCATATCTTTCAAGTGCCTCACTCCAGAGGTGCGTGGCATACATTAGAAGATCTCCAGTAGAACGCCGTTGGCGAAACCCGTATTGCCGATCACTTAGGAGGTCATTGTCTTCGAGGTATGCCAGTAAACGATTGTTTATTACACGCTCCATCACCTTGCAGAGAATGGAGGTGATCGCGATTGGGCGGTAGTTGACAGGGTCTGCACGACTACCCTTTTTTGGTACTGGCTGTACGTTAGCTACCTTCCAAGCTTTCGGAACTTTACCAGCCCGAAAAGACATACGGAACAGGCGTATCAGGACAGGAGACAACTCGGCTGCGCAGTGCCTCAGAACAATGGCAGGAATACCGTCGGGACCACTGGCTTTATTCACATCTAGAGTGCGTAGTATTTTGAGAACCTCTTTTTTTATGATATATCCTTACTACACCAAAACATAGATGGCTTACTGGCCAAAAATGATGAATTTACTGTATCTCTAAATGAACTGGCAGTGGAGGGAACTTTGATCGATATTGTTTGTATAACGGAACATAATATGATACAGGGCGATGAAATGTATTTAATTCTACCTGGCTATAAGCTGGTAACCTATTTTATGAGATCTAACAGACATGGAGGTTCATGTATTTTATTAAGAAATAACTATCAGTATAAACCCTTGAATGAGATAAATAAAATGTCAATCACGGGTATCCTTGAATGCTCTGGAATAGAACTGATGCAACACGATGTAAATGTTCTATGTATTTACAGACCACCAAGTGGCCTGGTGAATATATTTTTATTAATGTTAAATAAAATACTGACGAAACTATGTGCACATGGTAAGAAACTTATTATATGCGGCGATTTTAATATAGATGTCCTAACCCAGACTCGGGATACCAGAGAGTTTATGGAAATGCTGATGAGTTTTGATTTAATAATACAATTTAAACAACCTACGCGCAACGTCAGCCAAAAATGCATTGACAACGTTGTTCACAATATCAAGGGATGTAAAGGAGAAATCATAGATATTTCTCTTTCTGACCATTCTGCCCAAATACTAACGTGTCCTGTAAAAAGAACTTGCCTGTTAAAAAATTGGTACACATATAAACGTTGTTTCACTCGGACTAATAAAGATATGTTTCAAACTTATATGAAACAAGTTTCTTTTAACATAATTTACGAAACCTCCGATCCGAACTCAGCTTACAATCTATTTTCAGACCTATTTATCTCAACTTATAACGTGTGTTTCCCTTTAAAAAAACTTCGCGTAAGCTTTATCACAAAACCCAAATGGTTATCTACAGGTATAAAAGCCTGTAGTAAACGAAAAAGGGATCTTCTGTGGAAATATAGAAAACACCCTACCGAGGAAAATAAAATGATATTTAAAAACTTTTCTAGGCGTTATAAGAGGATAATTACATTAACAAAAAAAAGTCAAACCAACCATTTCATTAATACCTCAGCAAACAAGGGAAAAGCAACATAGCAAGTGATAAATGATATTAAGTATAAATATCCAAATGAGGGTGTTGAAAAACTAGTCGTAAATGGTGAAACTATAACTGATGGTACATGCATAGCAAATTCATTCAATAACTATTTCACAGACATAGTTAAAGACTGTTCACACAAGAATACCAAACAACAGCCAACTAATATACTGTCTAAAATTGAATGCAATGGTAAATCTATATTCATGCCCCCTACAATAGCCTATGACATCTTAAAAATAATAACTTCCCTAAAGGATACGTCTAGTGTAGGATATGATGGTATTACTACGCGAACAGTGAAAGATGTAGCAACCATCATTGCAGACCCTTTGAGCCACATCATGAATCTGTGCATAGAACATGGTATATTTACGGATAGATTGAAATTAACAGTAATAAAACCCATTCATAAAAAAGATAGCAAGTCATTAACTAATAATTATAGACCTATTGCTCTATTACCAATATTTTCCAAAATATTTGAGAAAATCATATATACATGCCTGTATAATTTCTTCGAAAGTAATGATTTATTCACGACAAGTCAATACTGATTTAGAAGGGGTAAATCAATTAACTTAGCTATGTATAATTTCTTACACGAGGTACTAAATAATATGGACAAGCGATCACCAGCAGTAGCTCTTTTTATGGATATGTCCAAGGCATTTGACCGTGTCAATCACGAAATACTTTTAAGTAAGCTATTCAAGTACGGTGTAAGAGGCAACGTACATGAAATTCTGAAATCTTACCTTACCAATAGGAAACAACTGACGGAAATAAAAAGGATATCTGTAACTAGTAAAATTAAGGTAACACATGGTTCTGATATAAGGAACGTAATCAAAGGAATTCCTCAAGGTAGTATATTAGGCCCTCTTTTGTTTCTTATCTATATTAATGACATGCCCACAATAACGACATATAAAATGACTTTATTTGCTGACGATAGTACTATACTTTATACTGGTTGTAATTTAGAAGATGTAGAATTAAATATAAATACATCTATGACATCAATAATACAATGGCTGACTGGAAATGACTTGAATATTAATATAGACAAAACTAACTTAATGTTATTTAAACAACGGCTCACGCCACAAAACAATTTGGACATATCTTGTCAGAAGACAAAAATCAGAGAGATTGATGTTACAAGATTCTTGGACCTTTACATTGACAGTAAAGTGAATTGGAAATCTCATTGCGAACATATATGTAAAAAACTATGTCAATTCTCATACGCACTCTATAGACTATGTAAAATCAGCAATCAGCCCACTGTACTAACTGCTTACCATGGCTACGTAGGATCTACTTTGCGATATGGAATAATCTTTTGGGGTAGCTCAACATATAGAGGCCAGGTTTTAACTGCCCAAAAACGTTGCATTAGAAGCATCTGTCAACTTAAACGTACCGATTCGTGTGTGCCTCATTTTAAGAAACTGAACATATTGACATTACCTTCTCTTTATATATATGAAGTTGCAATATTTATTAAATCTAATATAGAATTGTTCGAGTTCCGGACTAGGGCCCGAAACTGTGATAAATTGGCCATAGTAGCAAGTAGAACAGAATTGCTACATAACAGTTTGTTTTGCCTAGGACCACGAATATATAATAAAATACCAGTAACAATTAGAAATGTAATTGAAATGAACAGTTTTAAAACAAAACTTCGCAAATTTTTAATAGAAAAATGTTACTATACTATAAATGAATTTTTGGAGGATAACTCACTGTAATTAATACCTATGACAACTTGAATATGATGCATGATAATTATTAATGAATTCTATTATTGTTTCAATTGACATTATGCGATTGTATTATTTATTTAATTTTATATGTTAACTTAATTAATAACCTACTTAATATTGTATACCCAAATGGTGAAACATAGCTGAACTCATTATTCTGTGAACATCTTTTGTACCTATGATTTACAATACAATAAACAATAAACAATATGAATGCAGATTTCTGGCATTTTGCAAACACTAGGAGGTAGGAGGTAGGTGGTGTTTTAGTACCAGTATCTCGCCGTGAATTTTCAGCAAATAGAAAGGCAAACAGATTAGCCTTTTCTACAGCTGTGTGTGCCAGTGTTCCGTCAGGTTTTTGCAAAGGAGGCAGTGAGGATTGACCAAAGTTCGCCTCAACACATTTGGCTAGAGACCAAAACTCCTTACTCCCAGATGGGTAAGACGAGAGTCTGGCTCCTACGCGGCCAACGTGATTCAGCGCGCGTTCATCAGGACCCTTTTGCAGGACTTGGCTGCTTTGTTAAAGGCTTTCTTCTTTAAACGCGTGTCCGGAGCTTTGTGATTTCTGGCAACAACCCAAGCTTCATAAGCCGACTGTTTGTCTGCTTCAGCTTTCAAACAGTCAGAGCCAAACCAGGGCTGAGCTCTGATGCCAGATGCCGGTTAGAAAACGGAATAAAGTATTCCATCGCCCGACCGATAACCCCGGCAACAGCAGACGCGCAGCTCGACGAATCGCCAGATGAAAAGCAGACTGACAGCCATGGGTAAGATGCAAGGAAATGTCGCATCTCATCCCAATCCTCTGACTTATATTGCCACACCCGCCTTGTGCCTCTAGGGCTGGAGTCAGGTGGGGGACACAAAAGTATGGACTTAACCAGACAGTGGTCAGAACTGCCAAGGGGGGCTGAAACTGACACTTGATATCGGTCTGGTTCAGTCGTCAGGTATTCGAGTTGCCTGGTCAACCAGCTGGGAAAGGTTCATAAACAAAGCAAACTTGTAGGCCTCTCTACCAGCATGGTCTGTTTTCTGGTAAGGGGGGAACAGCCACTGCTCGTGGTAGGCATTAAAGTCCCCCAGAAAAACGATTTGTGCGGTCGGATACCTCTGTTGAGCCACATTGGCGGCCTCACTCAGATGGTCAAATAGCCTAGTTGTCTCCTGATCTCCGCTGTGCGATCTGTAGACACCCACATAAACAATTTTTTCGATGCCGGTGTCTACAAGCACCCAGATTGAAGAAGATGAGGGATCTTCTAAGTTACGGAGACGCGTAGCGCAGATGTCATCACGCACATAGAAACAAACCCCTGCTTTTGAACGGAAGTCGTGCTCCAGGGTGTAGCCTGGAGCCAGGAAGTATCAGCAGGGGTTGAGATTTGCATCTCCGTAAGCAAGAGCAGATGCGGTCTTGCAGTCTCAAGGTGGTGGTGGACTGGGACGAGATTGGAGTGCAGTCCTCGAATGTTAGTGAGGTGCACTTTCAGTGAGAGGTCGTGCATCCGCTTATCTATTTATATAATTATAATTTTATGTTATATTAATGTTGTTGCTCTCGTATATCGGGAGTAATTTTGAAATAAGCTATTTTTTTAAGCTTATTTAGTTTATGATCTTAATCGTTACAACAACGTAAATAAGTTATTATTTTTTTTATTGTAATTACTATTATGAAAACGAATTGTGATTTTTTAATTATGTGATTTATAGTAATAATATGTTTTATCTATTTATATGTAATTTCGTTTTATTGTAATAGTTGTGAAAGAAGCTATATTTATCTGGCTTATTTACATTTCCGGTATTATTAGCTATTTTTAACATTTAAGTAGGTAAATATCGGTGCCAGAGCTGAGGTCAGAGATAAATCACCTTGCACTTCAACTCTTGATACCTTTACCTTACCCATTATATATATAATTAGTCTGAAATACTAAACAATATGTATACTGTGATGATCAACATTCACTGAAATATAATTCAATCGATGAGTTTTTTTTTCTTTATATCCTATAAGTAAACTTCTCTATTCAATTCCAAACCAAAGGACTAAAAATATTTGCTTGTTATGATAAAAAGTATAGCAATATACGTGACATTAAAACGTCTTTTATGGGAATATCTCGTCAACGCAACGTAAATCATGGTCACCCTTCTTTTAACTCGAGTTACAGGGTTTAAGTTCTGTAACTCGTGATTTTCAAACATTAGAACTTCAATATTGGATGGAAACAGGCGTTACTTGGCGAAAATCCATGACAAAGCAATGGTAAGTAAAATATTTTTAAAAAAACACTAAACTTATTTTAAATTTCTTAATAGCACTATTTTTTCGCAGGATTAAAAAGACAACAAAACGTCGACAATTGTTTCGCCTCTAAACGAAGCATTATCAAGACTGTCTCAGAGAGAACAGCCAGCCAGAACAGCCCCTGCTGATACTTCCTGGCTCCAGGCTACACCCTGGAGCACGACTTCCGTTCAAAAGCAGGGGTTTGTTTCTATGTGCGTGATGACATCTGCGCTAGGCGTCTCCGTAACTTAGAAGATCCCTCATCTTCTTCAATCTGGGTGCTTGTAGACACCGGCATCGAAAAAATTGTTTATGTGGGTGTCTACAGATCGCACAACGGAGATCAGGAGACAACTAGGCTATTTGACCATCTGAGTGAGGCCGCCAATGTGGCTCAACAGAGGTATCCGACCGCACAAATCGTTTTTCTGGGGGACTTTAATGCCCACCACGAGCAGTGGCTGTTCTCTCTGAGACAGTCTTGATAATGCTTCGTTTAGAGGCGAAACAATTGTCGACGTTTTGTTGTCTTTTTAATCCTGCGAAAAAATAGTGCTATTAAGAAATTTAAAATAAGTTTAGTGTTCTTTTTTAAATATTTTACTTACCATTGATTAGATAGATGATAGATTAGATTCATGACGTCTACATATTCTTCGAAATCGTATCAGTCATTAGCAAAAAGAATGAAACTTCTACCAAACTCCGTTTAAGCTCTACTTTAAGAAACATGTGGCCGCGCGGTTCGCCATTACGTGAGTGCTGTGGAACGAGAAGTCCAAACTTTAGGGCTATATTTTTACAATCTACTTTTTCTTCGAAATCGTATCAGTGATTAGCAAAAAGAATTAGACTTCTACAACGCTTCGTTTAAGAGAACTGGTGGCCGCGCGGTTCGCTTTGTGCGGTCTGCGCGGCCATAATTTTGGAGTGCTGTAGGTCGTGAAGTTCAAACAGTAGGGCTTTATTTTTATAATCTACGTTTTCTTCGAAATCATATCAGTGATTAGCAAAAATAATTAGACTTGTACGTAGCTTCGTTTAAGAGAACTGGTGGCCGCGCAGTTGAATTCGTGCGGACTGCGCGGCCACGATTAAACCCTTATAACTGTCTAAATATTGACTCTTCGAATTTGCGGTTTTCACTGTTCGTCTTTTACAAATTCCTTCGAAATGCTGACATAAGTTTTTTTTTTCTACGACATAGTGGCCGAACAGTCGAAACGGACACTATTGATTTACTGTTGCATATTCAGTCCTCACGCCCAGGACTTTAATTGTCTGTGCCACAGCGGCTGAACGTAAGATTTTGTTGCCTTTCATATCAACATTTCATCGCAAGGTATTTCATTTTTTTACAAAATTACAATATAGCTGATACTTTTTATTAAATTCATTCGGCCATTTTGGACATAACCCATTATACCTATGTGTGCCCGGTGACGGCTATAGACTTGCCCCCTATTACGTGGGACTAAAATACTGGCAAATTGTGGTTGTGAAATGCACCTCTGCCTACCCCTTCGGGGATATAGGCGTTATATGTGTGTTGCATATCTAATTTAGGCTAGCTGTCTATTATGTGGCCAGATCTATCCGGAGGTACACCGTATCACATGAAATATCCTGCATTTATTTTTAATTGATTGAATAAATCTGTACATACCTACTACAAAAAAAACTGTATAAATGATTTTCATACATTTCTGGGCATTAATAATAAACTATTAACATTTATACATATGTTAATAGTTTATTATTTAATATTTTATTCAATCATAAAACCAGTTTGAATTATTAAAATCATCTTTACATAGTATAAAAACAAGTCGCTTTTCCTGTCTGTCTGTCCCTATGTATGCTTAGATCTTTAAAACTACGCAACGGATTTTGATGCGGTTTTTTTTAATAGATAGAGTGATTCAACAGAAAGGTTTTAATGCATGTATATTAAATACATGTATAATATACTAGAGTAATACCGATTATTTTAGAGGTTTCTAATGTAATGTCGTAAATAAACACATTTTTTTGCGCTTTCATGGCAAACGCTGACGAAACCCTACGAGATAGATCAAAATAATGTACTACAGTATTGTACACCATAGAAAGGTCTACAAAAAAGTCCGCGATAGCATATGTCTATCTCTTAAGGATAACTCACAGTAACCATTTTTATCTTTTATAAATGTGAAAAAAATAATGTGTCATTTGACAAGCTATTTTTAACAATGCAGTATTATTCCTTATCTAATTGAATACTTTACATACGTTGTGCATTTAATTTAGACCAAAATTACCATTCAAACCATATAATTTTCACGAATGACTTAAGAGATATCTCGTGATGAAAGAAAAATAACAGCGCGGCGACGCGGCCGGGCGGTGGTGGCCAATGACGGCAGTGAACACAAAGCGATTTAAACAATCTATACCTACTTATAATAAATCTGTAGAAGTGAAAATTCTGTACATTGAAAATATCAAAAAAATAAATGGCAGGGGGTGTTACTAGACCGACACCGAACCCAAAAATGTGATTAAAAAAAATTTGTCTATCTGTCTGTCTGTTTTTTAGGCATCACGCAGAAACTACCGGTTTGATTACGATGAAACTTGGTATAATTATTCTTTAATATCCTGGGCACCACGCTGGGTACTTTTTATCCAGAAAAGTATATACAATATAAAACAAACTTAATTTTGCGGTTCGATCCAACCGCAAATAATAAGTTTGTCTTAGGGTTTTTTTTTATATTGGGTTCGCCAAATTGACGCCGCCCGCCTGGTGGTGAGCCGTGACGACGCACGTCTAGCGATTGTGGGCCACTCTCACAGGACACAATACTATAGAGAGTGGCCCTCAACTTGACGACCTACTGATGTGCCTCTTCATGATCCGCCGAACCCAGGATTATATGTGGGAGGAAACACGTGCACAGGCAGGGCATTCCAGGCCACTATCTTCGGCAGAGAACCGAACGTTTAAAACGTTCGGTTCTCGATAACATGCTATCCACTGTGTGGGAGTGGCATCTCTGCCCGGCACGCGTGGTTCCGGATCGGAAGGAAGAGGGTGGGATCAGATTAAAGAGCTCTTCAGAACAGGTTACGTCACCCGCAGTGGAGGTCACTAAGGGGCGCTGCACATGGCTAAGGTACTATAATATTTTAACTTAAGATACAATATCGCTCGCCATACAATTCAATGGACTATCACACACGACGAAGATAATAAATAATCTATAATATATATAATACGCCAGTGAAGCCGCTTCTCCTCCTAAACTAAGAGTCGCACGGTCAAGTGTGGCACACCGTTGGAAAGGTCGTGGTCTCAAGTGGTGCGATAAGATAAGAAATTTGACAAAAAGTAAAAAAAAAACAAATTATTACTTGCGCAGTTTGCGCTAAGGGTTGCTAGTATTTCATATTTTCGTATCTTAAGGGCCCAGATCGTGAAAATCACCGAAAAGAGTGTTACGATTTTTCATATTTAACCTATTTACATATGATTAATAACAACGATAATTTGTATATATTAAAATGAAAGACCAAAAATGATGTTAGTGCTAATTTTAACTCTTAAAACCCTGTAGTTGTTATATAATAAACGTCAACAAACGCACAAAATTGAGAAAAAATTCGAAAACCTGCCTTCGTATTTTTCAGATTTAACCCAATAAATCAACACAAATTGATAAAAAGAAACACTTTTTGAATACTGAAAAAGCCAATAAATATAACCATGTACTTTTTTTTGTACCTTTACAAACAAAGACTTCCCCTTTTAAAGCCCTAAAATCTAGATATGTTTTACGTAAATTCTCCATAGAAAAATGTATGCAAATTCAAACGCGTCCCGATAGAACGATCGTCGCAACTAATCGCCAGTGCGCCATAGAATTTCAAAGTGACTCCACGCGTGTCGGATGCTACAGCAAAATTACGTGTTGTGAATTTGTGTTTTTTGTGAAAAACTGTAAGTACAATATTTTTATAACTAATTTACTTTCAGTAAATAGAAAGTACCGATATAATGAAAGTCTGAAAGAAAACCATGATGGAACTAGATATAAATCGTAAGAAATACAAAATTATTTACTTTGTTGCGTAGGTCATTTTATGAACCTTGTAAAGTAGGTATCAATTCAGGCTTGAAACAATCAAAGCCCTGCCCACCTTATTTTCTCGAGATATGAACTGGCGGGGTATATAGTTCTCTGCACGACATACATAGATTTTTCAACATGATAAAGGCAATAGGTATCATAAACGTAATTGGTAATCGAGGGTCTCTTTTCGCAGGATAATTTGCTGAGTGCCATGCCAGCGAAAAGAAAATTTAGTACGCATTATAAAAACGTGAAAGCCAAAAGATCTCGGAATAAAATGTAAGTTCCTCCCTACTTATTTATTTACCTGCCTACTTGACTACGTCTTGTCCTAAATACCTAGAAAAAATTTACTAGATTTGTGTTAGTGTCAAGTAAAAATCCTAGTTTTATTACTTTTATTTGTGTGTATGCTTATCATGTCTTAGTAGTAATAATAATATAATCTATTTGCATTATGAACAGGGTAGGTACATTACAAAGCAAATAGGTACAATGATTTAGATCGCCTGATTCAGACATATACCTACAACAGCATGTAAATATTGATTTGACATGTAATTAGATAGGTACACAATTAGGTATGTCAGTCTAAGAAGAAAAATTACAATGTCCAGTAGGTAATAATTACGTAATTTCAATATCTATATAAGTAATAAAGTCAATTTCTATAGGAACAATTTTCATAATAATAAATTTTATTACATAATATAGTATTAGTTTTCATATATTTATGTATTTCAAAGCAATGAGTTTGCTTACACTATTATTAGTTACAGTATTATTAGTTTTCATGTTCATCATGTCTAAATATGTGGAAGTGGAAGTAGGTATGTTTCCTATCAGAAATTGCACGGGCGCGCGCGCGCCGTGCCTGGCGTAGGGTTGTACAAAAATTACAAAATAAATAAAAAGTGGATATTGATGAATAATATTTCCAGTACTGAAAATGAAGAAACCTTCAGGCCGAGACTCCGAGCAACACTGCTACGCGCTGTATAGAGGTAAGTTGTTATACGTAATTCTTGTAGACTTGTTACATAAATAAACAAACTAGCTAGTGATGGGCGAAGACAAAATCTCAGTACCTACAGTTTTTTTTTTGCAATATTTATTATTTTCATTGTGAGACAAACACATACTTCTCAATTACTTTCTCAAAAGAAAATTCACGTTCAAATCTCGTATTTTACCAAAATCAAGAATTTTTTTTGTAAAATATCATCTTTTACGCGACTGGTGTACGTATGTATGTATGTATACTAAGTAATATATCTTTGTGGCACGATAAGTTCAAAATTATTGAACCGATTTTAATGTTTTTAGTATCATTAGAATTGTCTTCTAAGCCCGAGTGACATAGAATAAGTGACGCCATAAAAAACCAATACGTATAGCGTAAAGGAAATTTATAATTTCTGTTCATCACGAACATAATATTGTATGAATTCTTTTGCACTTTTATATTTGTCTTCGTCAGTTATGAATATAAATAAATAAACAATAAAAATGTTAAAACCCGACAGATTAAAAAATGAAAATGTGTAATAAAAATAAATAACAACACCATTGTAATATAGCGTATTTAGCAGTCGGGGCCTATTTCTAAAGAAATATTTAGCTAGTCAGGAATATCTTCGAGCCTGTGAGGATTTCAATGGGTCTCAACTGTTGAATTCGATTTATTACAATAGTGTTCTTATTTATTTTTATGTAACATAATTCAAGACCGTAGACTTGTTTTCTTTTTACCTTTTGAGTTTTTATGCATATAGTCGGATTTATTAAATTTATGACGTGATAACGTCTTATAAATCGATGAACACCGGCAACACGCACAAAAAAGTGTCACATTATGTCACGCTAGGGTCAAGCGAGAGCGCAGTACAAGCGATGGAGAATAATATTATGACGTTATCCGATAAAATTATCGTCCTAAACCGACTTAACAAGCAACCAGTTTTTTATTATGTTTATTTATTCACTTTCATAATTGACGAAGACTGATAAAAACGTTTAAGATTTTGATCTAGTGTTCTGTGTTTCAAAGATGTATTCTAAGGGAGTTCTTAGCTATGTTTGAAGAAATTTGGCCCAAACCTTTTGAATTATTTTTTATAATAAAAATCAAGCCATTATCTTTCTTTACAGGAACTAGTTATTGACAACCGTCAAGAGGGAAAGGTGGATGAAGTGGAAGTTGGGCGTAGAGTAGTGGATATTTCTTTTTTTTTTAAAGCTCTTCAGGCCATAGGGGACCACGGTCCAATGGATTGTAAGTTAAGTTACCTCAGTATAATAGGTGAAGTAAAAGTTGGTCTGGACTCAAAACTCATCATAAAATGTAGTATGTGTAATATGAAATTTACTGTGTGTTTGGTTGAAAAGAAAGAAGATAGCATGGAAGTGAATCATCAAATTGTGTCTGGTATCATATCATCTGGTGGGAGCTACTCTCAGTTAAAAACATTAAGTGCCGCAGTAGCCCTACCAATCATGTCACCTTCATTGTACAATGAAATTAATAATACGGTTTGCGATTGGTGGGAAAAGACAGCAGCACATTCCATGGCAGAAGCTGTCAAGGAAGAAGCGGAGTACGCAGTGTCTATAGGTAGTGTTGATAAAAATGGTACACCATTAATATCTGTTGCTGTTGACGGTTGTTGGAGCAAGAGATCTTATGGTAAGAATTTTTCCGCCTTATCCGGCGCAGCTGCGATAATTGGCATTAAAACTAATAAAGTATTGTTTTTTGGAGTTAAAAATAAATACTGCGTAGTCTGTGCACGAGCCGCAAAGAACAACAGTCAGCCCCCGGAACACCATTGTTTCAAGAATTATTCAGGATCATCTACCGGGATGGAATCGACCATAATAGTTGAGGGGTTTAAACGTTCCTTTGTTGATCACGGTGTAATTTATAATAAATTTGTAGCAGACGGCGATTCCAGTACTTATAAAAAAATATTAGATTCGCGTCCGTACGATAATTTAATAGTAGAGAAAATTGAATGCAAAAATCATCTTTTACGAAACTACTGCAATAGCTTGGAGAAATTGTCGAAAGACACTAAGTATCCTTGCGAGTTGCGGAAATTCCTAAAAGAAAGGTATTTGCGTTTAAGAACGGGTGTAAAATGCGCGATTAAATATTGGGGGGATCAAAATCAGTCACTCGAAGAAAAAATAAAAAATCTTAGTGAAGATATTCTAAATGGTCCACAACACGTATTTGGTAATCACCAACATTGCAAGGAGTATTTTTGTAGACCTGACACTCGTCGAATAGAACCTGTTGGGTTACTTCCAGCAATTGTTGGATGCGGATTAATGGACGCGGTAGAAATTTTAAGTAAAAGACTGTCATATCATTCTAGAAGTTTAATTCATAATTGCACAAGTAATATAGTTGAAAGTTTTAACGGAGTAATTGCCAAATTAGTTGGGGGTAAGCGTGTAAATTATTCTTCCCGTGGTTCTTATGCGGGCCGATGCGCAGCTGCTGTTGTGTCTTTTAATACGGGATCGATTCATAGTAAAACTCATGAAGTCATATTTAAATCTAGTCCTAATCCTTTGATCGCGAAAGTGGAAAATAGTAATCGTAGAAACCGTTTAATTGCTAAACCTAAATTAAGATTGAAAAAAAGCCACAGCGCTGTATCGAAAGACGCTCACTATGGACCAAACTGCGAAAAACCTGATCTGAGTCCAGAATTATATGAGAAAGCCAAGTCATCTTTTTTAGTTGATTTAAAGTTGTCTTGTGCTGAAAGAGAGGAGCTTGAAAGGTCGACCCATTTGCAAAGAAGTAGTGCTGAGTGGATGAGTACAAGGAGAAAATTACTAACCTCATCATCGTTCGGGGAAGTTTGTAAAAAACGAGAGAGCACAAGTTGTGCTGCTCTTGTTTGTAAAATCGTTTATGGTAGTAATATCTCCAGTTTGCCTGCTGTACGGTACGGTATCGAAAACGAAGAAACTGCAATTAGACAGTTAGAAATTCAAGAGAATATTAGTATACAAGGTTGCGGTTTGTTCGTCGACGATCAATATGAATTTCTTGGTACTACACCAGATGGCATTTATGCAAACGGTTTAATTGAAATTAAGTGCCCACATTCTTTAGCTGGCATGACTCTTGATGAAGCAATGGCCAAACATACCTTTTGGGTTAAGGACAAGGCTTCCAAGGGTTATGTCATAAATAAAAATCATTACTGGTATTTCCAAATTCAGGGACAGCTACATATAACTAAAAGAAACGTTTGCATGCTTGGCATCTGGTTTGGTGCTACTGTACCTATGAAAGTTTATATTATAGAAAAGGACGACAAATTTTGGAAGGAGAAAATGGAGATGAAATTAGTTAGATTTTATTACGATTGCCTCCTTCCAGAATTAGTTGATCCTCGGCAGTCACGAAGCATGCCTATTCGTGACCCGCCCAATGTCATAGAGGCTATGAAAGAGAGGAAAGAAAGAGCTTTACGTGTTTTGAAAGAGAAGAACGTCTAATGATTTTGAAAGAGACTGAGGTAACTTAACTACCCAGCCGGTCGATTCACGTAAACACGCCAGTTCAAAAGTCGTTTTAACTTAGAAACTTAGAAATCGCCTTTTGGTTTTCTGTTTTTAACGCACTTACTTATCTAGTCTTGGATTGTCATAAATCTTCCAATAGCTCAATTTCTATACAATTCCTATACGATTTTGAAGAGTTACCTGGTGTAAACCCAAGGTCCGATCCTAATGAAATTAAAATGTGACCACACGGGATCACCAGCTTTCAAATAAAAAAAAAATCATCAAAATCGGTTCAAAAAATACAGCGAATTGAGAATCTTCTTCTTTTTTAAGTCGGTTAAAAAGTGTGCGAAGTGACATTTTTAAGTCACTACGCTACGGTTTTTATTACGTGAATCGGGCAGCTGGTAACATTTTCATTCTGATAGGTTTTGCAATAGCAATTGATTTTATCATCAAATTAGTAGAAATCAGAATTTGATCAGTAATCATTAAAATGAAAAAAACATTAGAAACTCTTAAACTCATATTTTGTTACTGTTTACTTTCGTTTAATTAAGTATATGAATAATTTATAAATTTCATGTTTGTTTATAACTAATTTTTGTACAACCCTAGCACGCTTTTTAGGTGGCGACTCATATTTTGTTTACTTTTAATTATATGAACCATTTTTATACTTGTGTTTCATTTATTGACAATTTTTTGTACAACCCTAGAAGATTTTTTAGATTGCGAGGTGATCGTAAGCAAAAAGTATTTGAGTTTACGCAATAGGCACATTTCCTTGCGTAGATATAAACACTAGCGAGGAAAGGCGTGATGTTATTTCGACCGTACTTCCTACTGAATTTGCAATTATTTTATTGAATGAAAATTTTACGAAATAAGAATAAACTTTGGTAGTAAAATTACAAATAAATACATAGGTACTCGTAGTTGGAATTTTAGGTAAGTAGAATACAAAAAGGTCAGTCCGGACCTGCTCTTGATTGTTTATTATAAATAGAAAATCATAAAAATTGTGTCTCAAACTACTCTTATTTATTTATCTAGTAATTAGGATCATTTTATAACGAAAACTACTCCTGGAATATTTTACAAATAGGCAGTCGTTTATTTCCAATAATTCAACATTTTTGTTATGCTGTAAATATTCAACTTCAATAACAATAACTCAACGTGGAACGTTTGTCGCAAAACATTTTCAAAATCGCGCTCTCTGGGTCATTCACCCGCCCGTCGGATGATTCGGGCAACAATAGCGCTGCTGTCGCTCAAAATCGACTTTATCCGTGCGCGGTCTGGGCCCTTAAGATGAATTTTTATGGTATAATAGAGAATATAATAGAAGATATAATAGAGAAACTGTTTGTAGGGGGCCTGCCTTTATGAACGCAATAAAACCCAAAACAATGGTTTTTGGAACTTTTGTCTGTTTGTCTGAATGTTTGAACACGCTAATCTCAGAAACGGCTTAACCGATTTGAATTTGCGGTTTGGTTTTCAATCGTTTCATAAATAAAAAAGTTATGTAGATCTAAAGTAACACGCAGGCGGAGCTGCGGGCAACAGCTAGTATTAAATAAGATCAATGTGCTCCAAATGAGTCTTGAATTACCCCATCAACAGTCTTGGTGGGGCAAGATTGTACTAAACTAAAATACAAACAATAGTAACTTTGAACCCCATATCTATAGAAATAAAATTGAATTATTCGTTTGTAATTCCAAATTAACACTTTTCACTAAATGCATAATAATGGTGGTCTTTGAGTCCCACATTACAGATAGATAATGACAAAAATAAGGTTTCAAACACACTGAGAATAAAAACTGTGGTCAGTTTGGGCCTTCGAGGAGCACGTCCGCGACGGTCTAGCAACCATGACGATGTCGGCCGGATTATACAGGTGAATTTTTGAAAATGGCTTGGATGGCCAGATCCGAAACTATAAGGAATAGCGAAAAATGCTTAAATGAGTGGGCACTTACCCGTGGTCCCACCGCTACGACCCACTAGTGGGACCACGGGGAATTTTTTTCCCCGTGGTCCCACTGCCTTGTGGTGGTACTATGGGGAAAAAAATTATCCGTAGTCCCACTACATTAGACATGTGCCGCAAAGCCTTTGTTGCATTTTTTTCTTCCCATAGTACTACCAAGCAGTCTAGTAGTACCTACTATGAGTGAAAAAAGTTCCCGTGGTACTACATCAATGTTTTGGTTTTATAACCCTTTAAAATATTATTATTATGACTTTATATTATGGTCAGTCTCTCTAATCTTGAAGGCTCTTATGTTGTTATGTATTCCTGGTACATTTGAGGTTTGTATCTTTTACGAGTATAATGGACAATTTATAATAAAAGATGGCCTCACCATCAATGTGACTAACGAAATATAGGTACAATAAACAGCTCTGTCTACCTCATCAAACCATAAAACAGAAGAATATAATATATATGACATTTTTTAAGCACGATCAAAGGTGAACGGTTTCTGAACAAAACTTCTTCGAACACATTTTGAATAAACCAAACTGAGCGAGATAAGAGTTGGCGAGTGCTCTTTTGTAGTTCTGTACTCCTAGTACTTTTGTTGTTTGTGTATCTTATAATGGAGAGTTAAGGGGCCTACGCGGCTCTGGTAAGATATATCCATACTGCCCTACTAAGCGCATGATACATTTTTTTTTGTCCTGATGAAAAATAAAGAAATGTGTCGACAGGGGCACCGAGTACAGATGAAAATGATTGTCCATTAGAAAAAACACAAACCTCAAATGTACCAGGAACACATAACAACATAACAGCCTTCAAGATTAGGCACATCTCTAGTCCAGTGGGTCTACCGAATTGGATTACCCGTGGTCCCACTGTAACTGACAGATAGAATTCAAATTTTCTTCAGTGCGGTTGGACTACGGGGAAATAAAATTCCCCGTGGTCCCACCAGTGGGTCGTAGCGGTGGGACCACGGGTAAGTGCCAAAATGAGTCACGAGCCGATTTTGATGAAACTTAAAACCTCATCATTAGATTTTTTTAAAAACCTATAATCCTAGCTGGGAATCGAACCCATTGGTTTAGAAAAAAAATCACACGCTTTATTATTACACCATACGATAATGTTGCTGTTAAGGATCAAATTCTGGGAAGTAATGATATACGGCAAATTTAAGGAAAACTTAGAATTTGAATAAGTGAGAGTCATGAACTGACGGCGGAGCAGAAGCGGGCTCGCGTGGAATGGTGCTCACAGATGCTACTGAAGTACGACCACGGACATTCTAATGCTGTTTATGACATTGTCACAGGAGACGAAACGTGGATTTATTGTTTTGAACCCGAAAAAAAACAGCAATCTTGTGAATGGGTGTTTGAAAATGAGAACAAGCCAACAAAAGTGAGGCAGGCGAGAAACGTTGGTAAAAAATATCGCGTTTTTTTTCTCAGCTACGGGTCCCATCTGTACAATTCCACTTGAAGATCAAAAGAGTGTTAATGCCGAGTGTTATTCTACCATATGTTTACCCATGGTGTTAGAAAATGTTCGCGAAAGACGACCCAAAAGCCGCGTTCTCCTACATCATGACAATGCTTCTTCACACACGGCCAACAAAACAAAGTCATTTTTAGCTTCCGAAAAAGTACAACTCGTCACCCATCCTGCGCATAGCCCCGACCTAGCACCCTGTGATTTCTGTATTTTTCCCAAAATCAAAGATTTGATGAGAGGTTTGACTTTTACCAACTCCGAAGAGGCAGTGGCGAAAGTTTAAAGAAACATTACTATTAACGATTATGATATATCTTTTTAAGGGCCCAGATCGTGAAAATCACCGAAAAGAGTGTTACGATTTTTCATATTTAACCTATTTACATATGATTAATAACAACGATAATTTGTATATATTAAAATGAAAGACCAAAAATGATGTTAGTGCTAATTTTAACTCTTAAAACCCTGTAGTTGTTATATAATAAACGTCAACAAACGCACAAAATTGAGAAAAAATTCGAAAACCTGCCTTCGTATTTTTCAGATTTAACCCAATAAATCAACACAAATTGATAAAAAGAAACACTTTTTGAATACTGAAAAAGCCAATAAATATAACCATGTACTTTTTTTTGTACCTTTACAAACAAAGACTTCCCCTTTTAAAGCCCTAAAATCTAGATATGTTTTACGTAAATTCTCCATAGAAAAATGTATGCAAATTCAAACGCGTCCCGATAGAACGATCGTCGCAACTAATCGCCAGTGCGCAATAGAATTTCAAAGTGACTCCACGCGTGTCGGATGCTACAGCAAAATTACGTGTTGTGAATTTGTGTTTTTTGTGAAAAACTGTAAGTACAATATTTTTATAACTAATTTACTTTCAGTAAATAGAAAGTACCGATATAATGAAAGTCTGAAAGAAAACCATGATGGAACTAGATATAAATCGTAAGAAATACAAAATTATTTACTTTGTTGCGTAGGTCATTTTATGAACCTTGTAAAGTAGGTATCAATTCAGGCTTGAAACAATCAAAGCCCTGCCCACCTTATTTTCTCGAGATATGAACTGGCGGGGTATATAGTTCTCTGCACGACATACATAGATTTTTCAACATGATAAAGGCAATAGGTATCATAAACGTAATTGGTAATCGAGGGTCTCTTTTCGCAGGATAATTTGCTGAGTGCCATGCCAGCGAAAAGAAAATTTAGTACGCATTATAAAAACGTGAAAGCCAAAAGATCTCGGAATAAAATGTAAGTTCCTCCCTACTTATTTATTTACCTGCCTACTTGACTACGTCTTGTCCTAAATACCTAGAAAAAATTTACTAGATTTGTGTTAGTGTCAAGTAAAAATCCTAGTTTTATTACTTTTATTTGTGTGTATGCTTATCATGTCTTAGTAGTAATAATAATATAATCTATTTGCATTATGAACAGGGTAGGTACATTACAAAGCAAATAGGTACAATGATTTAGATCGCCTGATTCAGACATATACCTACAACAGCATGTAAATATTGATTTGACATGTAATTAGATAGGTACACAATTAGGTATGTCAGTCTAAGAAGAAAAATTACAATGTCCAGTAGGTAATAATTACGTAATTTCAATATCTATATAAGTAATAAAGTCAATTTCTATAGGAACAATTTTCATAATAATAAATTTTATTACATAATATAGTATTAGTTTTCATATATTTATGTATTTCAAAGCAATGAGTTTGCTTACACTATTATTAGTTACAGTATTATTAGTTTTCATGTTCATCATGTCTAAATATGTGGAAGTGGAAGTAGGTATGTTTCCTATCAGAAATTGCACGGGCGCGCGCGCGCCGTGCCTGGCGTAGGGTTGTACAAAAATTACAAAATAAATAAAAAGTGGATATTGATGAATAATATTTCCAGTACTGAAAATGAAGAAACCTTCAGGCCGAGACTCCGAGCAACACTGCTACGCGCTGTATAGAGGTAAGTTGTTATACGTAATTCTTGTAGACTTGTTACATAAATAAACAAACTAGCTAGTGATGGGCGAAGACAAAATCTCAGTACCTACAGTTTTTTTTTTGCAATATTTATTATTTTCATTGTGAGACAAACACATACTTCTCAATTACTTTCTCAAAAGAAAATTCACGTTCAAATCTCGTATTTTACCAAAATCAAGAATTTTTTTTGTAAAATATCATCTTTTACGCGACTGGTGTACGTATGTATGTATGTATACTAAGTAATATATCTTTGTGGCACGATAAGTTCAAAATTATTGAACCGATTTTAATGTTTTTAGTATCATTAGAATTGTCTTCTAAGCCCGAGTGACATAGAATAAGTGACGCCATAAAAAACCAATACGTATAGCGTAAAGGAAATTTATAATTTCTGTTCATCACGAACATAATATTGTATGAATTCTTTTGCACTTTTATATTTGTCTTCGTCAGTTATGAATATAAATAAATAAACAATAAAAATGTTAAAACCCGACAGATTAAAAAATGAAAATGTGTAATAAAAATAAATAACAACACCATTGTAATATAGCGTATTTAGCAGTCGGGGCCTATTTCTAAAGAAATATTTAGCTAGTCAGGAATATCTTCGAGCCTGTGAGGATTTCAATGGGTCTCAACTGTTGAATTCGATTTATTACAATAGTGTTCTTATTTATTTTTATGTAACATAATTCAAGACCGTAGACTTGTTTTCTTTTTACCTTTTGAGTTTTTATGCATATAGTCGGATTTATTAAATTTATGACGTGATAACGTCTTATAAATCGATGAACACCGGCAACACGCACAAAAAAGTGTCACATTATGTCACGCTAGGGTCAAGCGAGAGCGCAGTACAAGCGATGGAGAATAATATTATGACGTTATCCGATAAAATTATCGTCCTAAACCGACTTAACAAGCAACCAGTTTTTTATTATGTTTATTTATTCACTTTCATAATTGACGAAGACTGATAAAAACGTTTAAGATTTTGATCTAGTGTTCTGTGTTTCAAAGATGTATTCTAAGGGAGTTCTTAGCTATGTTTGAAGAAATTTGGCCCAAACCTTTTGAATTATTTTTTATAATAAAAATCAAGCCATTATCTTTCTTTACAGGAACTAGTTATTGACAACCGTCAAGAGGGAAAGGTGGATGAAGTGGAAGTTGGGCGTAGAGTAGTGGATATTTCTTTTTTTTTTAAAGCTCTTCAGGCCATAGGGGACCACGGTCCAATGGATTGTAAGTTAAGTTACCTCAGTATAATAGGTGAAGTAAAAGTTGGTCTGGACTCAAAACTCATCATAAAATGTAGTATGTGTAATATGAAATTTACTGTGTGTTTGGTTGAAAAGAAAGAAGATAGCATGGAAGTGAATCATCAAATTGTGTCTGGTATCATATCATCTGGTGGGAGCTACTCTCAGTTAAAAACATTAAGTGCCGCAGTAGCCCTACCAATCATGTCACCTTCATTGTACAATGAAATTAATAATACGGTTTGCGATTGGTGGGAAAAGACAGCAGCACATTCCATGGCAGAAGCTGTCAAGGAAGAAGCGGAGTACGCAGTGTCTATAGGTAGTGTTGATAAAAATGGTACACCATTAATATCTGTTGCTGTTGACGGTTGTTGGAGCAAGAGATCTTATGGTAAGAATTTTTCCGCCTTATCCGGCGCAGCTGCGATAATTGGCATTAAAACTAATAAAGTATTGTTTTTTGGAGTTAAAAATAAATACTGCGTAGTCTGTGCACGAGCCGCAAAGAACAACAGTCAGCCCCCGGAACACCATTGTTTCAAGAATTATTCAGGATCATCTACCGGGATGGAATCGACCATAATAGTTGAGGGGTTTAAACGTTCCTTTGTTGATCACGGTGTAATTTATAATAAATTTGTAGCAGACGGCGATTCCAGTACTTATAAAAAAATATTAGATTCGCGTCCGTACGATAATTTAATAGTAGAGAAAATTGAATGCAAAAATCATCTTTTACGAAACTACTGCAATAGCTTGGAGAAATTGTCGAAAGACACTAAGTATCCTTGCGAGTTGCGGAAATTCCTAAAAGAAAGGTATTTGCGTTTAAGAACGGGTGTAAAATGCGCGATTAAATATTGGGGGGATCAAAATCAGTCACTCGAAGAAAAAATAAAAAATCTTAGTGAAGATATTCTAAATGGTCCACAACACGTATTTGGTAATCACCAACATTGCAAGGAGTATTTTTGTAGACCTGACACTCGTCGAATAGAACCTGTTGGGTTACTTCCAGCAATTGTTGGATGCGGATTAATGGACGCGGTAGAAATTTTAAGTAAAAGACTGTCATATCATTCTAGAAGTTTAATTCATAATTGCACAAGTAATATAGTTGAAAGTTTTAACGGAGTAATTGCCAAATTAGTTGGGGGTAAGCGTGTAAATTATTCTTCCCGTGGTTCTTATGCGGGCCGATGCGCAGCTGCTGTTGTGTCTTTTAATACGGGATCGATTCATAGTAAAACTCATGAAGTCATATTTAAATCTAGTCCTAATCCTTTGATCGCGAAAGTGGAAAATAGTAATCGTAGAAACCGTTTAATTGCTAAACCTAAATTAAGATTGAAAAAAAGCCACAGCGCTGTATCGAAAGACGCTCACTATGGACCAAACTGCGAAAAACCTGATCTGAGTCCAGAATTATATGAGAAAGCCAAGTCATCTTTTTTAGTTGATTTAAAGTTGTCTTGTGCTGAAAGAGAGGAGCTTGAAAGGTCGACCCATTTGCAAAGAAGTAGTGCTGAGTGGATGAGTACAAGGAGAAAATTACTAACCTCATCATCGTTCGGGGAAGTTTGTAAAAAACGAGAGAGCACAAGTTGTGCTGCTCTTGTTTGTAAAATCGTTTATGGTAGTAATATCTCCAGTTTGCCTGCTGTACGGTACGGTATCGAAAACGAAGAAACTGCAATTAGACAGTTAGAAATTCAAGAGAATATTAGTATACAAGGTTGCGGTTTGTTCGTCGACGATCAATATGAATTTCTTGGTACTACACCAGATGGCATTTATGCAAACGGTTTAATTGAAATTAAGTGCCCACATTCTTTAGCTGGCATGACTCTTGATGAAGCAATGGCCAAACATACCTTTTGGGTTAAGGACAAGGCTTCCAAGGGTTATGTCATAAATAAAAATCATTACTGGTATTTCCAAATTCAGGGACAGCTACATATAACTAAAAGAAACGTTTGCATGCTTGGCATCTGGTTTGGTGCTACTGTACATATGAAAGTTTATACTATAGAAAAGTACGACAAATTTTGGAAGGAGAAAATGGAGATGAAATTAGTTAGATTTTATTACGATTGCCACCTTCCAGAATTAGTTGATCCTCGGCAGTCACGAAGCATGCCTATTCGTGACCCGCCCAATGTCATAGAGGCTATGAAAGAGAGGAAAGAAAGAGCTTTACGTGTTTTGAAAGAGAAGAACGTCTAATGATTTTGAAAGAGACTGAGGTAACTTAACTACCCAGCCGGTCGATTCACGTAAACACGCCAGTTCAAAAGTCGTTTTAACTTAGAAACTTAGAAATCGCCTTTTGGTTTTCTGTTTTTAACGCACTTACTTATCTAGTCTTGGATTGTCATAAATCTTCCAATAGCTCAATTTCTATACAATTCCTATACGATTTTGAAGAGTTACCTGGTGTAAACCCAAGGTCCGATCCTAATGAAATTAAAATGTGACCACACGGGATCACCAGCTTTCAAATAAAAAAAAAATCATCAAAATCGGTTCAAAAAATACAGCGAATTGAGAATCTTCTTCTTTTTTTAAGTCGGTTAAAAAGTGTGCGAAGTGACATTTTTAAGTCACTACGCTACGGTTTTTATTACGTGAATCGGGCAGCTGGTAACATTTTCATTCTGATAGGTTTTGCAATAGCAATTGATTTTATCATCAAATTAGTAGAAATCAGAATTTGATCAGTAATCATTAAAATGAAAAAAACATTAGAAACTCTTAAACTCATATTTTGTTATTGTTTACTTTCGTTTAATTAAGTATATGAATAATTTATAAATTTCATGTTTGTTTATAACTAATTTTTGTACAACCCTAGCACGCTTTTTAGGTGGCGACTCATATTTTGTTTACTTTTAATTATATGAACCATTTTTATACTTGTGTTTCATTTATTGACAATTTTTTGTACAACCCTAGAAGATTTTTTAGATTACGAGGTGATCGTAAGCAAAAAGTATTTGAGTTTACGCAATAGGCACATTTCCTTGCGTAGATATAAACACTAGCGAGGAAAGGCGTGATGTTATTTCGACCGTACTTCCTACTGAATTTGCAATTATTTTATTGAATGAAAATTTTACGAAATAAGAATAAACTTTGGTAGTAAAATTACAAATAAATACATAGGTACTCGTAGTTGGAATTTTAGGTAAGTAGAATACAAAAAGGTCAGTCCGGACCTGCTCTTGATTGTTTATTATAAATAGAAAATCATAAAAATTGTGTCTCAAACTACTCTTATTTATTTATCTAGTAATTAGGATCATTTTATAACGAAAACTACTCCTGGAATATTTTACAAATAGGCAGTCGTTTATTTCCAATAATTCAACATTTTTGTTATGCTGTAAATATTCAACTTCAATAACAATAACTCAACGTGGAACGTTTGTCGCAAAACATTTTCAAAATCGCGCTCTCTGGGTCATTCACCCGCCCGTCGGATGATTCGGGCAACAATAGCGCTGCTGTCGCTCAAAATCGACTTTATCCGTGCGCGGTCTGGGCCCTTAAGGGTATCGTCATCCGCAAACAGCAGATAAGCAACACATAAAACATTCTACGGCGGTTTTATTTGGAACATCCAATTGTGCAGTTAGAACGCATCGATTACAAACTGTATTATTCGAAGAAAATATAACAATGATGATGTTCTGCAACTTCTTATTTGAGAAGATGGACGTTATAGTGCAGGTTGATGCTGTGTACACTGACTTTCGGAAGGCTTTCGATAAGGAGGACCACAAAATACTTTTGGACAAAATCGCTTTTAGCGGTATCCGAGGCAATCTTCTTCGTTGGTTCATGGCATACATGGCATACATACAACAGAACTCAGCAAGTAGTCATTAATGGATTTGAATCTAACTATGTCACGGTGTTCTCAGGAGTTCCACAGAGTTACTCGGTCCGTTGCTATTTATTATATTTATTCATGATATTGGATAGAAACAGGCGTTACTTGGCGAAAATCCATGACAAAACAATGGTAAGTAAAAATTTTTTTTGAAAAAACTTTTTAGCATTAATTAATAGCATTAATTTTTCGCAGAATCAAAAGGACAACAAAACGTCGACAATTGTTTCGCCTCTAAACGAGGCATTATCAAGACTGTCTCAGAGAGAACAGCCTACAACACAGAACAGGCTGTTCTCTCTGAGACAGTCTTGATAATGCCTCGTTTAGAGGCGAAACAATTGTCGACGTTTTGTTGTCCTTTTGATTCTGCGAAAAATTAATGCTATTAATTAATGCTAAAAAGTTTTTTCTTAAAAAAATTTTTACTTACCATTGTTTTATTCGTGATATAAGACACTGCTTTGTTCACTCAAAATTCCTCATTTATGCCGATGATATTAAAATATATTAGCCATGTAGAAAGACACAAAATCTTGTGTCTTGCATGGCATAGGTACTGTTGCAAGAGGACTTGGACCAGCTTTCCAATTACTGTTCTGAAAATAGAATTCAGCTCAACCTATCTAAATGCAGTGCTATTTCTTTTATCAAAAACAGAAATATAATAAATTTTAATTATTATTACTCTCTTCTTGGCACTGTACTGGGGAGGGTGGATTCAATTCGTGATCTTGGCGTCTTATTAGATTGTAAGCTTCACCTAGATTTGCATATCGACTGTATAATTGGTAAGGCCTACAGGATGTACGGTTTTGTGATGAGATCAACGCTCGACTTCAAGAGACCCTCCACTTTCATGTTGCTATACAACACCCTTATTCGCTCTCAACTTGAGTATGCAGTGCAGGTCTGGAGTCCCTTTTACGACAAGTACACTATCAGACTGGAAATGGTCCAAAAGAACTTTTTGCGAGCCATGAGTTATAGATTTCGTCAACCAAGGTTCTCATACACAGAACTCCTGCAAAGGTATAACCTGTTAAGTTTGGAGTCTAGGCGTGTTCATTTGATGGCTGCGAAGTTGCACGGCTTTGGTAATAATAGGTTTGACTGTCCGGATTTAACCAACCAAATTTCTTATATTGTACCTAGGACGGTTTATCGCGGGGTGCGTACCGATCGACTGTTTCATACCGCAAGGTGTAAAACGCACGCTAGCCTGCGCGCGCCTGTGCGACGAATTTTGGAAGCGTATCACACATTTCATTGAAATCGACATTTTCTCCGTGTCCCTGTTTAGCTTTAAAAGATTAACACGCGACATTTTGGCAAAAAATTAGATTCACAAAATTACACTTATAAGATACATCACATTTATATTTTTGTTCTTGTTTCTTGCACTTACCTATGTATAGGTAATTCTCACTCACAGTTGTTTTTTTTCTGCCACATCCGTGGACATGGTGAGGGTTATACGTTTACCCAAGTGTTTAACATTGTATTAAGATATACTAGGTCGCCGCAGTCGCGAAACGTAGCGCTACGCTGCAGCATATATTTGAGCGAAGCGAGTTTTGATTCAAAGCGATATAACTCTGTCAAAGTATTTTTTGTCATTACGCTATAGGAATTTTTAACATCAATTAAATTATTTTTATTTGATCGAAATTCAAAATTCTGGCTTCGTATGAACCTGGGTAATTCTGTAAGCTTTTGATGAGTGCAAGAAAATCCGAAATAGGCCGAGTATTCGCCGAGAAACAATTTAACATAAATCGTAATTTGAGTCACCCGTTGAGAGCTCCGCTCGCCTTCGGCTCGCTTCGCTCAATTAAATCATAACGTGTAACTGTTAAATGTCACAATAAAGAAAAAAAAAATGTGCGACATCATGTGTGATTTTAAATAGATACTGTTGGCAACGACTGAGGGGCTCGTGGTCTAGTGGTAACCGACAATGTTAACACATTGCAAAGGTTAAGCAACATCGACTCAGGCCGGTCTTAGGATGGGTGACCATTTCTTAAAACATAGAGACCCCTCCGTGCCTCGGAGAGCACGTTAAGCCGTCGGTCCCGGTTGTCATACTAACATCTATGGCAGTCGTTAGGGGTAGTTGGAGCCCTAAATCAAAAATCCTCGCGGTCTAACTACAGAACTTCGATATCGCCCATGGGTTGTGAAGGTCAGATGGCAGTCGCTTCACGGAAAATATCGAAGTTCAGCCGAATCGCAGTTAGACTGGAAAGCCGACCCCAACTGAGTTGGGAAAAAGGTTATAATCCTGTTGTGGGGTCGCCGCTCCGGGTGGTAACCGGTGTGGGGTAGCGGCGGCCTTGCATCAGGGGGGTTTGGGAGCCCTTCCGTCCGGCGGGTCGGCTCCGACCTAACCACACGGTTCTAGACGAAGCTAGCCTCTGCACTTTGTCACTTACTGCCGCACCAAATATCGCCCTGTCTTCACGCTTCCCCATATTTCACAATGACAGTGCAACAAGATAATAGACGGTACACAGCGGCCCCTAGAAACCCCACAAAGTTGACTTCGTTTGAGGTGGAGTTCGCGAATATCCGCGGACTCCATGCAAACCTCGATACCGTCCACCATCACCTGGAGTCGGCACGGCCTTCTGTGATGTTCCTAACGGAGACACAGATACGCCGCCCTGACGACACGTCGTACCTCTGTTACCCGGGCTATATCATTGAGGAACAATTCCGCGATAAAGCCGGGGTGTGCGTGTTCGTTAGGGCGGATGTTTGCTGCCGCCGGTTGCGCTGTCTGGAGAACCCCTCCTACTCCGTCCTTTGGCTGCACGTGGATCATGGCTCCATGAGCCAGATCTACGTGTGCGTCTACCGCTCCCACACAGGGGACACTGGAACAACAAGGCTTTTCGAATACCTCAGCGAGATGGCTGACGATGCGCAGGTGCGGTTCCCGAACGCTGACCTGGTTTTCTTGGGGGACTTTACGGTCATCACGTTGAGTGGCTGGGGTCCCTTAGGACCGATCATGCGGGACGAACCGCCCATGCATTCGCTCTCTCCCACGGGCTGACCCAGATGGTACGGGGGATCACCCGGATACCTGACAGGTCAGACCACACGCCCGCCTTGCTGTATCTACTGCTGACGAGTCGCCCAGCCGAGTACAGTGTGTCGGTACGCGCCCCACTGGGCACTTCCGACCACTGTGTGGTGCACGCCAGCTTCCAAGTGCCACCGCCTGCTCGTGCTGAACAAATGACTCGACGACTATGGCACTACTCGTCGGCAGACTGGGACGGTCTCCGCGATTACTTTGCGTCCGTCCCGTGGAGCCAGCGCTGCTTTGTAGGGAAGGCGCCTTCGGATAGCGCTGCTGCCATTGCTGGCGAGATCAGTCTAGGGATAGAATATTATATCCCTTTCACTGATGTCGCCAGCATCCGCAAAGCTCGCCCCTGGTTCGGGCGTGAATGTGCCGAGGCTGTCCAGAAAAAACAGTCGGCATATCGCGCCTGGGTCAGGGCTCGGGCGGCACGTGACCCGAACGTGAACCGCCTCAAAGCAGCGTACAATCGGGCCACTAGGTTCAGCAAGAGGGCCTTCAAGAGAGCGGATGCCCAGCGCGTCGCGCGGCTTGGTCAGGAGCTCACATCCCATCCCACGGGCAGCCGTGGATACTGGCAACTGGCCAAAGCCGTACAGTCAAATTTTTGTCAACCCTCGCTGCCACCACTGCGTTTTCCTGATGGATCACTGGCTCACAAAGCCCAAGAGAAGGCGGACATACTCGCACACCTCTTTGCGGCTAATTCCCGGGTCGATGACCGTGGCCTGCAGCCCCCCGCCATCGCCAACTGTGGCCACACTATGCCTGATATTGTTATCAGGCAATGTGATGTACGGGCAGTGCTGCGGTCACTCGACACGCGGAAAGCCAGTGGCCCTGACGGCATTCCGGCGGTGGTGCTACGAAAATGTGCTGCTGAGTTGTCTCCAGTATTAACGCGTCTGTACCGCCTGTCATACTCTACAGGCCTCGTGCTGGAGGCCTGGAAGGACGCGAACGTACAACCGATCCCCAAGAAAGGGGATCGATCCGATCCAGGCAACTATCGACCCATAGCTGTCACCTCAGTCATTTGCAAGGTGCTCGAGCTTCTTATTAATAAGCAGCTCATGCGATACCTGGAGGATCACTCGCTAATCAATGATCGGCAATATGGCTTCGCCCTGCCTGCGCACGTGTTTCCTCCAACATATAACCCTGGGCTCTTTAAGCGAAGCGTGAAGAGGCACATTACTGGGTCGTCAAGTTGAGGGCCACTCTCTATAGTATTCCTGTGTACTGTGAGAGTCGCCCTCAATTGCCAGACGTCGCCTCAGCTTACCATCAGGCGGGTGGCGTCAATTTGTCGACCTAAATATATAAAAAAAAAAAAAAAAAGGCTCGGTGAATGAATGACTGTTGGCAACGACAGGTATATCCTCATCCGACTGCGAACTGCCCGGTTTAGGTTCGTTACCTGTGGACATTGTACTACTTGAAAAAGACTTCGAAATATCATACAAACTGATCGCTTACAGTATTAGGCTTGCCCCCCATTACGTGGGACAAACAAAGTGATTGGGGAAAAGTGGGCTTATTAAACACCTCTGTTTCCTCCTTTGGGGATTAAGAAATGATTTGAGTGGATGGAATTAAAAGCACAATTATTCAAAATAAATTTTAATTGTATGTTCAACAATATCTACATATTTAAAAAAAGAAATTAGCTTATATTTGGGCTTAATTAACATAACATTTATTTTATTTCAAAAATAACTTTGACGAAAGATTTATCTAAAGACAAAATGGCTGACACCGTTCTAGACAATTCATGTAATGACTATACGTTCTGCTTGTAACCAGAGACGCCCGGCTACGGACGTTGGGGGGGCCACGGCCTGTGGCCGCGGAATTAAAAAAAAAATGTAATGACTATTTTAAAATTGTATAATTTTCAAGATTTTAAGTATATTACACAGATTTTCTTTATAATAATTAATTAAGCATAAATTATATTAAATATTATGACTGCGAATATGGTTAATCATTGAAATTCGCAATGCGAAAGATTTCTTACATATATCGCACTTATAAGGCTTTTCACCGGTGTGTTTTAACATACAATGCCATTTGTATGAATTCTTTCTGTTAAAAAACTTCTTACAAATATCACATTCATACAATATATCTTTGTTCCTTAAACATATATGTCGATTTAAGTTTAATTTATAACGAAAGCTTTCCTTACATACATCGCACTTATGTGGCTTTTCGCCTTCATGTATCATACGGACATGGAGTTTTAATTGATTAAAACGGCTGAAATACTTTAAACATATATGACATTGATTTTCTTTTTTCGTATTGTGTACGTTAATATGTTTATTTAATACTGATTTCATATAAAAACCTTTCTGACATATATCGCACTGAAACGGTCTTTCACCTGTATGTCTACGGGTGTGTACAGCTAATTGGTGAGCAGTGGTGTATCCTTTACTGCAAACTTCGCACTTATATTGGAAATCCGAATGCTTTTGTCTCATGTGTGCATTTATAAACTTATAATATTTATTACATATGTTACATTCATACAACTTTTCCTCTCTACCATGATTGTGTTTATGGCTGGAAAATGTGTTACAAATTTCACATTTATAAGGTCTATCGCCAGTGTGAGAACGCAAGTGTTGTTTTAAACCGCCGCTGGTTACGAACCCTTTATCACAATAAGTGCAAGGATACGGTCTTTGGGTAGTGTGTGATCTCATAATGTGACGTTTCAAGCAATCATCCCTTCTGAAACACCTATCACACTGGTTACATTGAAAAGGTTTAACATCATTGTGTATGTGCATGTGACTATTTAATTGAGCTTTCGAGCTTAAACATTTCCTACAAACGCTACACTGATATTTACCACTGTGTATATTCAAATGGGATAAAAGCGCTTTTCTAGATTTAAACTGTTTCTTACAAACTTCGCATTGATGTGAATTACCAGCCGAATAATGTGTTCTCAGATGTAATCCTACACGTTCTTTTGTTACGAAGGATTTTTTACAAATATCGCACTGAAATATCCTTTCGATAATGTGTGTTTTGACATGTTTCATCATAATCCCTTTATCGTGAAAATTCCTCCCACATACGTCGCAGCTGAAGGGTTTTTCGCCAGTGTGTACACGCATATGAACAGTCCACTGAGTTTTAACGTCAAACCCTTTATCACACACATCACAATGGTAAGCTTTCTTACCAGTGTGTGTACGTATATGTATATTTAAAGTGTCTTTTCTAGAAAAGAAATCATCGCAATAATTGCAGCTATAAACAGTTTTATTCGGTATGTGCGACTTCATGTGTTGTTTTAAATGGCCACTTGTAACAAAGCCTTTCTTACACTTAGTACATTGATACGGCCTCTCATCAGTGTGTTCTTTCATTATATGACGTTTTAAGCAATCATCCCTTCTAAAACTTTTATGACAAATATCGCATGCATACGGTTTGACATCATTATGTATATGCATATGGAGTTCCAGTTGTTTTCTGGAGCTCATACACTTATTACATACACTGCACTGATATTGCCCGTTGTGAACACGAATGTGTGAATTTAAAAGACTTTTTATAGCAAAAAAATTACCGCAGATATTACACTGGTGAGGTTTTTTCTTGCAGTGCACTGTCCCCAAATGACGCGTCACATCTTCTTGTCTTTTAAAACTCTTATCACACTTATAACACTCATGAATTTTGCTTTTAATATTATTATAATTATTTATCTTCAACGCTTTTGTATCTTTATATCTATCTGAACGCGTTATTTTACCTAAATGTCTCTTTAAATAATTTTCAGTTATAACATTATCAAGATTTTCAAGTTTCACTATAGCATGTTTCAAAGACACATCTTTATGGTTAACTTTAGTTGTGGTACAATTGTCTCTGGTCCTGTATTTTATAAACATTTTATATAGACGACTCGTTTCATCGTCTACTCTTTCCAGTTTCACAATTGCGAGTTTTAACGAGTCTTGGACGTCCTCCAGTTTCTCAGCTGGTTGTGTCACGAGCTCACGACCACCTAGATATATGTATATATTAAAACTTTTCGTGTGCGTTCAGGGCAGCGGAATGTTGTTGAATTTAAAGATTTTAATTATGCAGATATTTAGTGTATGACGTCGTGTAATTGTGTATGGTAAAAAAAAATTGTGCATGCAGCCATTGTGGAGAAATTCGCCAAAAACTGATTCCGCTGGGCGAACGTTGTCCTGGCGGAACTTTTTTTAATCCATGGACTTAGAAGAAAAAAAATGTGTCCAAAAATTGGTGTGTATTTGTGTGTAATTGTGTATGTATGAATAAAATTAGTGCATGCATAAACTTCGGAGAAATTTAAGTTCCCGCTACGCGAACGTTTGGTCATTTGCTAGTTTTCATATAAAGCGCTTATATAGAGAGCTGTAGATTTTTACATGCGTTGTTTTGAATTTGTTTATATTTGTTTAAAAAACAGATTTAGAAAACATCGTAGGGTTTAAAAGATTAAAATATAAACGTAAAATACGCTTATTAGGTCTTAGTTCGTAAAGTATGCACTTTGGGGTCTAGTTTTTCACGTTTATACAAACCTTGTAAGTGTCTGCAACATCTTGCCAAGTATCAATGATGTTCCGTTAGTAATTAAGTAGTTATAGGACA
The DNA here is from genome assembly GCA_963556515.1 of Nudaria mundana. Taxonomy (NCBI): domain Eukaryota; kingdom Metazoa; phylum Arthropoda; class Insecta; order Lepidoptera; family Erebidae; genus Nudaria; species Nudaria mundana. The sequence continues at coordinate 402,122 of OY748314.1, forward strand.
ATTTACCATGAATAGACCACTGTTTACAAAGCAGTCAATTATCACGACGTTCTAAAGGAATTGCATAGTAAAATATATTCCAATAATTAGTTAATTAATTCAACTACTCACGTCCAAAATTTCATCTCATTAAAGTCAGTAATTAAAGAGAAACAATTAAAATACTGACATAGCACCGAAAACCTACATAACCCGACTAAGTTCGGATGGCTACAAAAAAGCGGCCGTGCAATATATTTAGGTAACATTCTAAAATTTACAGTATAATACCGGTATTGTATTGGTACAGTGGAAACACAATTGTTGTTTCGATATAATTTATAGGTCATTGTTCATTGTGTCATTGTGTCATGTTGAGGTTAATTTTTGTATTTGCTATTCATTTAAGAATATTTTCTTGAAAATAACTTGCAAATACCTACTTTTAAATGTTGATTTATTTTTAGGTATATTAGGCAGACTCTCAAATCTAAACAACTGAATAGTCTAGTTATGTGATCTGTGATTTTAATTTTTATTGAAACTCGAAATATTATACTTACCCTCATATTCATAATCGTTTATTAAACCTATTTTAGTTAAAACACATTTTAAGTCTATTGCTGTCTCTAACCAATGACATGAAAATTACAATGACAGAGTATGTTTGGCAAGCGTTTGTTAACGTTAAGTTTTTATGAACAAGGGACTAGTCATGACTAGACTAGTCAAGCGCCTCAGCTGCGCTCCCGATACGCTCAAAATACACGCGCCTGTGCGCGCGTATTTTGTGTGCCCCGGGCGCGCTTGTCATGACTAATCCCTAAGAGGGTTAGAAATTTTTAGGTTATTTTTTGTATTTTCATTCATTCATATGCTCACGGCTGTTGTCCCAGAAGGGGTAGGCAGAGGTGTGACATTTCTGTGACACCCACATTTCGCCAATTTTTGGGTTTCTACGTAACAGGTGGCGAGAAATAATGAATAAATACATAATTATTATATGTAATTAAAAATATTTTTGTACACGGATCTTTAATTAGAAAAGTACTTGTTAATTGACGATTTATTTTTATCGTAGATAGTGGCGTTATTATTAAAAAAATATTTTTCATTCAAGAAATGCAATTGTTTTAATTTTTCCTAACGCTTGTTAGGAAGGTTAAGAACGTTACTTAGATATATGGCACGGCCGCTTTTTTGTAGCCATCCGAACTTGGTCGGGTTATGTAGGTTTTCGGTGCTTTGTCAGTATTTTAATTGTTTCTCTTTAATTACTGAATTTAATGAGATGAAATTTTGCACGTGAGTAGTTAAATTAATAAACTAATTATTGGAATATATTTTACTATGCAATTCCTTTAGAACGTCGTGATATTTGACTACTTTATAAACAGTGGTCTCTTCATGGTAAATTGTCCTATAACTCCTTCATTACTAACGGAACATCATTGATACTTGGCAAGATGTTGCAGACACTTACAAGGTTTGTATAAACGTGAAAAACTAGACCCCAAAGTGCATACTTTACGAACTAAGACCTAATAAGCGTATTTTACGTTTATATTTTTATCTTTTAAACCCTACGATATTTTCTAAATCTGTTTTTTAAACGTATATAAACAAATTCAAAACAACGTTTGTAAAAATCTACAGCTCTCTATATAAGCGCTTTATATGAAAACTAGCAAATGGCCAAACGTTCGCGTAGCGGAAACTTAAATTTCTCCGAAGTTTATGTATGCACTAATTTTATTCATACATACACAATTACACACAAATACACACTAATTTATGGACACATTTTGTTCTTCTAAGTCCATGAATTAAAAAAAGTTCCGCCAGGACAACGTTCGCCCAGCGGAATCAGTTTTTGGCGAATTTCTCCACAATGGCTGCATGCACAATTATTTTTTTACCATACACAATTACACGACGCCATGCACTAAATATCTGCATAATTAAAATCTTTAAATTCAACAACATTCCGCTGCGCGAACGCACACAACTTTTCCTACTTCTCTATGCCAACTAGCTGTTAACCGCGGCTCCGCCCACAGGAACATATTACTGGTATAAAGGTTCACATTCACGATGAAACCATTTGGTTTTCGCAACCATCATTTGTCAAAATTGACCGGCCTATATCCCATTTTTGATGGTGTTCAAAACATTTTGGATTTCCAAATAGATTGAGATCCACAGATAACTAAACTATGTAGATGAGATATATTTTGAGATCCACAGATAACTTTGTGAATTTATTTAATACATTTAGGATATAAGTCCGAGACGCCGAGACATTTTATAAATTTATTCGGCCGTTTTAGACATAACCCATTATATGTGTGCCCGGTGACGGCAATTGGCTAGTCCCCTATTACGTGGGACTAAAAATACTGATAAATTGTGGGCATGTAAACGAAATTTCGGGGAACTATCCTTTTTACTCTATGGTGAAGCTATGCACAATGTGTATAATCTATAGTACACGGGCCGTAGAACCTTTAAAAATATTGATTAACAGCAAGCTCATTTTTCGTAAGTAGCTTTATTTTACCGAGTCTCCCACATGTATCTCAAAAAGAAATCTCAAATCAGGTAGCTAACAGAGTTATCCAGTTAAAATATTCGGAACAAAATTGTAAGGTTGCATTAATTCGTATAAAGCTGCAAAGTTGTGCAGGTTAAGTACATCATTATAAATCAAATATCAAAAGTTCCCATCGAACCGATTTGTGCTAAAAAAGTTATTCAAGATTGAAAAGTTAAAAAGTTGAAAATTTTCGGTTTTTTGGATTTTTCTCGTAAACAGTGAATTATATCAAAAATTGGTTTTGTACAAAATTGTAGATAATAAAATAACCTACAAATAAGTCATCATAACTTTTTTCCTAGGAATTACCATTTCTGAGAGATTGCGGTTATTAACGTCCAACAAGCTATAGTCTACACGCAATGCTGGTCCGCTCCTATTAACTCTGTCGTGATGTTATATAGCCTATGTTACTCGCTAAACATGTAGCTTTAAATTACCGAAAGAAATTTTAAAATCGGTGCAGTAGTTTCTGAGGTTTCACGTTGTCTCGTACAAACTATGTCCCCCCTTTTTCACCCCTTTTGGAGTAGAATTTTGGAAAATCCTTTCTTATCAGAAGAACACGCCATATAGAAAACATTTTTCTAAGTTTTAGGTTTCTACGATCAGCCGTTTAGGGTAAACGTTGAATCGTCAATCAATATTAATTAGTTAACCATACATTATAACATTCTATGACCTAAATGACTGACTGCTGAGCCTAAACCACTGATCGTAGAAACCTATATGTGGGAGACTCGGTAAAATAAAGCTACTTACGAAAAATTTGCTTGCTGTTAATCAATATTTTTCAATGTTCTACGGCCCGTGTACTACTATAGCCATGTGTTCTAAACGGTTGCACCGTCAATGGTACCATGTTTGGATGCATTACCATTCGGTTGAGGTGCAACCATCATTTCCGACAAATGATATTTACGAAAACCAAATGGTAGCATCGTCTGTGCCCAGCTTAAGAAAGCACGTAGCCTATAGTACGCAGGGATAATGTAGCTAGTAAAAGTATTGCCAAACCGATTCAGTAGTTACGGTACATGCAAACAAACAAACTCACTATAAATCTTTCTTCTTTTATTATATTACTAGAGAAAAGTGTTAATTGAAGGATGCTAAGGGGTTCTATCAACGTCTCCAAGCTCAAGTCCAAGTCCACACGGATGAGGCTCTGATAAATTATCTCAAGATCCCACAGCCGCCCTACTCATTAAATGTACAGACACTCTATGACAACTGTTTTATTTTAGTAAAACAGTTGTAGGCAAGCGGCGAACCCCCTGAAAAACTAAAATGACTGACCAATCAGTGAAAATGTGATTTCCCCAAATTTGTACTTTTTGTAAACCTTGGACCAAAAGGCGTCGATTGGTAAGAAAACAAAATTTGTGCGGTTGGGCTATTAATTGTTATAAACAAATTAATTTGTTAACTGATAAAAAGTTGGTTTTTATATTGGAAAATGATTTCTAAGGGTAAAACGGGCAAAATAGAACACTTTTTACTTTGTGATTTTTTCAAAAAAATGCTTTTTAAAGAAGTTACAACCATTTTAAAGCGCAAAAATGTTTTCTTACCAATCGACGCCTTTTGGTCCAAGGTTTACAAAAAGTACAAATTTGTTTTGGGGAAATCACATTTTCACTGATTGGTCAGTCATTTTCATTTCTAAGCACTTTTTCGGGGGTTTGCCGCTTGCCTATTGTATGTTGTTGCAATATGTAACTTACTCAAACGTTTGTCATCTGAGTCTGTCTTCTCCACAACGACAGGTATATCCTCGTCCGACTCCGAACGATCCGGGTCAGGTTCGTTACCTGTGAAGATATATAAATAAAGAAACGTTGTTCGGTATGTGAGTATCTGGGAGCCCGATTTTTGCGGAGCGCCAGAGGTAACCTAAAAAGTCACCAGCCATGCGCTCAGCAAAAATCGAACTCCAAGCTGTACTTATTTATTTACAATAAGAATTAAAATGTACAAAATATACATAATTATAGACTAAAAATATTTACATTACAAAATATCGTTTAAAAAATTCTCTGCGTCATTGCCGACTGGGAAGGTTCCCAGAATGCTGGCTGTGTTGCCACGTTGGATGGCGATAATTTTATTCTTTGGGCCAGAAAATAGCCAGCCTCCTGGTCCTGAGAAGCATCGATTAGGCGTTTAGCATTGTCTCTATAACGGCGGCGAGCACTCGGACCCCATGACCCCAGTGTTAAAACTAAATATACATAAGTATAAAAAAATATCTTTTAGGTATAAGCACTAATCTGTCATTTGTTTAGACGGGTGTCGTGTTACACTTCGCGGTAACGTGCTGCACTTTCGGCCAAAACTCTTCCTTGAAGAACATGTCGAGATGATGATCAGCACTCTAATCACGAACAACTTGAAGTTCGTGTTGTGGCGCGACTCCAACCTCTCGACTCTCAAAGTCCAATTGGTCTTTGTATGTAAGTACTCTAGGATCTCGGGGTCTTTCGTGGAGTGACGTAGCCGGGACACGTACAGTAGTGTAGATGGTATAGTAGGACGTAACAGCATACAGGCTCCTGCCAGTCCTGTGCCACACTAGTTTCAACAAGGAGGCTTCCTCTTCTTTCTTTTCCACCTTAATGCCGCCATCCTTGTCGCACGTGACCTTTTTCGGGATCCTCGGTTTCGATGCAGTTTCTTAGTTGCGATAACGTCAGCGTAGACACGATGGGGTGGGTATTGACGTACCTTCTTGACTTACAACATTTTCCGCCACTGCTGACGAAACAGGGACATTTCACCCTTCCTCAAGGATATGATATCCTTGAGGAACTTGGTGAACGTCGACGTAAAGACGTGGTTTTGAGTGGATCGAATTAAAAACACAATTACTCAAAATTAATTTTAATTATAATTATTCATCAATACCTATTTCCAATTTATATAATTGGAGCGACATAACACGACATTTAACATTTAACATAACAAGACATTTTTTACAAACGCTACACTGATATTTACCACTGTGTATATTCAAATGGGATAAAAGCACTTTTCTTGATTTAAACTGTTTGTTACAAACTTCGCATTGATGTGAATTACCAGCCGAATAATGTGTTGGCAGATGTAATCTTAAACGGTCTTTCGTTACGAAGGATTTTTTACAAATATCGCACTGAAATATCCTTTCGAAAATGTGTGTTTTGACATGTTTCATCATAATCCCTTTATCGTGAAAATTCCTCCCACATACGTCGCAGCTGAAGGGTTTCTCGCCAGTGTGTACACGCATATGAACAGTCCAAGGAGTTTTATCGCTAAACCCTTTATCACACACATCACAATGGTAAGCTTTCTTACCAGTGTGTGTACGTATATGTATATTTAAAGTATCGTTTCTATAAAACTTTTCATCACAATAAACACAGGTATATACAGTTTTATTTGGTATGTGCGATTTCATATGTGCTTTTAAATGGCTACTTTTAACAAAGCCTTTCTTACACTTACTACATTGATACGGCCTCTCATCAGTGTGTTCTTTCATTATATGAAGTTTTAAACAATCATCCCTTCTAAAGCATTTATGACAAATATCGCACGCATACGGTTTGACATCATTATGTATATGCATGTAGAGTTCCAGTATTTTTCTAGAGCTCAAACATTTATTACATATACTGCACTGATGTTGCCCGTTTTGAACACGAATGTGTTTATTTAAAAGACTTTTCATAGCACAATCTTTGTCACAGATTATACACTTGTGAGGTTTCTTCCTACAATGCACTGTCGCCAAATGAAGCGTTAAAAGGTCTTGTCTTTTAAAACTCATCACACTTGTGACACTCATGAACTTTATTATTAATTCTATCTCTACGCGTTATTTTATCGAAAGGTTTCTTTGAATTTTTAGTAACGACTTCATTATGTTTTTTAAGTTTCACTTTCGCCTGTTTCAGAGACACATCTTTATGGTTTAAAACTTTAATTTTTGTACAATTATCTCTGGTCATATATTTTATAAACATTTTATACAGACGACTCGTTTTATCGTCTACTCGTTCCAGTTTGACGATTGGGACCTTTAACGAATTACCGACGTGATCCTTCAGTTTCTCCGCTGATTGTGTCACGAGCTCACGACCACCTAGATATTTTATAATTATCATATTTTCAGCTTATAAAAGTGCTAACCTAAGAGTGCTAAGAGGCTTAGATCAAAAATACCTAGGTTACCGATCAGTGCTTTAAAAACGGCACCACTTCACCTTGGTCCACTATAGAAAATTGCACACGGGGCCTAGCCAAGATGCAATCGATTAGCGACAACGCCAATAGAAAGTTCTAATAATGTATGGGAGTGACAGTAGTTGTCGCCTAGTCACGTGATCGACGCTTAGCGATCGCTAATTTGACAGACAATGTCGTAAACAGTCGATTCTATCAATAAAAACGACATCGTCAAATGAATTAATCTATAGAAATGCTTAGCCAAGTGGCACTTTATGACAAGCGCCAGCGCGCGTTTCCGAATGTTGTCTCCTTGAAGGCAGCGAACGCTAGATCCCTGTCGCCTGTCGCAAGCGAACAAAATGGCGATGTTGTGTGTAAATTGTTGCTGAGAATTGAGATAGATAGTAAGAATAATAAATTAACAAGTAACAAGATTGTTTATTGATTTAAATCAGAAATAAACGAATAAAATGCGCTTACTGTGGACATCGCATAATGAAAATATTAAATATTTGTCTGAGGTCTGAGACGATAAATAAGTTAACTTTAAAAAATTTGTGAGCTACCTACGAGATTGAGAGGGTCTCGAGAGATACCTTGGGAAATAAAGGTAAGACAATAAGAAATTGGTTAATATCATTTGTTAAGTTTTATTGTTTTGGTTTGAATTTACCTAGGAACTTATTCATTTATGTTATTCCAAGTAATTTGTTCCCTCTGTTTTTATTGCCACCGGCTTGTACTAAAGGATCGTGGGTGTTACACAACACCTGACAAAAAAAACCACCAGTCATTGCATCAGGCAAGGGGTTGATGATTTCTCAAGATATAGATAGCAATATGTAGGTATGTTTTTTTACAGATTCTAAAGGAGATGCCATTTACCTACGTGTGCATAGATTTCACGCATGTTGCTGTTATCAATGACGAGCACTTGTAGTTTAAACCGAAAAGAATTTCATCCGTAAATGTTCTGAGGGTAAGTAGGTACTTACGTAGTATTTTTACTATGAAGAAATTAAGAATAGTCTTGTAATTTATCATTCATAGATCTATTGCAATACAATCTATAATATAATATACATTGTTTAATAATAAACACAGCTATAGATGTCTTAGACGAACTATGCTGATTTAAGGATTAAGTACCTACTTAGGTATGTAATGTTGTAGATACCCAGAGGAAATCACCGTTCGTTTTTCTCACTATAACTCAGGAATGGCTGGACCGTTTGGATAATTTAGGTAAAGTAATTTTGATAAAAGATATACTTATACAATATATATCAAGACCTATGTGATTGTTGCAGGTGATTCACAGCGGCCTTGGCTGACGAAGCCCATGTTAGATGCCACACCGGGGTCTCGAGCATCAACATATACCTACGTCGCCCCATGTGCAAACTCGAAACACAATAGAGCGATGCTTGGGCTTGCTGAATGCATATTGGAAGACGCACGAGGATGCACGACAACCTGAATACTCCGCTGCTCCTCCTAGCTAAATAATCCAAGGAGATGCTCAACCATAACAGGCTATAATATTATTATGTCAGGAAAAATACCTCTAGTTGTACAAAAGTAAAAAACAAGTTGTATTTTCAGCATTAAACAATGTTTATTGATTCTACAAAAATCTGTCTTTGATTCTCTACTTTAACACCTTTTCTTAATAAGTCTTCAAAATTGTAGCGTCAGGTGTTACACAACACCTGACGCAGAGATCCACCAGCCGTTGCGTCAGGCAAGTGGTTGATGCCCTCAACCACAATAATATAATAGGAAATATATCGTTTTCCCTCAAACGCCACAATAACGAGCTTGTATTAAGGAAGAGTAAGTGGAATTATTTTCATGTTTTCACCGATTATAGGTCTAATCTAGATAATACATCTATATAATATTGTTATTCACCTACCAGATTTATGCAAAATGTTAAAGTACTTGTGCATGTTTTTTTACAGATTCCAAAGGAGATACTATTTACCAGGTGTGATAGGGTGCATCGATTGCACGCATGTTGCGATCACCAAGCCGGCACACCTTGAGCAACTGTATTTTAACAGAAAAGGATTTCATTCCTTAAATGTTCAAATGGTAAGTCCCTAGTATTTGCGCATTGAAAAATAGGTGGCTATAAGCAAAGCTTATTTAATTCAATTGGTGGTAATTTGTCTAGGAGATATTCTATAAACATAACATAAATGTTCATAGACAAAACCTATACAATAGTAAACACTGCTGCAATGCTTAGGATTTCTTATAATGTATTTCAGTATAATTAATAAATAGTATAATAATATGTAATAGATAAGTAAATGATATTTATTGTCTTACTTTGACAGATATGCAACGACAGATCCGAAATAATTAATGTAAATACAAAGTTTGGTGGAGCCACACATGACTCTTATGTTTGGTCCACGAGCCAGGTCGAGCCATATATGCGGAGTCTCCATCAAAGTGGAGAACATGTGTGGTTATTGGGTAAGACAATAGTTTTTATATTAAGTAGTTGGGCTCAAGACTATTTCCTTATTAGAACAAGTATATTTATATCCAGATGTGGTTGTTTCAGGTGATTCTGGGTACCCGCAGCGGCCTTGGTTAATGACGCCTATTCTAGACGCCGAACCGGGGTCTAAGGCCGCAACGTACACATCGCGCCATGTGCAAGCCCGCAACATTATTGAGCGTTGCTTTGGCTTGCTCAAGACACGTTGGAGGTGTCTCCTGAGAGACAGAGTACCTACTGCATTATCATCCACATGTAGCTAGCAGGATAGTGCTTGCGTGCTGTGTATTGCACAACATAGCTGATAAGGCTGCATTACCAGCACCTAGTGATATGGATGTGGATGATAATGTAGATTGTTCACAACCCTCAGAAACCTCCGATGCTCCCCCCACTCACAATGAAGTCATCCAAGGGAGCGTAATAATGCTGGGACTGCAGAGATTCTATTTAGTGGTATGTAACATATGTCCTGGCTGATGGATATTGGTTTGATTTACAAAGTATCTTCCGTGATGTACGTCTGTCTGTTTATCTGTATAATAATATTATGGTGTCAAATTAAAACTTGACAACAAATTATATTTTACATTCTTTAAATATTTTTTCCAGATGAAGTCGGAGATCTCAAACCTAACCGGCGAAGCCGAGGCCGTAATAGTGTACCTATCTATATAAAGATGATGATATTGAGGTCAGCTGCCGATATTGAGACAATATTCATATTACAGAAACGAGCTATACGAGCAATCTATAGACTCAGACCCCGTGAGGCAATGATTTTAAATACAATGGATTTCGGATCATCGCTCAAAAGTGTCCGAACTAAAAGAGAAACAAAACGCTAAAAGAGAAACAATCGCGCGCCAGTCTTGATTGTGACAACTGAACGACAACACGTTGCACAATGCCGTACTGTATTGTAAAAACGTGTAAAAACTACGAAAAAAAAGCAAATTGAAGACGGTGTATCATATTTTCAGTAAATAAGCTTTTGTTTTATTATTTGCAATTTATTATTTCACTTAAAATACAGTATTTCGTCGATAATAAATTAAAAGACAAAAGTAAATATTGCAATCCAGTCCAATACCGAAGTACCTATCTGTCTCTTTCGAACTCATCCCAAGCTCAGTAAAAAGAAAGAGACCATTTCATTTTCACTGAATAATGTACTAACAAAATGACCATTCAGATTTATTCGGATTACCGATAGCGATAAAACTATTTGGAACAAAGATTATAGTGGAGACGCCTTGGCTCTTTATGATTTTTTTTTTCGTTATATGAACCAACATCTATTTCAGTTTTCCTCGGGATCCAGTACACTGTGCACAATGGAAAAATATTATTGCCCTAGCACGGCGAGAAGAATATTTTGATCCAAAAAATAACAATCTTGTTTGTTCGGCTCATTTTATGGACATAACAAAAAGAGGTCCGATCTTTATGAAACTTGTACAAGAATCCCTTGATTGGATGGAGGAGATAAGCCCAAAAATGTTTTTAATTTTCACAGGGTATCATTGTTTTGTCATAAATATAATTACACATGTCATTTTATTTCGTGTATGTACTGTTATTTTCTTTTTATTTGGATTCTCGGTAATGTATTCCCACGGGAATCGGGGCCGAGATAACTATATCTCGCGGGCGGAGTCACGGTGATCAGCTAGTAGCCAATAATTTCGTATCCCAAAAATTAACCATAAGATAAAAATAAATTAATGATGCGCAGTTTTAGCAACTAATTCAGTCACTTGAAACACGGCTATCTTGTAGTAGACGTAGCGACATAGCGTTATGAAAATAGTAATGAAAGCGGAAGAACTTTGACACCCGCAAGAAGTTTGGCATTTATAATATTATAATTAGTTAAATTCATTAATTCCCTTTTTGTTATTCATACACTACAGTTACTTATTATGAAACTGACTCGAAAAAAAAAATCTTTGTCAGTCGTTAATTAGTTTTTCAGCTTATTTCGTCTAACATAAACAAGTAATTACAATTTATAAGATTATGGAATTTATTGTAGTCTTACATTAATTATTACGCCTACGTAGGTACATATCATGGAATCCTTAAAAGACTTTAACAAAATAAACCTACTCCATTGTTTCTATGTTCACGTAGTTCAAGTATAAGCTGCATAAGGTGAATTAGTCAGGCGGACAGATAGAAGCTACGTAATGCGATAAATTAGTGCAAACAAAAGTGAACACTATTCCGTTGAATCAAGGTTTAAATTTTAATATGAAATTTGTTTATATCTATGTATGCCTATGTATAATGTATAGGTCGACTCGGGACATTATTTTCTTGCGATTTGTTCTAGATCCTATGTCCGTTGTATTATAAGGTCTTTGCCGTGAGGCCGTGACTCGCTGAAAGAACTATTTAAAGAAATTAATATTTTAATAATTCCTTCTCAATATGTTTACGACAACATCTTATATGTACGGAAGAACATAGATCTCTTAAAAAAAACCGATAACCATCATTTTAATACAAGAAATAAAAATAAATTGGCAATGACAAAAATTAGACTTCATAAAGTTGGTAAAAAAGAAAATGGATAATCTACCTAAGTTACTTGCTGGTCTCTTCTCCGGAGAACCAACTTACCGAACCAGCGAAAGAATCATTTTCAAATGGTTATTTATGTAATTAATTTAGTATTTAACCTTCCCAGTCGGCAACGACGCGGAGGATTTTTGAAACGATATTTTGTAATGTAAATATTTTTAGTCTATAATTATGTTTATTTTGTATATTGTAATTCTTATTGTAAATAAATTATTATAATTTAGTATTTTTATAATATTGCTTGACATAAAATTGTAAAATTTTGCCATTCATATGTGGTCTTTATGTGCCTAAACTGAATAAACAAAATTGATTCTTTGCTTATTTCTTGGAATTACCCCCCTTAGCTTTCGAGAACTGCTTATGCTTATGCTCCAATGATGGTTGACCCCTCTATGGATAGCTCTCGATCTGGAGGCAAGCCAAAAACTCGAAAATTTCCTTTGTTCACCGTGGTACCATTATATAGTACCAGTAATGGTACTTTGGCAATTTTTATTTGCCGTTGAACCATTCATGGTACTATGGATTGTTATAGGCCAAAATCTTGGCGTCCGCCAAGAAACCATATTAGTAGTAATAAAATAAAATTATGCTTATTATTTTATAATTTTTATTTACAAAAAATAACACTACTAAACTTTTTACACATTCAACACATCTCAAAAAATATACTATGTACATACCTATGTTATGTACAAAAATGTCTGCTTTCTAACTATCACAAGTCATGTGATTACAGCTTGGAGAAAGACGGACGGACCTACAGAGAAGTCTCAGTAATAGGGCTCCCGTTTTACCCTTACACAGAAGCCTAATGCTGATTCCTACTTTGCTGATATTGCTGAAGGAATACTTCAGCAATATCAGCAAAGCGGCTCAATACATCGTTTCTGCGCTCCTCTACGTCTAACCGCCTTTCCTCTAAATCCAATCGCCGCTGTTCGACGGCCACAAACTCACTTGTCGCCCTATCGAAAGGAGTTTGTGTCCGTCGACGGCGAGTGGCGATTCGCCGGCGATGTACGTTAGGCGGCGGCGTTTCTGGAGCTCGTGGAGGCAAACTTCTCTCCGGGAGTTGGCTGGTGGAAGGTTGTATTGGAGGTGATGGAGGTCGTGACAGAACCGGAGAATCTATAGTAAAATAAATAGCAGAGCTGATTTTAGTTTTATTATTCTACAAGACGTATAGTATGCCATGTGTATATATTATAACAGTATAGGCACTACCTCGGTGGCACAATGGTATCATGTGCGGACTGCCACGCTCGAGGTCTCGGGTTCGATTCCCGGGTCTGGTCGATAATGTATCGCCCCCTATTACATGGACCTAACATAGCTGGCGAGATGTGGGGTGTTTGCACACCTCTGTCTACCCCTTCGGGGAAAAGGGCGTGATGATATGTATATATCCGTCCGTATATACATAGGATAGGCTTTGTTTAATCTTTAAAATTATGCAACGGATTTTGATGTGGATTTTACGTACCATATGGGGACTGGTCCAAAATAACTTCCACCAGGGTGTTAGATGGAGCAGCTGAAGGTCTCTGAAAGAATATAAAGATAAATAAATATACCTTCTACAAGGTAATATATGTAAAGTATGTATTATTATTATTTCAGTTTGACTGAAAAATCACTTGACGATAAAATCCTCTTCATCATAATCTTTACTCCATGCCAACAACTGCCATATAAATTCCAAATGTGCTCGATCTACCTACATCAATATAAAAGTTAAACCTACTAACATTAAATCCGTGCTCCTCTATATCAGGGTCGCCTGACACTGCCAATATCCCCATAATAGCTAACACCCTGGTTTCTAAAATAGTCAGGGCCAGTCCTCTATGTGGACCACCACCAGTACCGCTGGCTTGTTGACGGATTGTCAACGCTTTCTTTTTTGACTTGCATTTCCAATCCGCCCACACCTTAAAATGTGAAAATTTAATTTTAATAATAAATTATTGTTAAAAGAATTAAGTAAGTACTACTACTCCATCTTTATATATAAAATTCTACTGTACGTGTGTATGTCGCTGAACTCCTTCTAAACGACTGGACCGATGTTGATGAAATTTTTGTGTGTGTTCAAGGGGATTCGAGAATGGTTTAGATTCACAATTTGGTTCTTATTTTTTTTTTGCAGGTCAACGTCAATCTGTCGGGTCCGCTAGTAGGATATAATTATCCAAACCGGTTCTATGTGCTTAGTTTTAGTACAGTACCTACATACCTTTTTCCATTTTTCAGGTGTTTTATTAACGCCACCACCAATTGCATTTAACATATTGGTCAACTCATGCCAGTGTTGGTCCGCCCTTACACGGCCTTGCAGCCCAGGCTGAGGTCGGGATATATCACCGTGGCTGGAATATGTATGATAAAAGAATTGTAAACTAATTACGTCATTGATCTTATGTAAAACCACTTTATTTTACTGATTAAACTACTGCACCTTTCCATAAATTCCAAAACAGTTAAAAATTGGAGAGCACTCGCCCTTCCTCTTGACTCCATTCCTGGTAAAATGGAAAAAACTATTAATTCTTTGTATGAAATAAGTTGAGACTTTATTTTAACATCAACTTTCACATTTAATTTTGTAATATTAGTAGGATAATACTTACTTTCCATATATGTCCAACAATATTTATTACAATATTTATTGTTTATTTATTATATTAAAATTATATATATTACATATATATTATATTTATTATTTAAAATTTTTAAACATTCCCGCGTGTGGAGAAAATTGTTGACACTGTTGACAGCGACAAGACAACAAGAATTTGACACATGAAGTCGACAACCATAGCCAAAAGGTAGAAGTGACGACCAACGCTATTGCCTAGACGACAAAAACGAAAGTCACTTGACTTTGTCTACCAATTTACATTCGTTATTTCAAAGCGATGGCGACTGTCGCAAACGAATCACTTCGAAGCGAATGCATCTTGTCTAGGCCCCTGGCCGCTTCCGTACTAAGTTCCTATTGCGCTTGCTGACTCTTGAGGGATGCGACAACGGCGCTATACATTGCACACCTGCGCGCTTCAACCGCGCGCCGTACTAAGTTCCTATTGCGCTTGCTGACTCTCGAGGGATGCGACAACGGCGCTGTACATTGCACACCTGCGCGCTTCAACCGCGCGCCGTACTAAGTTCCTATTGCGCTTGCTGACTCTCGAGGGATGCGACAACGGCGCTGTACATTGCACACCTGCGCGCTTCAACCGCGCGCCGTACTAAGTTCCTATTGCGCTTGCTGACTCTCGAGGGATGCGACAACGGCGCTGTACATTGCACACCTGCGCGCTTCAACCGCGCGCCGTACTAAGTTCCTATTGCGCTTGCTGACTCTCGAGGGATGCGACAACGGCGCTGTACATTGCACACCTACGCGCTTCAACCGCGCGCCGTACTAAGTTCCTATTGCGCTTGCTGACTCTCGAGGGATGCGACAACGGCGCTGTACATTGCACACCTACGCGCTTCAACCGCGCGCCGTACTAAGTTCCTATTGCGCTTGCTGACTCTCGAGGGATGCGACAACGGCGCTGTACATTGCACACCTACGCGCTTCAACCGCGCGCCGTACTAAGTTCCTATTGCGCTTGCTGACTCTCGAGGGATGCGACAACGGCGCTGTACATTGCACACCTGCGCGCTTCAACCGCGCGCCGTACTAAGTTCCTATTGCGCTTGCTGACTCTCGAGGGATGCGACAACGGCGCTGTACATTGCACACCTGCGCGCTTCAACCGCGCGCCGTACTAAGTTCCTATTGCGCTTGCTGACTCTCGAGGGATGCGACAACGGCGCTGTACATTGCACACCTGCGCGCTTCAACCGCGCGCCGTACTAAGTTCCTATTGCGCTTGCTGACTCTCGAGGGATGCGACAACGGCGCTGTACATTGCACACCTGCGCGCTTCAACCGCGCGCCGTACTAAGTTCCTATTCCGCTTGCTGACTCTCGAGGGATGCGACAACGGCGCTGTACATTGCACACCTGCGCGCTTCAACCGCGCGCCGTACTAAGTTCCTATTGCGCTTGCTGACTCTCGAGGGATGCGACAACGGCGCTGTACACTGATGCAGCAGTATTCATTATTACGAATTATTTCTATGTCAACCATCAATGTACAATCTTGTTTATTTTATAGATGGTATTTGTAATAATTACCTATATAGTATTCGAGTGCCAAGATTCCGCGTTGTATTTGTACTGTTTCCAAAATCTATAGTATTTTTGATCTAAGCTAAGAGGCCTTATTAACATTTCCAGGGTTAAGTCATCTTCACATGCACTGGTGCCCTTGCTGACAGAACGATGAGGCTCTCAAACACAAAACATCGAACAGATATGTGTGTGTTATGTAAATTCAACATTTTCCTTAAATTTGCCGTATTTCATTACTTCCCAGAATTAGATCCTTAATAGCACTATCGTATGATGTGATAACACAGGGTGTGATATTTTTCAAAATCAATGGGTTAGATTCTCAGCTAGGATTATTGATTTATCACAAATTCACACACACATATCACGCCGATATCCCGAAGGGGTAGGCAGTGGTGCATTACACACCCCTCGTAATAGGGTGCAAGCCTATTGCCATCACAGGGCATGAATATAATTGGTTATGCTCAAAATGGCCGAATGAATTTAATAAAACGTAGCAGCTATATTGTAGTTTTGAAAAAAAAATTAAACCCGTTGCCTTGCGATGAAATGTTGATTAAAAGGCAACAAAATGTTACATGCCAGCCACTGTGGCACAGACAATTAAGGTCCTGGGCGTGAGGACTATATCAAAAATTCAATGATGAGGTTTTAAGGTTCATCAAAATCGGGCTAGTGTTATTTTAAGAATTTTTCGCTATTCCTTATAGATTCAGATTTGGCCATCGAAACCCACTTGAAAAATTTGTTCTGTTTACTAGTATAACCTTCGTCAAGAACCACACTATTCACTAAAAAACCTCATTAAATTCCGTTGCAAAGTTTTAAAGATCTAAGCATACATAGGGACAGGCAGACAGCCACTTCGTTTTATACTATGTTAAGATTACCTTGGAGTATCATATCAGTGGTGTCTTCAAGCTCATCCCGAGTCTCCATCTTTATATCTATCTCTTCATGGAGTGCACTCGGTGGCGAGCTCTTTTGAGCCGGCTCTGTGACTGTCGGCCCATTAGAAATGTCATCTGGAGGCTTCATTATCTGTGAATTTAATAAAACTGGTGTTAATACACCGATGCTCGGAATGCTGAGATGTTATATGTAACATGTCTTCGCTGTTAGAATTTTTAGTTGGAATTGCAATAGTCTTGCTTTGTTTAGATGTGTGTGGTTTAGCATTATTATGAAGAGACACAACACCCTTTCTTTCTCTCAACTTCTTGCTTCAGTCCCATCAGTTGTTGGCAGTTGAAATCCAAATAGATGGTTTTTCCAGTGGTAAAAGCTCATAATGAATATTGGTAGTCCGGATCATCACATATCCGTATAATTAAGGGCCGGATAATCGGGTTTCTAGTGTGCTATACTGTGCAATTATACCAGCAGTTACTGACTAAGCAAGGGGACGGGGGACCCTTCCTAAAGGGGTAAAGCCAGGAGCCTCCCCCCTTTTATTCCTAATTTTATGTGATGTGTTAGGGGGCGGGGGGAATGGACGGTATCGTGATTAACACCCTAACCATTTCTCCCCCATTTTGACTCTGAGACGTCTCCAGCACTGCGGGAAGTGCAGCCTATATGCCCTAGCGTAACAAGTCACAGGCATCGATCCCTACAGCAGCCTCAGCTGCTCCAGCTCGTCCGATGCCTACAATTTGTTACAGCGGCCGGAGGATAGTCTCTCTCCACATCTCCTATTCTAAAAAACACTCTAGGGGTAGGGCAGACAAGTCAACTGGTGGTGTTCGGGTACTTATATAAATTCGATTCTGTGACCTTACCTGTGTTAATTAAGTTAAAAAAAAAGCGGGTAGGCTGTTGTGTTGTGTTTTAAATTGTAAAGTAAATAAAATAGAATTTTTAATATTAAACTAGTTTAATGTGCTATTTCTGCAATTAATATAGTACCACCTACCAGTGTGAGTGTTTTCACATCAATAACACACAGGGTAAACATACTACTATGCAACACCAAAATATGCAGGAGTCCTTGTCTGGCTTGAAAACTCTATTTCACGAGGGCCTGGCGCAGTTTGAGAACAGGTTGCAGCAGGCCACGAGTACACCATCAACTTCCTCAGAATTGGCAAGCCTCGCCAATGATTTCAACGGTTTTAAGACTGCTATGCTACAAGCTCTAAATTTACTGCAGTGTCAGGTGGACAGGTTTGAGAACCAAATAGATAACTTGGAAATGCGTGGACGTCGTAAAATCCTGTTATTTCATGGTGTGGCAGAGGAGAAGACGGAGGACACCATTAAGGTGGTTTCAGATATCATCTTGAAGCGCCTTCATATTGAAACTCCAGACATAAAGAGATGCCATCGTATGGGGCGACCATCAGGTGAGCTTAAGTCCAGACCTATCCTCGTGAAGTTCCACGATGTCACTGTGAGGGACAAAGTCTGGTTCACCAAAGTTTCACTAAAGGGTTCTGGTGTAAGTCTCTCCGAATTCCTCACAAAATCCCGTCACGAGATCTTCCAGGCCGCGCGTGAGAAATTCAGCGTCAATAAATGCTATTCGCGCGAGGGACATGTGTACGTCGTAGACACTGAGGGTAAGCGTCATCGTGTGTCTTCTCTACAGGAACTAAGGGACATTAATGTGCCGAGTGTAGTGGAGGTTCCAAAAAATATTAACACCAGATCTAAGCGAACTGGGGCAGCTAAAAAATAGTAGTTTGTGTGTTATATCATCAATGTTGTTGGTACTGCAGGGTTCTGGCAATAAGTCCATTCGCAATTTTGTGCACATACTAGGTGGGTACTAAAGCTTTAGTTTGCCGTACAGTATTACTGTGTTGTACTTCCACCCACTATTACTATTATTGTATCGAATCATATCTTTCAAATTACGTTATTTTACAATTTTTTTTTGTCAGTGAACGGAAAAAATATTTACATTATACCACGGTCTGTCAAATTGCTTGCACTAAAGACATTAATGACAAACGCCGTTGTTGTCGTTGTCATCCAACATTGACAGAAATATGTCAATGTCTATTGTGTCATTTTAGTGTTGTAGGTCCTGAACATTATTATCGTATATCTCCTACGTCTATAGTTGTAATTAGGTTACCACAGACTATGTTGAACTGACAAAGCTTGGTGTGAATACGTTTTGTTATTGCAAAATATACGTAGTACATTAGACTTCGTATGTGTAGTGTAGTAGTAGTCATCTCAGATTAGAAATGTGTACTTAAGTGTGATGATGTATTGTATGTGTACCTGCCTGTAATGATACGGGACATCTATGATATTTTGTGAATTTCTTTTTCTTTTTTAGGGCCTGCAGTGTTAACGAGCACATCATAGTTTCCAACGCTCGACTGGCGGGTGGAAAGTGATTGGTACCTTGTTTATATTTTATTTATATTTTGGTCTGTAAAGACACTTTTTATTATTATTATTTAATTATTTTTTTTCTGGGGTTTTTTATACCTACCTATTTTTATGTCAGACACTGAACATGAAAGCGATAGCGAAAGTTTTTATTCTGCAACTAGCTTCGACGGTAGTTTTGCTAGCATTCCTTATGTTCCATCACTCAGTGACACGTTAAAAGCCCAGTTTTCCGATGTCCCCAAGAACTTTAATGTTGTCCATTTAAATGCTCAGAGTATTCCTGCCCATCATTCTGATATGCTGACTAGCTTTGACTGTAAGAATATCCACGCTATTCTTGTATCTGAGTCCTGGTTCAGGTATTTCCATTCATCTGCGTCGTTTGAACTCCCCGGCTTCCGATTGATTAGGAATGATCGTGGTGGCGAGGGAAAGGGTGGCGGTGTTGCTGTGTATCTGCGTGAACATATTCCTTTTCAAATTCTAGACACTTCAGCACAGCCGCCTCCTTCGTACGCTGGCGAGCACCTATTTTTGGAAGTCGAGTTGAATCATTCCAAATTGCTGCTGGGGGTCTATTATTGTCCGTCACCAGGGATTAATTTTTTTGCTTCTTTCGAATCTCTCCTGGAAAAATTCTCTCCCTTTTACAGTCACGTGATCTTGATGGGGGATTTTAACACGTGCCAATTAAAAAATGACTCCCGCACCTTCTTATTCCGTCACGCATCCCACTCCCACAACCTTTCCATTCTTCCCTTAAACTCCACACACCATGTTCCTGGTTGCAATCCATCTCTCATTGACCTAATACTAGTGTCGTCCTCACAACACGTCGCTAGACATGGTCAGTGCAGTGCAGACGCCTTTTCCCATCATGACTAACTGTTCCTCTCCTATAAGCTACGTCCCCCCAGGACACGACCAAGAATTTTGTGGCAGCGCAGTTTTGGTGGTATGGATGCTGATAGTCTTTGCAGAGATGCCGATAGTATCGATTGGGATCCTCTGTATTCCGCTAATACAATTGACGAAAAGGTTGACATCTTTACATCTCAATTAATTGAACTCTTCGATACACATGCACCAGTTCGTCCAATAAAAATGAAACATCATCCTGCTCCATGGATCACTGATGTCATTAGGGATGTCATGGCAAAGAAAGCGGCAGCAAAATTTAAATACAAGTGCCGGCCAACACCTGACAACTTAAGAACATATGTTTCTATACGAAATCACTGCAATAAGGTGTGTAGAAATGCACAACGCCGACATATACATGCCTCAGTCGAGAATGGAGATCCATCTAAAGTTTGGAAATTTTTGAAATCTATTGGAGTTGGTAAGTCTAGAAGAAATAATCATCCTAATTCTTTAGATCTCGAAGCACTTAATTTGCATTTCTCTTCTTCGTCCAATCTAGTAGGGACGGCTAAAACAACTACACTCAATTGTCTTTCGTCACTTCCAACTCCACAGTTCCCACCTTTCGTCTTTGAACAATTCACCGATTGTGATGTTAAGAAGAGCATTATGTCTGTAAATTCAAATGCAGTTGGAAACGACCGTGTTAGCCGTAACATGATCCTTTCTGTTCTTAATCAAATTCTCCCTATCCTAACTCACATCTTGAACTTTTCTATTACTTACAGTGACTTTCCAACCGCTTGGAAAGAGGCTCAAGTCATTCCTCTACCTAAAATACGCAATCCTATTTCTAACTCCCATTTCCGCCCTATATCTATCTTACCTTTCCTTTCCAAAGTGTTAGAGCGCCTTGTTCACTCGCAGCTAACCAAATTCCTTAACACTAACTCTCTTTTCAATCCCTTCCAATCTGGCTTCCGCCCTGGTCACAGTACTGTTACGGCCCTGGTCAACGTTACAGATGACATCAGGTCAGGTATGGAGGCGGGGAATCTAACGGTGTTATGCTTGTTGGATTTCAGCAACGCCTTCAATACCGTAGACTTCGACGTCCTGCTAGGCATTCTCAGCTCTATTAACATATCTCCAACGGGAATTGATTGGTTTCGTAGTTACCTGTCTGGTCGCCGGCAGCGTACGCGTCTGGAGGAATCTTATTCTTCTTGGTGTGATGTTGCAGTTGGTGTACCGCAGGGCGGCGTTCTATCTCCTCTACTATTTTCTATCTTTATTAATTCTATCTCTAAACACTTGGTTTCGTCCTACCACCTTTATGCAGATGATTTACAAATTTATACACAGGCTCCACTGGAACAACTGCCTAATGCAATTAATACAATAAATTTGGACTTGGAACGCATTTGTGAGTGGAGTGTGAGTCACGGACTTCAGGTTAATCCATCGAAGTCTCAAGCTATTATTCTAGGCAGTCCTTGGTTCATGTCACGTCTGGATATCACACAGTTGCCTCAAATTACATTTAATGGTACCCCTGTAGACATTAGTGATACAGTTAAAAACTTGGGTATTCATATCGATGGGACGCTATCTTGGGACCATCAACTTCAAGAGGTTAGACGCAAAATATTCGCATCTACGGGGTCGCTGCGCAGATTGCGGATGCTACTTCCTATTGCCACTAAAACTGCGGTGGTACAATCCTAATAATTAATAATAATTACTCCCTATCCTTGATTACGCTGATGTCAGCTATCTTGATCTCACAGAGGAGCAACTTGATAAGCTTGAGCGACTTCAAAATGTTTGTATTAGATTCATATTTGGTCTTCGCAAATATGATCATGTATCAGAATTCCGGAAAATGCTCAAGTGGCTATACAGTGTTCTGTTCAATCCTTGTACTCCGCGTTATCTTAAAGAACGATTTCAGTTCCTTCATGACACGCATTTGAGGTCTCTGAGGTCATCGGAAAACTTAATACTTGAGGTTCCAGTGCACTCGACAAGGTTCTCAGACAAATGTTTCACTGTCCAAGCTGTTCGTCTGTGGAATGCACTGCCTCTACCTATTAAACGGGCACAATCACAATCTTCGTTTAAAAATATGCTAAAAGATCATTATCTCTCAATGTGCTAACACTGTCCATATTATAATATTTATACTCGTAGCTAGGTGATATATATTATGGGTATTTATTATTATTAGTATTTATTTATTTTATTACTCACTGAACTCTTTCACTATCTACTCTCTTCGTATATTTTATCAATTTATTATATTATTAATACATTGTACACAACCCCTATCATCTCTCTCCGTTTCTTTCCATCCTAAGGTTGCCTGGAAGAGATTGCTCTTTAGCAATAAGGCCGCCTATTGTACATTATTCTTAAGGCATGTGTAACATATCTGTCTCTTTTTGTGTGCAATAAAGAGTATTTATTATTATTATTATATCGTTTATTCATTTATATTCTTATTTTATACATTTTTAAATACATTTATAAAAAACACAAATACATTTAAAAATATAAAAAATAGTGACCCACCAGTAGCGGAGTAGGACCCAAACTACCGGTAGTGGAGGCTACAGACTAAGAAACCTCCTAACAATACGGCACGTGTCGAGGATAACAACCTTCTGAATCTGACTCTTGATCCAACAATCTAACGAGAGTCTCTTGAGATGTTGATCGAGACTCTTCGCTATTAATCCGTTTGCCGAAACGACCACCGGGACAATGATCGTCGAGTCTACGTCCCACATGGCGGTTATCTCGTAGGACAAATCGAGGTACTTGCTAAGTTTGTCCTTCTCTGCCTTCACGAGATTCTCGTCATGCGGGACGGCGATATCGACGAGCACTGCCCGACGCTGGGTCCGATCAACCAACACGATATCGGGCCTATTGGCAACAATAGTCCTGTCCGTGATGATTGATCGGTCCCAGTAGAGCAATGCACGACCATTCTCAAGAACTGGCACTGGTGTGTACTTATAGTACGGTACTTCAAATTCAATAAGGCCATATTGAAGAGCAAGTTGCTGGTGGATGATCCTGGCTACTTGATTGTGCCTATGCAAGTACTCGGTGTTAGCAAGATACGAACAACCGGAAATAATATGGCGAAGTGATTCACCAGGACGGTGGCATGCTCGACAAATGTCGACCGTACCGTCCTTCATGATGTATTTCCGATAGTTGTTCGTCTTGATAACCTCATCTGCAATTGCACAGGCAAAACCTTCAGTTTCCCCAAAGAGGTCCCCAAAACGTAGCCAGTTCACCGAAGCGAGCAGGTCTACGTCGGGTCCTGTTAAGACCCGGTAGAACCGCCCGTGTAGCTCCTTACTCTTCCATACGTCCCTACGGTCTTCAGTACCTAGCACCTTTGGTTTACGCCAGTTCTCGTTAGCCAAGGAAAGAGGTGTTAGGCCCTTGTCAACCATCACGACATCGCAATGAATGTCACACCCGTTCTGTAGAAAGTAATCTCTCAGACTGCACACTTCACGGTTGTGGAGGTTCTTGGCATTCAAAAAGCCTCGACCCCCCCACTTCCGCGGAATGTACAGTCTCATGACAGAAGATCGTGGGTGTAACATTCGATGCAATGTCAGTTGTTGACGGACTCGCCTATCCAGGGCGTCTAGTTCCGTTTGAGTCCACCTAAGTATGCCAAAGGAGTATAACAATAAAGGTATCACCCAACCGTTGAAAGCCCGCATTTTGTTACCACCGGACAAAGAACTGTTAAGAACTTTTGTCAGGCGGCCAAAAAAACGTTCTTTCACCGATTTCTTAATATCCTCTACCGCTATACCCAATGACTCTGACATACCTAGGTATTTGTATGTTTCGGTCTCGGAGAGAGATCTGAGAGTTATTATCTCAGAAAGTTGTAAATTCGGTGAATTTACAACCTTCCCCCGTTGTACATGCATAACCGCACACTTATCAACACCGAACTCCATCTTAATGGCATTACTAAAAACTTCCGTAGTTTTTAATAATGTCACTAAATCTTGGTGCTTCAATGTGAACAGTTTGAGGTCATCCATGTACATCAGGTGAGATATAACCTCACCCCCTCTACGAAACCGATAGCCTAGCCCTGAATCCTTCAGCAATGTGCTAAGTGGATTCAGTGCTAAACAAAACCACAATGGACTCAAACTGTCGCCCTGGAATATACCACGCTCGATCCTTGTCAAGCCTTGCGGGTCAGAGGCGTGCCCACCACTACCTGGTTGACGAAGGACTGTGGTCCACTGCCCCATACACGAGACTAAGAAGGATTTAAGAATCGGATTAATTTTATACAACTCTAAAATCCTCCTCAGCCATGAATGAGGCACCGAATCATAGGCCTTCTTGTAGTCAATCCAGGCAGTAGAGAGGGCGCCCCTACTCCGCTTGACTTGTTGGCTAATGGCCATATCAATGAGGAGTAGCTCCTTAGTGCCACGAGACCCAGCCCTACATCCATTCTGAGCGTTATCTAAGATATTATTAGATACTATGTGCGAGTTTATTTTACTTCTCAGAATAGATGTAAGGAGCTTGTAGATGGTAGGTAAGCAAGTGATGGGTCTATAGTTTTTAGGTTCCGTGGTACTACCTGATTTATGGAGCAGAAAGGTGATGCCAGTGGTCATGAAAGCGGGTAAGGAACCAGACTCGAGGGCTTCTTGATACTGTGTTGCCAAGCGTTCATGCGAGCTCTGAACCCACTTTATCCAAAAGTTGTGCAATCCATCCGGCCCAGGACTCTTCCAGTTCGGGGCCGTACGAATTGCACAACTAACGTCTTCGTAGTCTATGGTAATAGACTCCATGGGTTCGATGGTATTGCATTCACGCTCGACGACACGGATCCAGTCGCCCTCCGAATGTTCGACGGGCACCGACCATATGTCACGCCAGAATTGATTCATGGTGTGAGCATCTGGCAGTTGTCCGTCGCTCAAACGTTGTCCAGTTCCCTCCCACTCTCGGTACACCTTCCTTTGGTCACTTTGGAAGATGCGATTCTGCCAGTATCTATTTACACGCTCTCTATAACGACGGATACGGCTTGCCCATGCATACACTTTCTGTTTCAGAAAGTCAATACGTTCCGTGACATTGGCTAAGTATTGCTGGGGACGAATACCGGTCCCAGCAAATGCCTGAGTCACGAAACGCATGACCCGGGGACGACTATTTCCCCGGCTGAAAGAGATAAGCTTTGCAATGAGAGTCCTAAATGTGCCGATACGTCGCTCGATTCTTGCCTGCCATACGGGAACACCATCCGGTCGTGGTGCACGGTTAACTTCAGGGAATTTAACGCGTGCAACACGACAAGCGGCAATCGCTCCACAGTAAAGAATCGAGTGAGTATCAAGCAAATCACTGCTAGTCCGTAAGTACGGTTCTAGCAATGCATTTAGGGCTCCCATCAACGCCAGATTTCGCTTATGCATTGGCAAGCGTGGTAGCCGCGGTCTAGAATTAGGTATAAACCTATACTGCGAGATCACATCTTCCAAAGTACTCCTCAATTGCTCGCTTACCTGGATAGACGTATCACTCGTATCATTTTCTGCGTCGAATGCGGGTTCCGCTAACGTCGCACTTGTAGCATCCGTCTGTGTCACAGGTGACGGTGCTCTCGTTGACACTGGAGCTGTACGAGTAGATAATACTTCCAGGCGTAGTCGATCAAGCACAGATTGATCCAACAACTTACATCGTTGGATAGCCCGCACTTGATCCGATAGTCGTTGGACGGCAACGGTAATTGTTGGTTCAAGAGCCTGAAACAAAGGAAGCATCCTTGAACGATACGCAGTCAGGTTGGTTTCCCCATCTGTAGCCTCATAATATGCCCGCATAACGTTTTCATTGATGGATGAAGTCCATCGCATGCGGTGCACAATACCACCGGTAGTGGGGACCCTACTCGAAGCTGGCAGGCTTCGGGGCCCCAAACTGCTCGGCGGCCGGCCTCTCCCTCGCCGGCGTACAGGTGTTGGCGACGACGGCGGAGAGAAATACTCGTCACTTGAAGAGCTCGACGCCTCAGCGAGCACCTGTGTCAGCGATGTGCGGTCCGGTGCCTGCGAGGCGGAGTTTAGTGACGAGTCCGGGGGTGTTATTTGCGCATTTCTGCTTCTGGCTCTTGTTTGCATCTCACAATCACTTCATATTGTTTGACCATAATATTGAATGTGTTGTTGATATTTTTGAATTAATTGAATGACATGTGTCAAATCTTCGTTGCATATTTTGTAGACTATGTTTATTGTTCTAAAGTTCTAAAATATTATAAAATCCTTTATGTATTGACTTTTTGCTGATATTATTATGAAATCTGAAGTAATTGTATAAATTTAGGTAATAATATATGAATAAAAATATTAAAATATTTTAAGAATGAAAATGATGTCTGTGACGGAACTTGTATCTGCCCTAATAAATTACTATTATAACTTAACTAAGTATGTATATGAAATTTCAATAATTATATTGGGTGTCAAATAATTAAAAGTATCACAAAGACGAATAAACCAAAAAAATTAACGTCTCGCGTTAGACGAGACACGAGGCGAACCACGTGACGAGTGGCTAAACCCAGCATAACAGTTCTCAACATGAATGAAACCTGATATCAAGACATACCTAAGATAAGACCTCAGAAGTCATTATAACCACACAGTTACATGTAACAGGACACTCTACCTACCTACTTAACTAAAGGTAAACAAAGAAATGGCAGTGTTGAGATTTTATACTTTGTAACTGGCATTATTTCAATAGAAATTCAATAATCATTTTGGTAATATGAACCTATATACCAACAGGACCTATGTGATATACATTATGATAGGTTACATAATCTTTATATATATAATTCAAATGGATGTGTTTATGTCCTGAACTCCTTCTAAACGGCTGGACCGATGTTGATGAAATTTTTTTATGGTTTAGATTCACAATTTGGTTCTTTTAGACTTCTTACTATACTGACAAGTATACTATGTAAGAGAAGTCTTATAGTCCGGTCCTGTCCGTCTGTCCGCACTTTTCAACTCGAGAACTACAAGTGCTAGAAAGTTATGATTTGGCACATAGAATTTTGGTACAGAATAAACACCATAGCAAAAATTAAAAATTTATGATTATATTTATTATTTTATTTTTAACATGTGATATCACATAATAGTAAGAAGTCGTCTTATGCCTTCACTGCGATAGTGAAGTGCCCTTCACTATCGCAGTGAAGGCATAAGACGACTGAAAAAAAACAAGGTGCCCCTTGCTTGTTTTTTTTCAGGACAACGACTGTCGGTTCCGCTAGTATATTATAGGTTACGTTTAATCTATGTCCACGGACCAGTTATGTTTTGAACTTACAAACAACACTAACCTGTATATCTTCAAGCTTATGAGGAATACGATGCAAAGGCAGATCCTCAGTAACGGGAAGTTCACAGTTCATTGTTGGTTCCATGGTTATTACAACGATAAAAAAATTTCATTACAGTTTTACAGTGTATAGTTCGATTCTGGGTATTGTAATAATTATCTACCGGTAAATGCAGGACAGACACAACACAACACAGCAGCAAACAAATCATCATACAAATCAACATACATTGTAACAAAACATACCTACATAGGTATAGAGGTAACCTATAGTTGACTCTTGACAGACACTTTGACAGTGACACGACCAATCATTTTTATTCGTAAATTTGCCTATATAAGTAACAGGCTAGAGTCCTAAGACCATACTGCCTACGACCAACTGACCATAATGTGTGTGAACGTCTTTTTTCGTGCAAGGACCAGCCAAGGTCATTGACCATACCACTTTACTAAAAGTTTTTTTCTGTCGTAAAACCGTAGAACTTTTACTAATATAATAAAGAGAGAAAGATTTGATTGTTTGATTGCATTAATTAGACTCCCGTGTGTTGGAAGGTCGTGATGCTGTCCACGTATAATTGTCTATGATGCACTGCATTTGAATTTGGATTATGTTCTTTTACCTTTTGATGTGCGGTGTCATTATTATGTAATATATTTTCTCTTATACAAGTAAACACAATGTTTTCAAGTATTATTTACGTTTTAATTAATTGCTATAGCTAGTCCACCCTATCACCGTGACTACTGATCCGATTTTAAAACGGCTTAGGGGGCTACTCACATACTAAGAATCTCACACATTGGTGAGTGGAAAAGGCCTGCAATTCTTAATGGTAAATTCACTCACTTGCTGAGCAGGAGTATGTGAGAAAACTACTCACACATTGTTAATGTCATGTTTAACTAAATTAAACATAGCACTTCATTAACTTTTCAGCATACGGTACATAGTCAATATTATTTAATTGACACTAGTTGTCACTGTTCACTGTTCACAATTATCTTATCGTAGTGCTTCAATAGGAATGTTTTAAGGTAGGCACATGTGTGTACTATTTGATGTCTGCAGCATCACCCGCGTAATTTAATTTTCTCGCTCTCAATTACCACGGAACATTACGAGTATAAAAAAAATTGCAAGGACGGTAGGTGGCTAGCCCGCCGTCAATATGTTTACGACAACATCGTTTATGTACGGAAGAACATAGAACTCTTCAAAAAAAGATCTGACAACCATAATTATAATACAAGAAATAAAAATAAACTGGCAATCACAAAAATTTGACTTCATAAAGTTGGTAATTCGTTTGTAGGCAAATGCATAAAAAATTATAATAAAATTCCTCAGGATTTGGTTGACATGCCTCTCAATAAGTTTAAAATAGTAGTTAAAAAAATGTTTGATGATGAAAGGTTACTATAATGTAGACGAAAAATGCATGGTCACCCTAATCTTCTGTTGTTGGCCACTCGTATAATTTTTTTTTTTTTTTTTTATATTTAGGTCGACAAATTGACGCCACTCGCCTGATGGTAAGCTGAGGCGACGTCTGGCAATTGAGGGCGACTCTCACAGTACACAGGAATACTATAGAGAGTGGCCCTCAACTTGACGACCCTGTAATGTGCCTCTTCACGCTTCGCTTAAAGAGCCCAGGGTTATATGTAGGAGGAAACACGTGCGCAGGCAGGGCGTTCCAAGCCAGCATCGTTCGGCAGAGAAACGATCGTTTAAAACGCTCGGTTCTCGCGAAGACGGTTTCCACGGTATGAGGGTGACATCTCTGCCCGGCACGCGTTGTTCGGGATCGGAAGGGAGAGGGTGGGATCAGGTTGAAGAGCTCTTCAGAACACTCACCGTGGTAAATACGGTAGAACGCGGCCAAGGAAGCAATTGTTCGGCGCTGGGCTAGCGGCTCAAGGCTTCCCGTTACCTCCGGACAGTCTATAATGCGAACAGCGCGTCGCTGCATAGCGTCGAGTGCGTCCAGCAAATACTTCGCGGAGCCGTCCCAGAGGTGAGAGCAGTATTCAACGCAGGGTCTAATCTGCGTTTTGTACAGCAGACACCTCTGGTGCGGTGTAAAGAATCGCTTTACCTTGTTCAGTATTCCTAGTTTCCGCGAAGCTAGCCCAATACATCTCTCAATGTATTTTGTGTTATTGAGCTCTCGACGAACGTCTATGCCAAGGATGTCTAGATTGTCCTTCATTGGTAATATTGCATTCTGAAGAGTGGGTAGGGGAAGGAAAGGGGATTTTTTCGCTGTAAATGCACACGCCTGTGTTTTGTGGGCATTGAACTCGACCAAGTTCTCGGCACCCCATTGGGAGATACTGTCGAGGCTTCGGTCGAGATCACCCACGAGATGTCGTCTCTCCTCCTCTATCACAGATCGCCCCGCCGTCGGACGAACCGAGTAACTCCCGTGCAATGTACTGTCATCTGCATAGCAATGAATGTTCCCGAGGGAAAGCATGTCATTGATATGCAGAAGAAAGAGAGTTGGTGACAGTACGGACCCCTGCGGTACCCCGGCATTCACTTGCAAAAAGCGAGAAGCCTGGCCATCGCAGAGGACCCGCACTCGGCGCTCGTTTAAAAAACTGGCAATCCAGCTGCACAGTTGAGGAGGTAGACCATATGCCGGAAGCTTGGAAAGGAGCGAAGCATGCCAGACCCTATCGAAAGCTTTGGCGATGTCCAGGCTAATAGCCAAGGACTCGCCAAACTTTTCCATAGCCCCACCCCATACATGCGTGACGAATGCCAGGAGGTCACCCGTTGATCGTTTTGGCCTGAAGCCATATTGCCGATCATTGATTAGCGAGTGATCCTCCAGGTATCGCATGAGCTGCTTATTAATAAGAAGCTCGAGCACCTTGCAAATGACTGAGGTGACAGCTATGGGTCGATAGTTGCCTGGATCGGATCGATCCCCTTTCTTGGGGATCGGTTGTACGTTCGCCTCCTTCCAGGCCTCCGGCACGAGGCCTGTAGAGTATGACAGGCGGTACAGACGCGTTCATACTGGAGACAACTCAGCAGCACATTTTCGTAGCACCACCGCCGGAATGCCGTCAGGGCCACTGGCTTTCCGCGTGTCGAGTGACCGCAGCACTGCCCGTACATCACATTGCCTGATAACAATATCAGGCATAGTGTGGCCACAGTTGGCGATGGCGGGGGGCTGCAGGCCACGGTCATCGACCCGGGAATTAGCCGCAAAGAGGTCTGCGAGCATGTCCGCCTTCTCTTGGGCTTTGTGAGCCAGTGATCCATCAGGAAAACGCAGTGGTGGCAGCGAGGGTTGACAAAAATTTGACTGTACGGCTTTGGCCAGTTGCCAGTATCCACGGCTGCCCGTGGGATGGGATGTGAGCTCCTGACCAAGCCACGCGACGCGCTGGGCATCCGCTCTCTTGAAGGCCCTCTTGCTGAACCTAGTGGCCCGATTGTACGCTGCTTTGAGGCGGTTCACGTTCGGGTCACGTGCCGCCCGAGCCCTGACCCAGGCGCGATATGCCGACTGTTTTTTCTGGACAGCCTCGGCACATTCACGCCCGAACCAGGGGCGAGCTTTGCGGATGCTGGCGACATCAGTGAAAGGGATATAATATTCTATCCCTAGACTGATCTCGCCAGCAATGGCAGCAGCGCTATCCGAAGGCGCCTTCCCTACAAAGCAGCGCTGACTCCACGGGATGGACGCAAAGTAATCGCGGAGACCGTCCCAGTCTGCCGACGAGTAGTGCCATAGTCGTCGAGTCATTTGTTCAGCACGAGCAGGCGGTGGCACTTGGAAGCTGGCGTGCACCACACAGTGGTCGGATGTGCCCAGTGGGGCGCGTACCGACACACTGTACTCGGCTGGGCGACTCGTCAGCAGTAGATCCAGCAAGGCGGGCGTGTGGTCTGACCTGTCAGGTATCCGGGTGATCCCCCGTACCATCTGGGTCAGCCCGTGGGAGAGAGCGAATGCATGGGCGGTTCGTCCCGCATGATCGGTCCTAAGGGACCCCAGCCACTCAACGTGATGACCGTTAAAGTCCCCCAGGAAAACCAGGTCAGCGTTCGGGAACCGCACCTGCGCATCGTCAGCCATCTCGCTGAGGTATTCGAAAAGCCTTGTTGTCCCAGTGTCCCCTGTGTGGGAGCGGTAGACGCACACGTAGATCTGGCTCATGGAGCCATGATCCACGTGCAGCCAAAGGACGGAGTAGGAGGGGTTCTCCAGACAGCGCAACCGGCGGCAGCAAACATCCGCCCTAACGAACACGCACACCCCGGCTTTATCGCGGAATTGTTCTTCAATGATATAGCCCGGGTAACAGAGGTACGACGTGTCGTCAGGGCGGCGTATCTGTGTCTCCGTTAGGAACATCACAGAAGGCCGTGCCGACTCCAGGTGATGGTGGACGGTATCGAGGTTTGCATGGAGTCCGCGGATATTCGCGAACTCCACCTCAAACGAAGTCAACTTTGTGGGGTTTCTAGGGGCCGCTGTGTACCGTCTATTCTCTTGTTGCACTGTCATTTTGAAATATGGGGAAGCGTGAAGACAGGGCGATATTTGGTGCGGCAGTAAGTGACAAAGTGCAGAGGCTAGCTTCGTCTAGAACCGTGTGGTTAGGTCGGAGCCGACCCGCCGGACGGAAGGGCTCCCAAACCCCCCTGATGCAAGGCCGCCGCTACCCCACACCGGTTACCACCCGGAGCGGCGACCCCACAACAGGATTATGCGCAACATGTGGGGCAGCCTACTGGGGTGGTTGGTCCCAGGCGGGCCCCATGACTATGTTGCGGGCGGCCGCGGCAACGCCGTTGCTAAGGGTCTCCCTGGCCGGCGAATCGACCCACACCACCCACACTAGACTCAGCTTCGCCCCCACTGGACCCCTGCCTGCCGCACCATACACCGCCCCGGGCCCGGCAGTGCAGCTGCTGAACCCCTAACGCAACCCAGCCTGGGCTGGGTTACTTGGGGGGCTTTAGCACAGCTGCACGGTGGTACCCCCCCGGACCAACACTGTTGTACCACCTGGTATCCACGTAGGGGCCAAAGCCACCACATGGGTACCGTAATATACGAACCTCGTCCGTTAATCAGCAGGTGCGCCACTAGCAGGTGAGGTCGCTGGGGCCCGATAGATGTAAGAAGGACCCCTTTGCACCCAAAAATATATATAATACAATATAAACTAATTGTAACAATGTAAACAAAACAATATTAAAAAAGAAAATGGATAATCTACCTCAGTTTCTTGCTGGTATCTTCTCAGGAGAACCAACTTACCGAACCAGCGAAAGAATCATTTTCTAATGGTTATTTATGTACTTACTTAATTTAGTATTTTTACAATATTACTTGACAAAATTGTAAAATTTTGACATTCATATGTGCTCTTTATGTGCCTAAACTGGATAAATGAAATTGATTCTCTCTCTGACATAAAATTACAAAATAAATTCACATATATTTTCAAAGTGACACTTTCTCATAGTGTTGTCACAGTATAAAAATAGACCATAGCCAAACTAAGTGTTGACCACCTAAGAAAAGTGTTGCTACAGTAATAAAACTAAGGCAGAAATTGGGGTAAATAAGCAAACAATGGACCAAATACAACTGATTTTAACTAAAATGGAAGAACAATTATTCTAAAAGCAAACAAGTTTGATAACTGAAAAGGTCACAGCCAATATATCAATGATCATTGAAGACAAACTTAGACCGCTTACTGAAGAAAACAAGAAGCTGAAAAATTTAATCGAATTTTAAATGGCTACGGCCAGAAAAAACAATACAATACAATACTACATGGTATTGAGGAATCAGAATTAAGCCCTACTGACACCCTGGATCTAGTACTACAAACCTTATCATTAGTAAAAAGGCCAATTCTGCACTCTGGGATAAATGGGAGGTCAGTAATGCACACAGACTGGGAAAAAAAGATGGCAAGAAATATAGACCGATCTTAGTAAGTGTCACACTTGCATGGCGGAAATATGAACTTTTGCAAAACAAAAAGAACCTGCCGGAAAAGATATTATGTAACAGAAGACTATCCAGAAGAAATCCTAATAGAGAAGAAAAGAATTGACCAACCAGAGGAAGGAAGAGTTGAAAAAGGGAAATATTGTATATATCCGCTACGATAAGTTAATAATAAATAACAAGGAAATGCAAACTGATAAACGTAAAAGATCTCCAACTAAATCACCCACATCCGAAACTGGAACACCAATTAAAATAAACAAGACCATCAACCTTGAATATATTCATTGCACCAGGTCAAGCTCTTTTTCAGACGTAACTACCAAATAGCAACCAAAACTCAGATCCGATAGCAAGACAGACACCCGCGATAACAAATTGCATGTACCAAACACAAACTCTTCCCTAAGCCGGTTGGTCACCGAGGGGAAGTACGACCAAAACCCTCCAATAAATAGTCAACAAAAGCAAAAAACTACTTTGGAAAAAACAGTAATAAAAGACATAAAAATATGTACATTTAATGTCAGATCCCTTTCTTCTGATGAGAGATGAATAGAACTTACTAAGCTTTAATAAACATAAAATTCGACGTTATAGGATTATCAGAAATAAAGAGATTGGGATGCCAGATCGAGGAAAGCTGCGACTATTATATATGTTACATTGGCGAAACGAAAGGCCGTCGTGGAGTAGAATTCTTAATCAAGAAAGCATTAAAAGCATATTAACAACTTCATTCCGATTTCTGAAATAGTGACGGTAGTACAACTTAGGTATGATGACCGTACCATCTCAGTCATCCAGTCTTATGCACCAACTACAGAGGCAACAGTTGAAGAACTAGAGGCCTTCTATAACAACCTTAGAAAAGCACACTCTGTAGCAGATGGGATCGTGCTGGTCATAGGGGATATAACTCAAAGATAGGACAGCCAACAAAAAACGAAAGCTTGGCTATGGCTTGGCTAAGCTATGGGAAAATATGGTTATGGTAAACGCAATGAATGTCAATGATATCCGAAAGGTATATACACACCGTGTCCTTCAACATAACGCTTGATAGTTAAAGAACTAGCTAGTTACTCTGAACTTGCTCCCGGTGTGGGGCAAGGAAACGTTATTCGGTATTGCAAATGAGCGTCGGGACCTGGGTTTTGACTGAGCGCCAGAAGTAACTAAAAAATATAACAACCAGGCAATTTTTAAAATCAAAGTTCATGACCTTGACCAGTCTAATCTTTTAAAAAAAAAAGTCTATGGTTTGTTGGTCTACTGACAGGTTTTGTTATATGGCTTAGGCTGATGGCGATCAGGCGATTGTGCCAAAGCCCAATAAAAAAAAAATATATATACTGACAGTTAGATGATGTCAAATCAAACAGTCAAAGTATCGATTTTCGTTATTTTTTTATCAGGGTAGGTACCTACCTAATGTTTATTTTTTATGCTGTGTCTGCTTTTTACCGTGGCGTATTTGCAAATTTGCTTATCAACTTTAATTTAAAGCCTAAGACTGTTACTGGGTTACCAACGCTCTAACTTAACCAAGAACCTACTATTCAGTGTAAAAATGTAATGAAATTTTAATATCGATAAGAAAATCATGGAATGTACGATGAACTGTGAACTTCCCGTTTCTGAGGACCTACCTTTGCATTCTATACCTCATAATGAAGATATACAGGTAAATTTTGTTTGTAAATTGCTAACATAACTTGTCCATTGTCTAAATACATTGAAAGACCGCCGGGAGCCACTGGGAATTCTTTCAGTGTTTACCGGAGGCGCTCAGCAATGGGCATAGACTCGGCCGAGGCCTAGGGCTGCAGATAAAAAAAAACATTGAAAGTACCTAACCTATATGTATTATGTACTAGTACGGTGTCTTGGCGGAAGCCAAGATTTTGGCCAAGGCCTATAATACACGAATCACTTGGTGCCATTTTTGATCCTTCTATATCTCAAAACCTCTTTAACGTAAACACATAAAACTACGTGTGTTTAATGGTATCCATAAGGACATCTAAAAGCCCAAATTTCATCAAGCTAGCACAAACGGTTATATGAATGAAATAAAAGATTGTCATACTATAACAACAAACGTTCTTCCTGCCTAAACCAGTAACAGTATAAAAGTGAAGTACTATGCAGCAGAAACGTAACAAAAAACATTAAATCTCAATACCTGCCTTGTTTTCTTTACAAAAAGTAATTATATCCCACCAAAAACATAAATGTGAAAAAAGGAGAGCTAAGTTCAATACAAAAATTATACTTGGCTGTGGGCTTCGCCGCAAAAAGAATGGAGATCTAAATGAGTGCCAAGTTCTATGCAAAATCTAAATATGTATTTATAGGAACAAAATAACATTATGAACAAGTATTAAACTCTATTTCTTTGGTTTATTGGATGCCTATAACAATTGCTGTTATTTAAAAAAAATGTGAGATCTTAAAGTAGGTTAGATTTGACTTGGCCAGTTTTTATCAGAATTAAATATATATATATTATATGGGTTGTGAAGGTCAGATGGCAGTTGCTTCCCGGAAAATATCGAAGTTGAGCAGAATCGCAGTTAGACTGGAAAGTCGACCCCAACTGAGTTGGGAAAAGGCTCGGTGGATGATGATATATATACAGGTGTCCCAAAACTCAACGATAATCTGAGACCAGATGAAAGGGAAAAATAAAAAAAAAATCTAAATCACTCAGTTCAGCGATAAAAGACATTTTTTCAAAAAAGTTGAAATTCGACACCCTTGGTTGCATTTTTAAGTCCTGTGATCACCAATGTCACAATTTCTATCACTTTTGTTCATCACACACACTCGAGACCCTGATCTGTTAATACAAAAAAGTATCAATTATTATTTTTGAAATGAGCTCAATTTGCAAAAAATAAGAAATAAAATTTTTAATAGCAAGAAAAGTGGCTAGTGTTGCACCATTTTGAAATCTTGATTAAACGCGCCATCGTCTGAAATAACTTGCCAAAGGTAGTGCAGTATATTTTTTTTTCAAAATGAAGTGTCAAAGTTAACTAACAATATTTTTGTGAACCATGACTCACTGAAACGTAGCTTATTTTATTAAATTAACAATGTTTTTTGCATTAATTTGTAGTTGCGATTAAAAGCATCGTTAATAAAGATTACGAAATTAAAAAAATCATAGCGAAATTGTGACATTGGTGATCACAGAACTTAAAAATGCGACCAAGGGTGTCGAATTTCTACTTTTTTGAAAAAATGTCTATTATTGCTGAACTGAGTGATATAATATTTTTTTTATTTTTCCCAGAACTGGTGTACCTTGGCCTTTCATCTGGTCCCAGATTATAGTTGAGTTTTGGGACACCTGTATATATATATTTTTTTATTTAACTTTTATTTCAGGCATCTTAGACTAGTTACAGATCTTATAAAACTAATCTACGGCCCATAGATATACAACGTGTTTCATATTAGTGTGGTCATATCTCAAGGTTGCATTGGGTAGGGCCTAAATAATATATTGCGCGGGGTCTTTAATTAATTTAATAAAATATTGACTTATAATGACGTAGTCGATAAATTTTCCTTTTTATCGATAGCTCATTGAAATGAAGCTCTAAGACTGCACTACAAAATAAACATATGATTAGAATGAACTCTAGATTTGACCTCAAGTAGGTTTGCCAAACAGTGAAATAGATTCGGACAGTCTCGTTGTTACTCAAAATTTTAACCAACAGATAAAGTTACTTTATCAATAGTTATCATACAAAATAGTTTCCGAATCACAACTTGGGGTCAAAATAAAGAGTGCCTACTCAAAGTTATTTTTGAAGTTTTTCTATGAATTTATGTATCACGTGATTGTCGTGAATGTCACAACTCACACGTAATTTGTTGTCAACCTACTCAAATACCAGGAGCAACGCATTTGCTGTCGAAGAAAAGAGAAGAAACATTTATGTTCTTGTCTTCCTTAAATTTACACTTTTTATAAATTGGTTCCGCACAGATAATTAAAATACAACTGCTGTTTGTGTAGAAGTTTATGTTGTAGCTGTTGAGAACGCTGGTGGGTATAGTAGTATGTAGGTATTCAGTTTCGGGATAGAGAGATCGTGGATGCCAGTCACTGCACTACCATATCGTGAACTCTCTTTCGACTCATTTACCATGAAGTAAATGATCTGCAAGGTGTTTGGTTATTTTTGACCGACTTTAAAAAAGAGTAGGTACTTAGGTTCTCGATTCGTCATGATAATGTGATGCATAAAAGTTCATAAAACATTATCGTTAAAAGTGGCAACTTGTATGGTTGAACGAGGATATCAGAAAAAGTAGGAGGTGTTGGTGTCAGTTTCACTAATATGTATCTTAAGGACCCCTAAAAATTACAAAGAGAACCGCCCACTTTTTTGATTAGAGCCGCTTTGAAGAAACTAGGTATCAGTAGCGATGTCGGCATATATCAAAGACGTACACGTCACAACACGTAAATTTTACCGCAAAACCCATATTATTCCGGTGTTGCAAGTTAACGCAATGTTCTTCATAAACGGGGACTTTATTAGCTTTTTTTATGCTGGATATTTGTTCATTTTAGCAATTGGTAATAAATTACTAATCTTAGACTACATGGATAATGCTTTGCATGCTTTTTCCGTCTGTCTGTTCTAATGTATGTTTAGTTCTTGAAAACTACGCAACGGATCTTGAAGCGGTTTTTTTTTAAATGGGTTTAAGTAGGTTTCGAAATGTATTTACATGCATACTATCATGCGAGCGACGCCGCGCTGGCATTCAACAATTTTATTTTATTTCATAGGTCTTAGGGAAATATCCTGTGTTTATGGTAAATAATAATTATGTTATTATTTATCTCTTAAATTATTTTATACTAGGTACCTACTAGCTTTTTTTCATAAATAAAACTAAGTACCTACTTGGTACTTTTATTAGATTTTTACCAAAATTACGACGTAATTCAAGGAAATAAGACATTGCACTTGGGCAACACTTACAACTATCTAATTTCTTTTCAGTTGCAAGTAAACTTTGATATTAGGCGTACGTAGTAATCTGTGTTAATCGATCATGGCGTATTTAAGTAATAGTGAATATTATGAAATGATACTTTGCGTCGGGGCAGCCGATGGCAGTATGCGTGAAGCTCGTCGCCTTTATCGAGAAAGATTTGTGGACAATAGACTCGAAGGTGAACGGCGGCGGTTACCATCTGTGGAGTGCTTCCGAAAAATGGTGAACCGTTTACATGACACTGGTTCTTTCCGTGGTTCCCGCTCAGAAGGCAGACCATCTGTTGTACCACCAGAGCAAGAAGAAAGTATTCTCGAGCATTTTCAATCCAATCCCAGAACAAGTACGCGCCGCGCTGGAATTGTTCTGGGAATGAATCATTTGAGAGTATGGCGCGTGCTAAAAGCAGATGGTCAACATCCGTACCACTTCAGGCACACCCAAGAACTGACACCGGCTGATTTCGTACCACGTCTCAACTTTTGCCAGTGGTACCGAGAGGAAGCACAACGATCCCCTAGTTTCGCGAACCGTATTTTATGGACCTTGAAAACTTGCCTGTAACATTGTACACAAATATGATGTACCAGCAAGACGGGGCGCCAGCACATTATGCGAGAGATGTACGGGCGTATTTAGATGAGCGGTTTAACCAGTGGATCGGACGTGGTGGTCCCATACCTTGGCCTCCGAGGTCACCGGATCTCACACCACTTGACTTTTTTTTGTGGGGCTATGTCAAAAACAAAGTGTACAGTGCGGTATGTCTCACGCGTGAAGATATGGAGTCTAAAATATTTGATGCATTTAGCAGTGTAACTCCAGACATGCTGTGTAATGTAACTGCCAGCATGATGCGACGGACCCAACTGTGCATTGATTAAGGCGGCGAACATTTCGAGCCGTTACTTTAGTACCTACTTTTTAGTTTTGTGTTTATTAGAGGTAGGAAGTGTATTTTTTATTAAATTCAATAATGTTTATCTAAGTATCGTGATATTAGTGAGTTAGTTGTGTTTATTGTGGAACACGGTACCTACCTATCTACCAGGATGACATGCACAATGAAATCGGTTAGTTTTTGTTGTTTTAAAGTCCACAACCTATCATTACTACAAAATAGTATTCTGTACCAGGAGCATATGAAATAAGAGTTGTTTACGATTCATCGAAGAGGACTGAACCTTACGAATAAATTTGACCCTAGGTAGTGTTGGGTTTATAAAATATCGATTAAATGAACAAATCAATTAAATTTACATGACACCTTAAAAGTTTTAACTAAACTTGTATTTGCAATTTTGTCCGTGCGTATAGTTAACTCAACGCGCATGTGTAACGAGGGTCAAATATGACCACACTAATATGAAACACGTTGTATACCTTAAAACTAAGAATACATATGAATATTACTTGGCATCAAAGCCCATAATAATAAATACCTAAACATAAAATATATAATCATAAAACTTAAATCTAAGTTGACACATTCCTGTGTGTCTGTTGATCGGCATTGTCTCGCAGCCTGCCCCGGAACCGCCCGGAACACCACACCCTTCGGCCAGAAGTCTTCTTTGGTGAAGGTCTCCAGAGCCGTCGACGGTACACGCGCCACAAACGACTTGAAGTTCACGCTGTGACGCGACTCCAAAGGCTCCACCCTCACGACGTACTTGCTTTTGACTGTGATGTACTCCACTATGTCCTTAATCTTTGTGGAGTGATGCAGGCGCGAGACATACAGTAGC
Source organism: Nudaria mundana (assembly GCA_963556515.1). Classification (NCBI taxonomy): domain Eukaryota; kingdom Metazoa; phylum Arthropoda; class Insecta; order Lepidoptera; family Erebidae; genus Nudaria; species Nudaria mundana. The sequence goes on from OY748314.1 coordinate 442,659, forward strand.
GTAGTAGGTACAGCAGGTTTCAACAGGAAGTTGGGCCCTGTGAGTGCAGTACCACACTTGTTTCGGCAGGGTTGATTTCTGCGTTTCTTCTGGACTCTTGAAAATCCATCATCCGGATCCTGATGTTTAGCTGCGGGCAAACTCGCGGCAGCCGCATAACTACCACGAGTAGGTGACGTCAAGACGGCACGTGCCTGCACAGCGGGGATGGCGGCAGGGCGCGCGGGGACAATGAGTTCACTGCGCGGCGTTGCAAGTATCGCCGGTGACGACGTTTCGGATTTCGCTTAATCAGTCGACACCGGTGAACATAATGCTTGTTTGTTCTTAGTTTTTGAAGCCTCGGTTGACCTAGATACCGATGTGGTATTACGTAACTCTCTTACCTCGTTACGTAGGTCAGCGATGGTGGATTGTGAGGCTTCAAACTTCAGCATCATGTCAGCATTATTATGTTGAATAACTTTATAAAATGTAACCTACTTTAAGATCTCACATTTTTTGTTTGTTTCGGAGTTTGGGTGTTTTCTATGTATATTTTGTATGTATTTAGAAATATATAACTATGTTTATCGACGTTATATGTACTCGTACTTACGACATATTATGACGTTGTGTGAGAATGTCCAGAAATATTTATTATTATGTATTACTTATCTTTATTTAGGTGATTTAGCTAATGAAATGGGGTGTATGTTCGGATTACATGGTAATGTTATAAGCAATAAGTTTGCCTCTTTTGAGGGTTCAGTGGAACGGGAACCCTATTACTGAGACTTCGGTGTCTGTCTGTCTATCCTTCGGTCCGTCTGTCTTGACCTGTATCTCATGAACCGTGATAGATAGAAATTTGTAATTTTAACAGATTGTATGTATTTCTGTTTCCTCTATAACAACAAATACTAAAAAACAGAATATATAAACATTTATATTATATCTTAGATCAAAAATACTATAGATATTGGATTCAGTACAAATACAACGCGGAATCTTGACACTCGAATACTATATAGGTAATTATTACAAATACCATCTATAAAATAAACAAGATTGTACAGTAGGCCCCAAAAGTCGCTGAGCACATTCAAACTTCCAAAACATCTGAACACAAAAAATGTACACTCCTCGTGAATGAGGCGGCCGGTAGGGTGAGGGACCGTACCCTCCCCGCTGAGTTCCGAAGTGTTGAGCGAAGACGCCGCAGACGTGACTACGCCCAGGGCCATCGACCTCCATGATCGGGGCCTGAGGACGATGGATTAGCAACCCACCATCCTTACAGAATCAGGCTAGAAGGGCTGCGTGATGTGGGGCTTAACCCCACGCACGCCTTCACTCACCGACGCGGGATAAAACCCGACACCATAGATGCGGGGTAACACCCGACCACCACGCAGTGGCCACACAGGTGGCCAAGGTCCACCGGGCGCCACTGGGAATTCTTTCAGTGTCTACTGGAGGTGCCCGGCAATGGACGTAGGTGCGGCCGCGGCCCAGGGCAGCGGATTTAATATTAGCTTTAAAACTTTTCTCAAATTATTCTACATGTCAAAAGATCAAAATTCGTGTAACATCAAGAACACCAAAATTAGATTAACAGGCAACAACATTGAAAATATGATTTGTTAATCTACTTATGATGTTAATGATGTTCAGCTACTTTTGGAATACTAGTGCTCAGCGTTTTATGGATGTATGTTGAGTTTACTTTGTTCTCTTGTCGCGTCACTGATTTATGACATTTTTAGTGTTCAGATGTATTGGAAGTATGAATGTGTTCAGCGACTTTTGGGTCCGACTGTACATTGATGGTTGACATAGAAATAATTCGTAATAATTAATACAAAAGCATCAATGTACAGCGCTGTTGTCGCATCCCTCGAGAGTCAGCAAGCGCAATAGGAACTTAGTACGGCTCGCGGTTGAAGCGCGCAGGTGTGCAATGTACAGCGCCGTTGTGGCATCCCTCGAGAGTCAGCAAGCGCAATAGGAACTTAGTACGGCGCACGGTTGAAGCGCGCAGGTGTGCAATGTACAGCGCCGTTGTCGCATCCCTCGAGAGTCAGCAAGCGCAATAGGAACTTAGTACGGCGCGCGGTTGAAGCGCGCAGGTGTGCAATGTACAGCGCCGTTGTCGCATCCCTCGAGAGTCAGCAAGCGCAATAGGAACTTAGTACGGCGCGCGGTTGAAGCGCGCAGGTGTGCAATGTACAGCGCCGTTGTCGCATCCCTCGAGAGTCAGCAAGCGCAATAGGAACTTAGTACGGCGCGCGGTTGAAGCGCGCAGGTGTGCAATGTACAGCGCCGTTGTGGCATCCCTCGAGAGTCAGCAAGCGCAATAGGAACTTAGTACGGCGCGCGGTTGAAGCGCGCAGGTGTGCAATGTACAGCGCCGTTGTCGCATCCCTCGAGAGTCAGCAAGCGCAATAGGAACTTAGTACGGCGCGCGGTTGAAGCGCGCAGGTGTGCAATGTACAGCGCCGTTGTCGCATCCCTCGAGAGTCAGCAAGCGCAATAGGAACTTAGTACGGCGCGCGGTTGAAGCGCGCAGGTGTGCAATGTACAGCGCCGTTGTCGCATCCCTCGAGAGTCAGCAAGCGCAATAGGAACTTAGTACGGCGCGCGGTTGAAGCGCGCAGGTGTGCAATGTACAGCGCCGTTGTCGCATCCCTCGAGAGTCAGCAAGCGCAATAGGAACTTAGTACGGCGCGCGGTTGAAGCGCGCAGGTGTGCAATGTACAGCGCCGTTGTCGCATCCCTCGAGAGTCAGCAAGCGCAATAGGAACTTAGTACGGCGCGCGGTTGAAGCGCGCAGGTGTGCAATGGACAGCGCCGTTGTCGCATCCCTCGAGAGTCAGCAAGCGCAATAGGAACTTAGTACGGCTCGCGGTTGAAGCGCGCAGGTGTGCAATGTACAGCGCCGTTGTCGCATCCCTCGAGAGTCAGCAAGCGCAATAGGAACTTAGTACGGCGCGCGGTTGAAGCGCGCAGGTGTGCAATGTACAGCGCCGTTGTCCCATCCCTCGAGAGTCAGCAAGCGCAATAGGAACTTAGTACGGCGCGCGGTAGAAGCGCGCAGGTGTGCAATGTACAGCGCCGTTGTGGCATCCCTCGAGAGTCAGCAAGCGCAATAGGAACTTAGTACGGCGCGCGGTTGAAGCGCGCAGGTGTGCAATGTACAGCGCCGTTGTCGCATCCCTCGAGAGTCAGCAAGCGCAATAGGAACTTAGTACGGCGCGCGGTTGAAGCAGGCAGGTGTGCAATGTACAGCGCCGTTGTCGCATCCCTCGAGAGTCAGCAAGCGCAATAGGATTATTTTTCAGCACATAACGTTCGCGCGCCTCATTAGTGTTCTTTGTAAATATGGGAGAACTGTTCTCTTTGAGACAGTCTTGAGAATAGCTCGTGAGTAGGTGAAACATATGTCGACGTTTATAATGTCTTCTATTTAGCGAAATTAGTGCAATTATATAAAAATTCAACATCTTACCCCATTGTTTTATCATGGACTTTCGCCAGGTAACGTCTGATTCCATTCAATATTCAAAAATATTTGTTAATCATCATTCTCCGAGCCTTTTCCCAACTCAGTTGGGGTCAGCTTTACAGTCTAACTGCGATTTGGCTGAACTTCGATATTTTCCGTGAAGCGACTGCCATCTGACCTCCACAACCCATGGGCGATATCGAAGTTCTATGTCTATGTTAGACCAGTTGGATTTTTGATTAAGGGCTCCAACTACCCCTAACGACTGCCATAGATGTTTGTATGACAACCGGGACTGACGGCTAAACGTGCTTTCCGAGGCACGGAGGGGTCTCAGTGTCTTAAGAAATGGGCACCCATCCTAAGAAAATAAATAATAATAATAAAATAACACTTATTAACGTCAGCATATAATAATTTACAATTAAAGCCAGATTCGTAAAGCAACAGGTGGAGCCAAAGAGAAAAGAACCTGGCAATTAAAACTCCCGGCTACTCTTTTTCAATCATCAGTAACTACATTCATAATATAATACACACCCACAGTTATCAAGTACATTAGAATCCTGATTATCGGGCCCACATTTATACGGATTTGCGATTATCCAGACTACCAACTGCGTTGTCCATTATGAGATTTGACCTCCAGGCAGAACTATCTATTAGGATTTCTACTGTCAACAGCTGATGAGATTGAAGCAAGAAGTTGATAATGCTAGACTACATACATCTAAGCAAAGCGAGCCTATTGCAATTCCAACCCAAAATTCTAACAGCGAAGACCGATGTTACATATAAAATCTCAGCATTCCAAGCATCAGTGTGTTTAAATCAGTTTTATTCAATTCACAGATAATGAAGCCTCCAGATGACATGTCTAAAGGTCCGTCAGTCATGGAGCCGGCTCAAGAGAGCTTGTCACAGAGTGAACTACATAAAGAGATAGATATAAAGATGGAGACTCGGGATAAGCTTGAAGACTCTACAGATATGATATTCCAAGGTAATCTTAACATAGTATAAAACAAAGCGGCTGTCTGTCTGTCCCTATGTATGCTTAGATCTTTAAAACTATGCAATATATTTTGATGTGGTTCTTCAGGAAAGTTTTTTTTATATAATTTGTGAAGCGTGCAGCGTCTGTTAGTTGTTTAGATAAATAAATAATATGGACATTCTCATACGTCTACTAGCTCAATCTAAGCTATGAGCTTGTGCAATGGGATCTAGAAAAGCTATTAATTAAGCAATTGAAACAACCGGTAGTGCCTGTATCCAGTTTAGTCTCGCATCAGTTATTTTTTAAACTTTCGCGTTTTGTACACGTTATAAACTTAAGACAAACGCAGAGAGGGTCAAAGAGCACATCACAGCTGTAAAAAACCGCCAAGTAAACAAGTGTGCGATTGCCGAGCGCTTGTCGGAATCGGGTCCCAACCACTGGATTGAAAACTCCACAAGCCACATGTCCTATCCACTGACGGGCACTATTAGTCCAGGATAGTGCGGGAAACCATCGAAATAAAAAAGTATCCCAACTTTAACCGGGATTAGATGGATATCGAATATCTACGTCGTGGAATCCGGTGATCAGGAACGCGGGCGTTCGTTGAGGTGGCGAGTAGGTACATTTTTGTTCATAATATTGACGACGAAGTGAGGGTAGTTGAACAAACCCGCACTTCACGAAGACGACGATGAGCTGAAGCCAGTCCACCCGTGACCACGGCTCTTGTAACAGGGCCAAAACGTCGGGTAATAAAGACGTATGTATATATCTCAATAATCGCGTAAAAGACCCGTTTGTCTTAAGTTTATAATCCATCAGTATTCTCTGTGCGTTTGGTAGTAGTTGACAAGTCTGGTTTTATATTGATTTATGTTCTCCGCTGATATGACACTTTCGGGAAGCATATTCCACATTCTGACCACTCTGTTGCTAATAATGTGAGCTTGTGAGGGCTGTTTTGTAAGAAGTTACTACACAGCTTGAGAATGTGCCCTTTTTTTGAACATTTTCATTGCGATGACATCAAAGTTCGTAATATCGTAAGTGGCCCTAGAGAATCTTATTAGTGTCTATAGACTGAGAAGCATCGATCAGACGTTTAGCAATATCTGTACAAAGGAGGCAGGCAAATAAATTCTTATAATTATTAATTTTTAAATATTAATTCAACGTTAATTTGCTATTTTTATATTTAAATTTAATGCTAATAATTTATATAAATTTTTTTAATAATTAATTAATATTAATAAATTAACACTTAATAATAATAATTTAATCAATTACTTAATAATAATATTGTATTGAGTTTACGACTGACCCAGCTCCCGCCTTTAATCTTCGTACTTAGTTTTTTTATACCTAGAAATGGTCTTAGATCAATCCGACTTAGATAGGTTAGGTTACCGAGTTGTATTGCCAGGTTCTTTCTCTCGGTTCTACTTATTGCTTTGCGAATCTGGCAGTACATGTAAATATAGAAGCAATGACATTTTTTTATTTTAAGTACTTACTGACGTTTGTAAGAGCCATTAAGTGACCTATACAAATAAATAAATCATTTAATTTCATAGTATTTTTAAATAAATAGCTTCACGCGGCGTCACGAACTTAAATTGCTGCTTCAATTATATTTTGATTTAATTATTTGCTGCGCATTCAGTATTTTTACTTAGGAAAGGGATTTTTAATAGTACAAAACGAAGGTTTTTTGATTAGCTGTTAAATACATTATTAAATTATCAAAGCTCAGACCAACTGAACTATCTTTGTAAACGGAAACTGAAAACTTAGATCCCGTAGGCCTCCCTTAGGTCCATTGCCGGGTGCCCCAGATGTGCACTCCGGAAGTACTTTCTGTGGCGCCGGGGGATTTAAACCACCTATATGGCCCCCATCACGCGGTTGGGTCGTATGTTATTCCCGATTTTTTTCGGGGATTACGGGTTCGGGTTTTATACCGCGTGAGTAAAGCGATCATGGAGGTCGATGGTCCTGAGCGTAGATAAGTCTGCAGCGACTTCGGAACTCAGTGGGGTAGGTACGCGGTCCCACTCCCTTTCGGCCGCCTCCTTCGCGAGCATGACCTGCTAGCAGAAGGACACGGCCACGTTCCACCTACTCCCGCTGTAGACAATGGCTTGAAGCATGGTCTCCAGCGAGAGGGTATTTACGCCCAGACCCACGACGAACCACGACCAACGTGTGGAATGCGGTGTCTTCCTCGGAGGCCTTGCGTGTTGACACTGGGGTGTGAACTCACGATAGATGCCGTGCAGATAATTACCAAAGCATCCGTGCCCGGTAGAACATTGCCCTTGAATAACTTTATAGCAGACTTGGGATGTTTTTTTTCTGCGTCTGGCAACACTATTGAACAGTCGTAAAATTTTAGCTCCTATAAATTTATTAGTGAAATAAATACAAATTACATCAGATAACTCCAATATCATCACAATAGTAGTGCAAAAATAATCATTTCAAAGAATTTTGTGTATATTAGTGTAAAAATAAGCTAAAAAGTGACGAATCAGCTGACCGTATTGTTCAATGTTATTTCACGTAAATACATAATGTTTCTCCTATAATAGGTAAAATTATTTTATTATACGTGTTTATTCATATACTCAACATTGAAAACAGGCGATCTATTTTCGTAAGTACAGAAAAGTTTTGATTTTAATTTACCGGTACCTAACATAACCTCGAACTACCTACTTGTATTTTCTAAATTGCGTTTAATTGCACTTATTTGTCGAGAATATGAATACCCGTAGCCGTAGAGCCTTATCCCGCCAGCAGGAGGAGCCCAAACTTCAGCTGGTGTTGCAGGAACTTAAATCTAAAACAGAGCTCTGTTTACAATTAGAAAAAGAAAGAGAAGAAAATGAAAACTTGTTGATAGGTGCTTTAGACGATAGTAAAAAACTAAAATCTGAACTAGCTAGGCTTCATATTAGTTATGATGAAATTGTAATGCAGCGGAACCACCTTCAATCAATAGTAGATAGGTTTCAAGAGTGCAGTGACGAGTATGAAGGGACCTTGAGGAGGACTACCTTGCTGGAACAGGAGCTACGGGATGCCCAGGGGCACATCTTACACTTGGAGTCAGCTGCCAAGCAAGTCGTAGTCCAACAAACGGATAACCTTTATAACGAGCTAATGAGTGGTACTCCGCAGTTTGTTCCTTCTGCAACAGTTCCAAACCTGGACTTGTCTACTATAGATCTTACCAATGACAGTTCATACCAACTGGACAAGCCAGTTTATTTTTGCAGCAGGAATAAACTAAAAAAATACCTAAAAATAAAGAAATTCATTTTAAAATCAAAGAAACAATTAAAATATCATAGAATCTTAATCAAAAAGTGTAAAAATGTTAACTCTAGTTTAAAATTAAGAGAACAAGCTAAATTATCTATGTTAGAACTTAAACAAAGTCATTTAAAATATTACACTGACACACAACGCTTAGAGTCACAAATAAAAAATTTGCAATTTGAATTAGAGTATGTAACTAAGAAATATGAATGGTCTCTAAAAGACTTTAATAAGTGTTCATCAAGTATAGATAAGGTACTCAAAACATCTAATTATAATACTGAGCGCCTTAATACCTTCATAAATAACCACTCATGCAATATCAATTGCACAAGTCCGTCTCAATCATTGGAGAACCAGGCTTCCCTTACAACTTGCTCACCTTCTACTTCATTAGTGTATGAATTGTGTGACAGTGTAAAAAGTAATAGTCATACTGGATATACTAGACTAGTTTTATTTAGTGATGATATTGGAACTGATTTTAGTTCTTTTCTGATACAACAATTTAATTCAAATTGTTATTCAATTATTAATAACTGTTATCCAGGTGCATCTTTAAATGAAATTATGCAAAAGATATTAGAATATAATTTTGACTCAAACAGTAAAATAATTATTTTCTGCTCAAACAGGGGTAAAATTAACAAAAATGAACTATCCCTATACTTTGACAAAATGCAAAACTTAAATGTTGAACATGTAGTAATGTTTACATTACCATACATAAAAGGTGTGCCAGACGTGGAAAATTCTCTTAGATATAAGATAAATTTACAACTCAATTTAACTAGCCAATATGATAAAAAATTCCATGTAATTGACTTTAATTCTGTTTTTAAGAGAACTGTATATAAATACAATTTGTTAACTTCTGACAGTAACTTTAACAATAACAAACATATTGTTTATGTAAACAAAGGTAGGTATTTTCTACCAAAGCATTATAAGAGACAAATAGCAAGTTTGCTATTCAATTATTTTTACACTTCAGCCAAGAACTTGGCTGACAAAACTGCTTTTATTGAGCAATGTAGATTTAGTGTTAAGACTTTGGAATCTGTTCCAAGTAATTTAAATTAAGTTCTACGACAACAGAGGCAATATTACCCTTTAGCAGACATAGTCAATTAATTGAATTAAATTTAGTTACAAATATTAATTATGTTAAAAATGCCCTCCAAATCAAACCAAATCAAAAAATGTAAATTATATCAACATAGGGCATCAAAATATTGGTTGTTTAACACATGGCAAAGAGTTAGAGTTGGAACTGTTAATGAATTCAGACAATATTGATATTTTTTGTATTACAGAACATATGCGTAAGTCGTATGAGCTCATGTTCAATTTCAGTAATCACCGGGTTGGTAGTGCATTCTGCAGGGTGACCACAGTACGGGGGGGATCTTTGATTTTATTAAATAAACAACTTAAATTTAAAGAACGGAAAGATATTGTGTCTCTTTCTCTAGAGTGTAAAGTCGAACTGTCGTGCGTGGAAATGGAGCAATTCATAGTAGTATGCGTGTATAAACCTGGAACCTCACCCTTTTGCGAATTTGAGGAACTTATTGACAAAGTTCTATATAAACTTGGTAAAACTAATAAGTACCTAATAGTATGTGGTGATTTTAATGTCGATTTACTTGTTAATACGCCTATGAGTTATAATATTTTAAATTTATTTAAATCACACAATCTTACAAACTTATTTTTGGAGCCTACTAGATATTGTAATACAATAGCCACTTGCCTGGATAATATATACAGCGATATGTTGCCAGAAAGTAAAAGTATTATAAAAAAGCTAGATTCAGACCATTGTGGGCAAATAGCATCTTTTAAAATCACTAAAGAAAAAGTTATAAAACGTAAAATATTATGTAGACCAATAACTGGTGACCGCTTGGAACGTATGAGGGTTGGACTTTGCAATAAAATTCCATTCTTAGACACTGGCTTAGATCCAAATGTAATGTATAAATTATTTTTTGATTCTTTTTACAACGAGTTCAACTCCATATTCAAGTCTAAGGAGGTCATGATTAGTGATAGTCCTACTTTCAGTGAATGGGCCACTGAGGGTATACACAAAAGTAGACAAAAACTTTATGAACTATACTCAGAAAGACAGCTTAATAGATCAGTTGAATTTCTAGATTATGTTAAAACTTATTCAAAAATGTTTAAAGCAGATTGTTTAGCAGCTAAATCAAAATATATAAGTGATAAAATTCTCAATAGTGCAGACAAAGTTAAATCTACTTGGAAAATTATAAACGCGGAAAGAGGTCAACAAAAATTAAATGATAATCATTTTAAACTTAATATAAATGGTAAAATAACTACATCAGACTTCGAGGTCGCTAACGAATTTGAAAATTTTTTCTCCCGAATTCCTGTAGATTTGACAAAAACCCTAGGCTCTTCAACCCCCATTGCAGAATCTTTGTTAAAAGCAAACGTTCCTTGTTGTAACGTTATATTTAAATTCAGTAAAGTTAACATAAACACTATCTTAAAAACTTTTAAATCTTTAAATATCAAGAAAACAGCTGACCTCTGGGGCATCTCTGTGTATTTAGTAAATTCTTTTATTGAAATGGTTGCTCCTGAACTAGTAATAATATTTAATAATTGTGTTGATAGTGGTGTGTTCCCTGATTTAATGAAATCTAGTAAATTAATTCCCCTGTTTAAATCGGGTAGTACTTCAGATCCGTCCAATTTCCGTCCCATTTCTGTACTACCTACATTTAGTAAAATTTTTGAAAAAATTATGCTTAATCAAATGCAAAATCACTTTAACGTTAATAAACTATTACATACAAAACAATTCGGTTTCACTCGTGGTCGGTCCACCACTGATGCCGGAATTAAATTATTAGAGTGTATATACAGGGCCTGGGATGAGTCATATGATGCTTATGGTGTATTCTGTGACTTATCTAAGGCCTTCGATTGCGTTCAGCACCAGACTTTAATTAAGAAACTTGATCATTACGGAATCCGGGGGACGGCCTTGAATTTCGTCAATTCTTACTTAAGTGATAGGGTCCAGAAAGTAGTGATCAATGGTAAACAGTCACCTGGTTCTCCTGTAGCAATGGGGGTACCGCAGGGTTCAATTTTGGGACCTTTTCTTTTTCTAGTATATATTAATGATCTCCCTCACCTCATAAGAGACGACCACGAGGTAGTTTTGTTTGCTGATGACACTTCTTTAATATTTAAAGTTAAACGTGGACAGCGCGAACTTGACGATGTAAACATTGCCCTCTCTAGGATAGTCCACTGGTTTTGTGCTAATAATTTATTATTAAATGAAAATAAAACTAAATGTGTAAGATTCACCTTACCTAATGTAAGACTTGTTAAAACCAGTGTTAAGGTTAGGGATGATATAATAGAATTGGTCGATGACACTGTCTTCCTGGGCATAACGTTAGACTCCAAATTGCAATGGGGGCCTCATATCGGGAAAATTTCGGCCAGGCTTAGTTCAGCAGCCTATGCTGTCAAAAAGATCCGACAACTTACAGACATTAAAACGGCGCGTCTTGTCTACTTCAGCTACTTCCACAGTATCATGACATATGGCATACTACTGTGGGGTAACGCTGCCGATATTGAATGCATCTTTGTGTTGCAGAAGAGGGCTATCCGGACTATCTATGGAATGGGGTCTCGGGAGTCATTAAGAGATAAGTTTAAGCATATTAACATCCTTACAGTGTATTCACAGTATATTTATGAAATTTTATTGTATACCCACAAGAACAAAAGTAAATTTGTGAAAAATAGTGATAATCATAATCTAAACTTAAGAAATAAGGATAAACTGGCTGTTCCTAAATTTAGGCTTCATAAAGTGAGTAATTCTTTTGCGGGGAACTTTATTCGAATGTACAATACATTGCCAACCGAAATAGCAAATTTATCTGTCAATAAATTTAAAAAACTAATAAAAAGTAAATTGTGCCATAAAGCTTATTATAGTATTAATGATTTCTTAGATGACAAGGCGGCCTGGTTGTAACAACGTAACGAATTGCTCCTTTCTAAATAACTCTGTATTAGATTTAAGATGAAATATTTTGAAAAAAGCCGAGCTGAGTTTCTTGAGGGCTCTTCTCAGTCTCGTTGCATTTTGGAACCCTCGGTAGAGTCACACCAACTTCTGACGAATCTAAATAATTTTCTGAAAATTTCAAAGATAATAAACGTTATTTTATTTTATTTTATTTTATTTTTATTTTATGCAAAGGGATTTTTAAAATTCTAAACCGGAATCGGATGGAAATTATTTTACAGAAGAAATTTCAACAGAAGAATCCGTACCAGAAGTAGAGAAGATCTGCAGTACTCCAGAGAAGGAGACAGCGGAAGATAGAGTCAAGAGTGAACACCACAATAAGAAGACTAGTAAGTATTTTATTTTGCCAATGACCTGTATAATCTAGTGGTTCTAAAGCTGACTGGACTCGGATGTTGTCTTCGAATGCCACCCATGACAAACCTTGTGTAATATTCGGAAATTTATTTAATAAGATGACATCTTGATTTACTTGTATAAATTTATAACATTTTATGATGTACTTGATATGGTAAGATTATGTATCCAGAAATTTTGGTCTCGATTAAAATATGGTGAATCTATAAATTACTGCTGTAACATCTGATGTAACCCATTGTATTGTGTAACCATGTTTGCAATGATTTATCTATACTACTATTATAAAGAGGAAAGATTTGTATTTTTGTTTGTAATGAATAAACTCAAAAACTACTGTGCCGATTTCAAAAATTCTTTCACCATTGGAAAGCTACATTCACACCGAGGAACATAGGCTACTTTTTATCCCGGTATTGTGTTCCCACGGGAACCGGGAAATCACGCGGGCGGAGCTGCGGCGATCAGCTAGTAAATAAATAAAATAAAATGTCAAAATCTGTATGAGCGTGGATCAACAGTAGTATTACTATCAAACGAGGTTGGAACCTTCCTTTCTTATTAGCAAAATCAGGAAGTAATAATTATACACGTCTTTGTCCCCACCCGAAGGTGTAGCAAAGGCTTTTAATACGTCCAGTATTTTTGACAGTCTCTTTTTTCTACGTAATAGAGGGTAAGCTTGTTGTCGTCACCGGGCAATTTAGATAATTTGTCAGGGTGAGGACGTTGACAAGGCCCCTTAGCACTCTTGGGTTAGCACTTTTGAATCATAAGCCGAAAGAATCATAAATATAATATATCTAGGTGGTCGTGAGCTCGTGACACAATCAGCGGAGAAACTAAAGGATCACGTCGGTAACTCGTTAAAGGTCCCAACTGTCAAACTGGAAAGAGTAGACGATAAAACGAGTCGTCTGTATAAAGTGTTTATAAAATATACGACAAGAGACAACTGTACACCAACTAAAGTAATATACCATAAAGATGTGACTTTGAAACAGGCTAAAGTGAAGCTTAAAAAAATTCATGATGTCATAACGCCTAAAGATAAAAACGCGGTAATGATAGTTAAAAAAGATAGTATTAATAATAAAGTTCACGAGTGTCACAAGTGTGATAAGAGTTTTAAAAGGAAATACTGTTTAACGCTTCATTTGGCGACAGTGCATTGCAGGAAAAAACCTCACAAGTGTATAATCTGTGGCAGAGATTTTGCTATAAAAAGTCTTTTAAATAAACACATTCGTGCTCACAACGGGCAATATCAGTGCAGTATATGTAATAAATGTTTGAGTTCTAGAAAACAACTGGAACTCCATATGCATATACATAATGATGTCAAGCCGTTTGCGTGCGATATATGTCATAAAAGCTTTAGGAGGGATGAATGCTTGAAACGTCATTTAAGGGCCCAGATCGTGAAAATCACCGAAAAGAGTGTTACGATTTTTCATATTTAACCTATTTACATATGATTAATAACAACGATAATTTGTATATATTAAAATGAAAGACCAAAAATGATGTTAGTGCTAATTTTAACTCTTAAAACCCTGTAGTTGTTATATAATAAACGTCAACAAACGCACAAAATTGAGAAAAAATTCGAAAACCTGCCTTCGTATTTTTCAGATTTAACCCAATAAATCAACACAAATTGATAAAAAGAAACACTTTTTGAACACTGAAAAAGCCAATAAATATAACCATGTACTTTTTTTTGTACCTTTACAAACAAAGACTTCCCCTTTTAAAGCCCTAAAATCTAGATATGTTTTACGTAAATTCTCCATAGAAAAATGTATGCAAATTCAAACGCGTCCCGATAGAACGATCGTCGCAACTAATCGCCAGTGCGCCATAGAATTTCAAAGTGACTCCACGCGTGTCGGATGCTACAGCAAAATTACGTGTTGTGAATTTGTGTTTTTTGTGAAAAACTGTAAGTACAATATTTTTATAACTAATTTACTTTCAGTAAATAGAAAGTACCGATATAATGAAAGTCTGAAAGAAAACCATGATGGAACTAGATATAAATCGTAAGAAATACAAAATTATTTACTTTGTTGCGTAGGTCATTTTATGAACCTTGTAAAGTAGGTATCAATTCAGGCTTGAAACAATCAAAGCCCTGCCCACCTTATTTTCTCGAGATATGAACTGGCGGGGTATATAGTTCTCTGCACGACATACATAGATTTTTCAACATGATAAAGGCAATAGGTATCATAAACGTAATTGGTAATCGCGGGTCTCTTTTCGCAGGATAATTTGCTGAGTGCCATGCCAGCGAAAAGAAAATTTAGTACGCATTATAAAAACGTGAAAGCCAAAAGATCTCGGAATAAAATGTAAGTTCCTCCCTACTTATTTATTTACCTGCCTACTTGACTACGTCTTGTCCTAAATACCTAGAAAAAATTTACTAGATTTGTGTTAGTGTCAAGTAAAAATCCTAGTTTTATTACTTTTATTTGTGTGTATGCTTATCATGTCTTAGTAGTAATAATAATATAATCTATTTGCATTTTGAACAGGGTAGGTACATTACAAAGCAAATAGGTACAATGATTTAGATCGCCTGATTCAGACATATACCTACAACAGCATGTAAATATTGATTTGACATGTAATTAGATAGGTACACAATTAGGTATGTCAGTCTAAGAAGAAAAATTACAATGTCCAGTAGGTAATAATTACGTAATTTCAATATCTATATAAGTAATAAAGTCAATTTCTATAGGAACAATTTTCATAATAATAAATTTTATTACATAATATAGTATTAGTTTTCATATATTTATGTATTTCAAAGCAATGAGTTTGCTTACACTATTATTAGTTACAGTATTATTAGTTTTCATGTTCATCATGTCTAAATATGTGGAAGTGGAAGTAGGTATGTTTCCTATCAGAAATTGCACGGGCGCGCGCGCGCCGTGCCTGGCGTAGGGTTGTACAAAAATTACAAAATAAATAAAAAGTGGATATTGATGAATAATATTTCCAGTACTGAAAATGAAGAAAACCTTCAGGCCGAGACTCCGAGCAACACTGCTACGCGCTGTATAGAGGTAAGTTGTTATACGTAATTCTTGTAGACTTGTTACATAAATAAACAAACTAGCTAGTGATGGGCGAAGACAAAATCTCAGTACCTACAGTTTTTTTTTGCAATATTTATTATTTTCATTGTGAGACAAACACATACTTCTCAATTACTTTCTCAAAAGAAAATTCACGTTCAAATCTCGTATTTTACCAAAATCAAGAATTTTTTTTGTAAAATATTATCTTTTACGCGACTGGTGTACGTATGTATGTATGTATACTAAGTAATATATCTTTGTGGCACGATAAGTTCAAAATTATTGAACCGATTTTAATGTTTTTAGTATCATTAGAATTGTCTTCTAAGCCCGAGTGACATAGAATAAGTGACGCCATAAAAAACCAATACGTATAGCGTAAAGGAAATTTATAATTTCTGTTCATCACGAACATAATATTGTATGAATTCTTTTGCACTTTTATATTTGTCTTCGTCAGTTATGAATATAAATAAATAAACAATAAAAATGTTAAAACCCGACAGATTAAAAAATGAAAATGTGTAATAAAAATAAATAACAACACCATTGTAATATAGCGTATTTAGCAGTCGGGGCCTATTTCTAAAGAAATATTTAGCTAGTCAGGAATATCTTCGAGCCTGTGAGGATTTCAATGGGTCTCAACTGTTGAATTCGATTTATTACAATAGTGTTCTTATTTATTTTTATGTAACATAATTCAAGACCGTAGACTTGTTTTCTTTTTACCTTTTGAGTTTTTATGCATATAGTCGGATTTATTAAATTTATGACGTGATAACGTCTTATAAATCGATGAACACCGGCAACACGCACAAAAAAGTGTCACATTATGTCACGCTAGGGTCAAGCGAGAGCGCAGTACAAGCGATGGAGAATAATATTATGACGTTATCCGATAAAATTATCGTCCTAAACCGACTTTACAAGCAACCAGTTTTTTATTATGTTTATTTATTCACTTTCATAATTGACGAAGACTGATAAAAACGTTTAAGATTTTGATCTAGTGTTCTGTGTTTCAAAGATGTATTCTAAGGGAGTTCTTAGCTATGTTTGAAGAAATTTGGCCCAAACCTTTTGAATTATTTTTTATAATAAAAATCAAGCCATTATCTTTCTTTACAGGAACTAGTTATTGACAACCGTCAAGAGGGAAGTGGAAGTTGGGCGTAGAGTAGTGGATATTTCTTTTTTTTTTAAAGCTCTTCAGGCCATAGGGGACCACGGTCCAATGGATTGTAAGTTAAGTTACCTCAGTATAAAAGGTGAAGTAAAAGTTGGTCTGGACTCAAAACTCATCATAAAATGTAGTATGTGTAATATGAAATTTACTGTGTGTTTGGTTGAAAAGAAAGAAGATAGCATGGAAGTGAATCATCAAATTGTGTCTGGTATCATATCATCTGGTGGGAGCTACTCTCAGTTAAAAACATTAAGTGCCGCAGTAGCCCTACCAATCATGTCACCTTCATTGTACAATGAAATTAATAATACGGTTTGCGATTGGTGGGAAAAGACAGCAGCACATTCCATGGCAGAAGCTGTCAAGGAAGAAGCGGAGTACGCAGTGTCTATAGGTAGTGTTGATAAAAATGGTACACCATTAATATCTGTTGCTGTTGACGGTTGTTGGAGCAAGAGATCTTATGGTAAGAATTTTTCCGCCTTATCCGGCGCAGCTGCGATAATTGGCATTAAAACTAATAAAGTATTGTTTTTTGGAGTTAAAAATAAATACTGCGTAGTCTGTGCACGAGCCGCAAAGAACAACAGTCAGCCCCCGGAACACCATTGTTTCAAGAATTATTCAGGATCATCTACCGGGATAGAATCGACCATAATAGTTGAGGGGTTTAAACGTTCCTTTGTTGATCACGGTGTAATTTATAATAAATTTGTAGCAGACGGCGATTCCAGTACTTATAAAAAAATATTAGATTCACGTCCGTACGATAATTTAATAGTAGAGAAAATTGAATGCAAAAATCATCTTTTACGAAACTACTGCAATAGCTTGGAGAAATTGTCGAAAGACACTAAGTATCCTTGCGAGTTGCGGAAATTCCTAAAAGAAAGGTATTTGCGTTTAAGAACGGGTGTAAAATGCGCGATTAAATATTGGGGGGATCAAAATCAGTCACTCGAAGAAAAAATAAAAAATCTTAGTGAAGATATTCTAAATGGTCCACAACACGTATTTGGTAATCACCAACATTGCAAGGAGTATTTTTGTAGACCTGACACTCGTCGAATAGAACCTGTTGGGTTACTTCCAGCAATTGTTGGATGCGGATTAATGGACGCGGTAGAAATTTTAAGTAAAAGACTGTCATATCATTCTAGAAGTTTAATTCATAATTGCACAAGTAATATAGTTGAAAGTTTTAACGGAGTAATTGCCAAATTAGTTGGGGGTAAGCGTGTAAATTATTCTTCCCGTGGTTCTTATGCGGGCCGATGCGCAGCTGCTGTTGTGTCTTTTAATACGGGATCGATTCATAGTAAAACTCATGAAGTCATATTTAAATCTAGTCCTAATCCTTTGATCGCGAAAGTGGAAAATAGTAATCGTAGAAACCGTTTAATTGCTAAACCTAAATTAAGATTGAAAAAAAGCCACAGCGCTGTATCGAAAGACGCTCACTATGGACCAAACTGCGAAAAACCTGATCTGAGTCCAGAATTATATGAGAAAGCCAAGTCATCTTTTTTAGTTGATTTAAAGTTGTCTTGTGCTGAAAGAGAGGAGCTTGAAAGGTCGACCCATTTGCAAAGAAGTAGTGCTGAGTGGATGAGTACAAGGAGAAAATTACTAACCTCATCATCGTTCGGGGAAGTTTGTAAAAAACGAGAGAGCACAAGTTGTGCTGCTCTTGTTTGTAAAATCGTTTATGGTAGTAATATCTCCAGTTTGCCTGCTGTACGGTACGGTATCGAAAACGAAGAAACTGCAATTAGACAGTTAGAAATTCAAGAGAATATTAGTATACAAGGTTGCGGTTTGTTCGTCGACGATCAATATGAATTTCTTGGTACTACACCAGATGGCATTTATGCAAACGGTTTAATTGAAATTAAGTGCCCACATTCTTTAGCTGGCATGACTCTTGATGAAGCAATGGCCAAACATACCTTTTGGGTTACGGACAAGGCTTCCAAGGGTTATGTCATAAATAAAAATCATTACTGGTATTTCCAAATTCAGGGACAGCTACATATAACTAAAAGAAACGTTTGCATGCTTGGCATCTGGTTTGGTGCTACTGTACCTATGAAAGTTTATATTATAGAAAAGGACGACAAATTTTGGAAGGAGAAAATGGAGATGAAATTAGTTAGATTTTATTACGATTGCCTCCTTCCAGAATTAGTTGATCCTCGGCAGTCACGAAGCATGCCTATTCGTGACCCGCCCAATGTCATAGAGGCTATGAAAGAGAGGAAAGAAAGAGCTTTACGTGTTTTGAAAGAGAAGAACGTCTAATGATTTTGAAAGAGACTGAGGTAACTTAACTACCCAGCCGGTCGATTCACGTAAACACGCCAGTTCAAAAGTCGTTTTAACTTAGAAACTTAGAAATCGCCTTTTGGTTTTCTGTTTTTAACGCACTTACTTATCTAGTCTTGGATTGTCATAAATCTTCCAATAGCTCAATTTCTATACAATTCCTATACGATTTTGAAGAGTTACCTGGTGTAAACCCAAGGTCCGATCCTAATGAAATTAAAATGTGACCACACGGGATCACCAGCTTTCAAATAAAAAAAAAAATCATCAAAATCGGTTCAAATAATACAGCGAATTGAGAATCTTCTTCTTTTTTTAAGTCGGTTAAAAAGTGTGCGAAGTGACATTTTTAAGTCACTACGCTACGGTTTTTATTACGTGAATCGGGCAGCTGGTAACATTTTCATTCTGATAGGTTTTGCAATAGCAATTGATTTTATCATCAAATTAGTAGAAATCAGAATTTGATCAGTAATCATTAAAATGAAAAAAACATTAGAAACTCTTAAACTCATATTTTGTTATTGTTTACTTTCGTTTAATTAAGTATATGAATAATTTATAAATTTCATGTTTGTTTATAACTAATTTTTGTACAACCCTAGCACGCTTTTTAGGTGGCGACTCATATTTTATTTACTTTTAATTATATGAACCATTTTTATACTTGTGTATATATAAATGAATATTGACAATTTTTTGTACAACCCTAGAAGATTTTTTAGATTGCGAGGTGATCGTAAGCAAAAAGTATTTGAGTTTACGCAATAGGCACATTTCCTTGCGTAGATATAAACACTAGCGAGGAAAGGCGTGATGTTATTTCGACCGTACTTCCTACTGAATTTGCAATTATTTTATTGAATGAAAATTTTACGAAATAAGAATAAACTTTGGTAGTAAAATTACAAATAAATACATAGGTACTCGTAGTTGGAATTTTAGGTAAGTAGAATACAAAAAGGTCAGTCCGGACCTGCTCTTGATTGTTTATTATAAATAGAAAATCATAAAAATTGTGTCTCAAACTACTCTTATTTATTTATCTAGTAATTAGGATCATTTTATAACGAAAACTACTCTTGGAATATTTTACAAATAGGCAGTCGTTTATTTCCAATAATTCAACATTCATTTTATGCTGTAAATATTCAACTTCAATAACAATAACTCAACGTGGAACGTTTGTCGCAAAACATTTTCAAAATCGCGCTCTCTGGGTCATTCACCCGCCCGTCGGATGATTCGGGCAACAATAGCGCTGCTGTCGCTCAAAATCGACTTTATCCGTGCGCGGTCTAGGCCCTTAATGAAAGCACACACTGATGAGAGGCCGTATCAATGTGCAGAGTGTAGTAAAGGCTTTGTTACAAGTGGTCATTTAAAACAACACATGAAGTGTCACATACCGAATAAAACTGTTTATAACTGTAATTATTGCGATGAAATGTTTTATAGAAAAGACACTTTAAATAAACATATACGTACACACACTGGTGAGAAAGCTTACCACTGTGATTTGTGTGATAAGGGGTTTGACGATAAAACTTCTTGGACTGTTCATATGCGTGTACACACTGGCGAAAAACCCTTCAGCTGCGACGTATATGGGAGGAATTTTCACGATAAATCAATTCTGATGAAACACGCCACAACTCACTTAACTGAAAGATTATTTCAGTGCGATATTTGTAAGAAATACTTCGTAACAAAAGAACGTGTACGATTACATCTGTCAACACATTATACGGTTGCTAATTCAAATCAATGCGAATTTTGTAAGAAACAGTTTAAAACAAGAAAAATACTTTAAATGCATTTGAATGTACACAGTGGTAAATATCAGTGTAGCGTTTGTAGGAAATGTTTTAGCCGTAAAACTAGCTTAGATAGTCACATGCACATACACGACGACTTGAAACCATTTCAATGTGACCAATGTGAGAAGTGTGACATCACATTAGGAAAACGCACAGTAACATAAGACCGTATCCGTGCACTTTTTGTGAAAAGAGGTTTGTGATTAGCAGTCATCTCAAACAACACTTGCGTTCTCACACTGGTGATAGACCTTATAAATGTGAACTTTGTAACAAATATTCCAGCTATAAACACAATCATGACAGAGAGGACATATTGTATGAATGTAAAATATGTAATAGATATTATAAGTTTCGGAGTTTGAAAGCTCACATAATACAAAACCATTCCGATTTCCAATATAAGTGCGAAGTTTGTAGTAAAGGATACACCACTGCTCACCAATTAGCTGTACACACCCGTAGACATACAGGTGAAAGACCGTTTCAGTGTGATGTTTGTCAGAAATGTTTTCGCCTATAGTCTGAATTAGGAAAACATATCAACGTGCATAATATAATAAAAGCAAACCAATGTCATGTTTGTAGAAAGCACTACAGTCGTTCCGATAAATTACAACGGCATATCCGTATGATACATAAAGGCGAAAAGCCACATAAATGCGATATATGCTAAGAAAGTTTTCGTTATAAATTGAACTTAAATCGTCATATATGTTTAAGGAACAAATATAAATATATTGTATGAATGTGAAATTTGTAAGAAGTTGTTTAACAGAAAGAATTTATACAAATGGCATTGCATGTTGAAACACACCGGCGAAAAGCCTTATAAGTGCGATGTATGTAAGAAATCTTTCGCATTGTGAGTTTCAATGACTAACCATATTCGCAGTCATGCCAAATAATTGTGGTAATCCCTGGGGTAATCCTTCTTAGTGCGTATTTTTCTTAGTCTGTTCATGGATATGAGTAAGGCATTTGATTTTGTAGATTGTTCTAGACTCCTAAAAAAGCTAGAGAGGTATTGAGTCAGAGGTAATGCTCCTACCCTCATAAAAAGTTACTAGACAGACAGGACACAGGTCACTACTTTAAGTAAAGTCTGTGTTAAATCAAAAACTGAAGAAAAATATGTCTCCAATCAGAGGGCAACTAAATACCGTGTGCCACAAGGCAGTATTTTGGGACCACTTTTGTTCCTCGTCAATATAAATAATATGCCGAAAGTTACACGTCACTCAATGGTCTTGTTTGCTGATGACAGCACCATACTTTTTAGCGCAGATAATAATCAAGCAATGGAAATTGATATAAATGAGTGCCTTAGAACAATAATTAACTGGTTAGACGCAAATAATTTAACATTAAACTTTGACAAAACTAAAATTATGACATTCGAACAAAGGACTAATCATATTAAACCTAATATAAGATACGACACTAAAATAATTGACGAAACAGATGCCACAAAGTTTTTAGGCATTGAACTGGACCGAGATATGTCCTGGAAAACTCATACCGAGAGAGTCTGTAAACGGCTGTGTCAATATTCGTATGCGTTGTACAACCTAGCCAATATTGTAAACCAATCTACTGCACTTACCGCGTATCATGCTTTTGTAACATCATCTTTACGATATGGTGTCATATTTTGGGGAAATTCTACTAACACAGAGATGGTATTTAAAGCGCAAAAAAGATGTGTTCGAGCTATATGTGGCATAAGAACTACTGATAGCTGTAAACCCTATTTTCTTAGTCTTGGTATTTTAACATTGCCTTCTTTGTGCATATTTGAGGTGGCATCATTCATAAAAAATAATTTTCGTCTATTCGATAGGTACTCTGAATAGCTAAATAAAATATTTAACATAAAAAAACAATATTTAATAAAAAAATTCTTGAAATGGCACCTAAATAAAATATACAATTTGCCTAAATCGATTCTTGAAATCTCAAGTTTTTATTTTATTTTATATATTTAATTAAAATTTTAATAAATAAGGTGTATCATACAATAAAGGAATATCTTGAAGATAAAACTTTAAATTAAAATTAGATAGGTACATTAATTGACAAACGTATGTATATGGTCAATTAGAATTGACATTGTAATCTATATATATAATACGCCGGTGAAGCCGCTTCTCCTCCTAAACTAAGAGTCGCACAGTCAAGTGTGGCACACCGTTGGAAATGTCGTGGTCTCAAGTGGTGCGATAAGATTAGAAATTTAACAAAAAGTAAAAAAAAAAAACATTATTACTTGCGCAGTTTGCGCTAAGGGTTGCTAGTTTAAAATATTATAACTAGTAGTTCTGTGAACCGTAGACTTCGAGAGCTTTGTTTTTTTGTTTGCGTTGTCTTTCATTTTTCATCCAATCCAAAAAATATAATTCACATGTTATTCATTGTAAGCAAGGAGTGTGTGTGTAAAGTTTCATGAAAATCGGTTGATAAATACGGCCGCAAACATGATCTGACGGAACCCGTAGATGTAGAGATGTAGAGATGTAGAGGTACAGACGAAAGAAATTCTCCCCAGTCTGCAAGTTGAAACGGAGACTTTGGTCGCTTCGCTCCCTCAGTCAATTATATTTGTGACTTATGGTAATCTATACATAGTATAAAACAAAGTCGGTTTTCCTGTCTGTCTGTCCCTATGTATGCTTAGATCTTTAAAACTACGCAACGGATTTTGATGCGGTTTTTTTAATAAATAGAGTGATTCAACAGAAAGGTTTTAATGTATAATACATGTATAACATACTAGAGTAATACCGATTATTTTAGAGGTTTCTAATGTAATGTCGTAAATAAACACATTTTTTTTTGCGCTTTCATTGCAAACGCTGACGAAACCCTACGAGTACACCATAGAAAGGTCTACAAAAAAGTCCGCGATAGTATATGTCTATAGATAACTCACAGTAACCATTTTTATCTTTTATAAATGACAAAAAAATAATGTGTCATTTGCCAAGCTATTTTTACCAATGCAGTATTATTCCTTATCTAATTGAATACTTTACATACGTTGTGCATTTAATGTAGACCAAAATTGCCATTCAAACCATATAATTTGAACGAATGACTTAAGATATATCTCGTGATGGAAAAAAAATACGAGCGCGGCGACGCAGCCGGGCTGTGGCCAATGACGGCAGTGAACACACAGAGATTTTAAGCAATGCAGCATAAATCCTTATCCAATTAAGTACCTTAAATACATTTTGCTTTTAATATAGATCAATATGGCCCTTTACAGCATGTAATTTAAATGAATATTTTCGAAGATATTACAGATTAATAGGTTATATCATAGGCTTTTTCATTAAAAACTCATTTTCATTCATTCAATTCATTCGACATTTTTTTCGAAATTCATAGTAGGTACCTTGGTTGGATAGGAATTAGAATAAAACAATAGAATTATAGCCAAAAAGCGGTTTAAAGTAATGTAGGTTCAAAAAAGAACTGAATAGGATAGGTATAAGTCATATCTGAAAGACGTCATCGTTCAAACATAGGTCGTAGTACAGGGAATGCCGAAAGAGCACGTTCAGCTAGAGACGAAGATTCGTCAAGGGAATGTGAGGCTCGGCTCAGCCAGCTTCGGGCTAGATATAGAGCTGAAGGAGTAAGAGAATCCTCAGTTGAGCGTGAGCCTCGCTGCAGCCAACATCGGGAAAGTCATAGTGTTCGGAGAGCCAGAGAATCGTCTGCCGAGCTTGAGGCTCGCCTCAGCCAGGATAGCGGTAGGCATCGAATACAGAGAGCCAGAACTAA
The DNA here is from genome assembly GCA_963556515.1 of Nudaria mundana. Lineage (NCBI taxonomy): Eukaryota > Metazoa > Arthropoda > Insecta > Lepidoptera > Erebidae > Nudaria > Nudaria mundana. The sequence goes on from OY748314.1 coordinate 467,156, forward strand.
TTCGTGGGTAAAACAATTTTTAAATGTAAGTATTAATGACCGGGCGTGGGTCCAAGCGTCTCTTCCAGTTCGCTTGGGCGGGCTAGGTATTCGTAGAGTCACAGATGTCAGTCCACCAGCATTTCTGTCGTCGATCCATAGCACCGAAGAATTAGTCAGGAAAATTTTGTCAAATACACTGATTGATTCCGAGGTGCGATGCAAGACCGATGCCATAAATGCTTTGAGGATGTCTTGCCCCGACACTGACCTGCCCTGACGCCTAGGCTCACAGCGACTGTGGGATTCACAGCTCTGTAAATTGAGAATTAATACACTAATTTACACTTCTGTCAATATTTCAGAGCGTGCACGCCTACTAGCTGTTGGAGAATGGGAGTCAGGGTTATGGATCCAGGCGCTCCCATCGCCCAACATCGGTACAATGTTGGACGACACAACCTTCCGCATTGCCACTTGCCTTCGGCTGGGTACACCTTGTGTATCCCCTCATCATTGCACCTGTGGAGTAGCCGTCGATAATCTGGGACACCATGGCCTTTCTTGTAGCAGAAGCGCAGGTCGTATACCTCGGCACGCTATTCTAAACGACATAATTCGTAGGGCTTTTTCCACCGCAGGTCTTCCGGCCGTACGTGAACCAAATGGTTTAGCACGAAGCGATGGAAAATGTCGTTGCTACCGTGGAAGATGGGAAGACCTTTGGTGTGGGAAGCTACATGCGTTGACACCTTAGCACCTTCACACCTTCCAAGCACATCCGGATGTGCCGGCGCTGCTGCTGCATCAGCTGAAGGCCTCAAACGGCGTAAATATGCTAAACTAGCAGGTGATTACATATTTGAGCCGTTTGGGGTTGAGACACTGGGGTCATGGGGTCAGAGTGCTCGCCGCCGCGTATAGAGACATTGCTAAACGCCTAATCGATGCTTCTCAGGACCAAAAGGCTGGCTATTTTCTGGTCCAAAGAATAAGTATCGCCATCCAACGTGGCAACACAGCCAGCATTCTGGGAACCTTCCCAGTCGGCAATGACGCGGAGGAGTTTTTTAAACGATATTTTGTAATGTAAATATTTTTAGTCTATAATTATGTATATTTTGTATATTGTAATTCTTATTGTAAATAAATTTATTATTGTAATCTTTGTAACACTATTTTTTGGGTCTCCTGCTTATTTCTGTTGCCTCACAGTTATTATTTGTACATTGCATGCCTAAATAGGTAGGACATGTTCCTTGTACATCAAATAGCACCTAAGATGTATTTATGTAACATGTTCAGCAATAAAATTATTGATTGATTGATTGCGTGTCCGGGACGTCCGACAATGGATGGATAAATAAATAAATAAATAAATAAATATTTTTGGACATTCTCACACAACGTCATCTAGCCCAAATTAAGCTAATATAAGCTTGTGTTATGGGATTTAGACAACTGATAAACATACTTATATATTTCTAAATACATACTTAACAAAACAATGGTAAGTAAAATGTTTTAAGAAAAAACTTTTTAAAATTATATAATAGCATTAAGACAACAGCCAGTGTAGCAGTGTTCTCTCTGAGACAGTCTTGATAATGCCTCGTTTAGAGGCTAAACAATTGTCGACGTTTTGTTGTCTTTTTAATTCTGCGAAAAATTAATGCTATTATATAATTTTAAAAAGTTTTTTCTTAAAACATTTTACTTACCATTGTTTTGTCATGGATTTTCGCCAAGTAACGCCTGTTTCTATCCAACATACTTAACATACATAGAAAATACCCAAACTCCGAAACAAACATTTGTGGATCACACAAATAATTCGATTCGACCCGGAATCGAACCTGGGACCTCAGGGGCGGCAGTCGCATACTCATACCACTGAGCCACCGAGGCAGTCCGAGGATGGATGTTTGTTACTTTTTCTGGCGAAAACGTAGAACGAATGAAACTTTCCAATAATATAGCTCAACGTTTAAAAAACATAATGTTAAACTATTGGTTATGCATGTACTTAGAGCGCTTTTACTGTCTAGCGTTTTCCTACCAGCGCAGCGTGTGGATCTCGCCCGCAATACGTGTCGATGTTAATATCAAATTTCATACAATAATGAAATGCGTGTTGGCACTTTTTTTTAAATAGGTTTTATATTCTTAATAATTTATCTATTACACCTATTATAATGTATAATATTTATGGAAATAAATATCAAAAAAGATTAATTTTAACATACTTACATACATACATAATATCACGCCTCTCTCCCAGTGGGGTAGGCAGAGACGCTTCCTCAACTTTCATTAATGTCTTCACGCATGCTCGCCGGTTGCTGGTACCTAAACCTGGCCTTTATTTAGGACATCTGCGATTTGGTCGCAGTATGTTCGACTTGGTCGACCCTTACAAGCATGTCCATTCACACTGGCTTCATGTATCAATCAGTCATCCATCCTCTCTACATGTCCGAACCATCTCAGCTTCCCTTTTTCCACCTTGGTTCCTACATCTTCTGACATACCACAACGTTCTCTTAATATGGGAGACGTCTCAGGGAGTCTAATAAAAGTTCAATGCGTACTTCTTGTTCACCTTTAATATGCACAATTCAGGGTACGTGCCTGGTTAGGCTTCACGTAACAGTGGATCGAGTGTTAACACTATCTTAACAATACGTGGTTACAAGATATTACAACCCGCGGATATATATATAGGTGAGGGTCTAGTATAGACCCCTAACACAAAGTCACAGACTGTAACTCTACTGTAATACACAATGGCTGACGCCGTGTTCGTTTTTTCTTCCTAGGCCAATTTTAATTTTGTAATAAAATAAATGATTAAATTAAATTAAATCCATGAATATAAGTTAAACTAATCTTTTAATTTTATAAATACGAGTATTACTGGCAATTACAATTATAAATACGAGTATTACTGGCAACTACAATTATAATTACAATTATAAATACGAGTATTACTGGCAATTACAATTATAATTACAATTAGAAATAAGAGTATTACTGGCAATTACAATTATAATTACAAATATAAATACGAGTAGTACTGGCAATTACAATTATAATTACAATTAGAAATAAGAGTATTACTGGCAATTACAATTATAATTACAAATATAAATACGAGTATTACTGGCAATTACAATTATAATTAATCTATTGTAATAAATCTGTAGAAATGAAGATTCTGTACATTGAAAATATACAAAAAATAAATGGTGGGGGGGGGGGGGGGGGGGTGTTACTAGACCGACACGGAACCCAAAAGTGTGATTAAAAAAATTTTTGTCTGTCTGTTTGTTCAGGCATCACGCAAAAACTACCGGTTGGATTACGATGAAGGATAGGAAAGGTATATACAATAAAAAACAAACTTAATTTTGCGGTTCGATCCCTAGACCCGATTACTGTACCAATCGCAAATAATAAGTTTGTCGTAGGTTACGTCACCCGCAGTGGAGCACTAAGGGGCGCTGCACACGCCTAATATACTATAATATTTTATCTTAAAATACAATATCGCTCAACAGCTATACATAACAAATCAGTAACTGGTGATCAAGAAGGCTATAACATGCAGGCGGCGCTGCGGGCAACAGCTAGTTTTGTAATATAATTATGGCGTATAATTCCACTTACACGAAATCAAGTCTTTGTCTCGGAAGCAGTAGACAGAGCCGTTTAATAAGCCCCCAGGTACTAGTTCCTAGGAAACATATTGTCGGTTTCGGTTTGCCACTTTAGGAAGCATATTGTCGGTTTCGCCAGGTACTAGTTCCTAGGAAGCATATTGTCGGTTTGGGCCACTTTGGGTGGTTTTCTTGAGCCTTTCCGTCTTACAGCAGGTGATATGAACTTGTGCCTATGTGGGGTTGATAGGGATGTGAAAGTTACGTCAAAATCTGTCGAGCTGTTTCAAAGAGTAACTAGTATAAACAGATAGATATACAGACGGAGAAACACTTAAAAAAAATTTCTTTTATATGCCTTTCGTGAAAAGCTGTTAATTTGGAATTATAAACATACTCTATAATTTTATTACTAGCTGCTTCGGTGACGCGAGCGGTTATGCATCCGACGTTACTTAAATTACGACGAGTTATCTACATCCCATGGTACAAGCTTAATTTGAGATAGACATACTTTGTTGGAGGATATCTAGATCCCATGGTATTGGGGTGCGCTTTATGTGTGGATATTGTGCCAAGATTGTTAGATCGGACACGAGGTGAATATTTGGAGTGGATGAAAAATACAAGAATCAGTGTAGCTGGTTTATTATTTATAATATAGCAACTACAGAGAAAGTACTTAATATATTTATAAAACACTAGCTGTCCCGGCGAACTTCGTAACGCATTTTTTTCATAAGAACCTTCTCCTGATAATAACAAACTCAACAAAAAAACAATTAGCGAAATCGGTCCAGCCGTTCACGCGTGATGTCGTGACCAAGGGAATTAGGGATTCATTTTTATATATATAGAGATATATAGGAATAAATATAATTAAGCACAAGCAAAATAACGTGGCACACGGTCATAGTATCCATGAAGAAAAGGAGGAGAGACTCAAACGTCATTTTTATATAGTTCTTTACAAAAGTATTGGCTAAGACATTACAACATACGGCCTGTCAGTGTCATTATGTGAAATATACGCTTAATTTGGGATAGACGTACTTTGTTTGAGGATATCTAGATCCCATGGTACAAGCTTAATTTGGGATAGACATACTTTGTTTGAGGATATATAGATCCCATGGTACAAGCTAAATTTGGGATAGACGTACTTCGTTTGAGGATGTCTAAAAATATTTTTTTCATAAATTCCGACTCCATTGTCAACAGGTAACGAACCTGGACCGGACAGTACGGAGTCGGACGAGGATATACCTGTCGTTGTGGCGAAGACAGACTCAGATGACAAACGCTTGAGTAAGTTTACATCTTGCAACAACATTCATTTCAATCATTGATTTATACGTGGGAAAACTGATAATTTTATACAAATATCTTTAGGTTGTCGTGAGCTCGTGACACAACCAGCTGAGAAATTAAAGGACGTCGAAAACTCGTTACAACTCGCAATTGTCAAACTGGAAAGAGTAGACGATAAAACGAGTCGTCTGTATAAAGTGTTTATAAAATATACGACCAGAGACAATTGTGCCAGAAATAAAGTTATAAACTATAAAGATGTGTCTTTAAAACATGCTATAGTGAAACTTGAAAGACTTGATGATGCCATAACTGAATATTATTTAGAGACACATTTAGTTAAAATAACGCGTACAGATAGAAATATAGATACAAACGCGTTAAAGAAAAATAAAAATAATAATATTAATAAAAAAAATCATAAATGTCATAAGTGTGATAAGAGTTTTAAAAGAAAAGACCAAGTGACGCGTCATTTGGCGACAGTGCATTGCAAGACAAAACCACACAAGTGTAAGAACTGCGGCAGACGTTTCGCTCTAAAAGGTCTTTTAAATTCACACATTCGTATCGAACACAACGGTCAATATCAGTGCAGTGTATGTAATAAGTGTATGAGCTCCAGAAAACAACTGGAACTCCATATGCATATACATAATGATGTCAAACCGTATGCATGCGATATTTGTCATAAAAGTTTTAGAAGGGATGATTGCTTAAAACGTCATATAATGAAAGAACACACTGATGAGAGGCCGTATCAATGTACTAAGTGTAAGAAAGGCTTTGTTACAAGTGGCCATTTAAAACAACACATGAAGTCGCACATACCGAATAAAACTGTTTATAGCTGCAATTATTGCGATGATTTCTTTTCTAGAAAAGACACTTTAAATATACATATACGTACACACACTGGTAAGAAAGCTTACCATTGTGATGTGTGTGATAAAGGGTTTAACGATAAAACTCCTTGGACTGTTCATATGCGTGTACACACTGGCGAGAAACCCTTCAGCTGCGACATATGTGGGAGAAATTTTCACAGTAAAACAATTCTGATGAAACATGCCACAACTCACGTAACTGAAAGAATATTTCAGTGCGATATTTGTAAAAAATCTTTCGTAACAAAAGAAAGTTTACGCAGACATATTCGAACACATTATCCATCTGTTAATTTATATGAATGCGAAGTGTGTAAAAAACAGTTTAAAACAAGAAGAGTGCTTTCAAGCCATTTATATATACACACTGGTCAATATCAGTGTAGCGTTTGTAAGAAATGTCTTATCAATAAAACTGAATTAGACAATCACATGCACATACACAATGATGTTAAACCATTTCATTGTGACCAATGTGAGAAGTGTTTCAGAAGAAAGGGTTGTTTGAAGCGTCACATTATGAGAGCGCACACTAACATAAGGCCGTATCCTTGCACTTATTGTGATAAAGGGTTCGTGACCAGCGGCGGCTTAAAACAACACTTGCGTTCTCACACTGGCGATAGACCTTATAAATGTGAAATTTGTAACACATTTTCCAGCTATAAACACAATCATGATAGAGATGAAAAGTTATATGAATGTAGTATATGTAAGAGATATTATAAGTTTTTGAGTTTGAAAGCTCACATGAAACAGAAGCATTCGGATTTTCAATACAAGTGCGAATTTTGTGATAAAAAATACACAACTGCTTACCAATTAGATGTACACACCCGTAGACATACAGGTGAAAGACCGTTTCAGTGCGATATATGTAAGAAAGGATTTTGTGTAAAATCTCAATTAAGAGGTCATATCAACGACGTACATAATACAAAAAAAGCAAACCAATGTCATATTTGTAGAAAGCACTACAGTCGTTCCGATAAATTACAACGGCATATCCGTATGATACATAAAGGCGAAAAGCCACATAAATGCGATATATGCAAAGACAGTTTTCGATATAAGTTAAACTTAAATCGTCATATATGTTTAAGGAACAAAGATATATTGTATGAATGTGATATTTGTAAGAAGTTGTTTAACAGAAAGAACTCATACAAATGGCATTGCATGTTAAAACACACCGGCGAAAAGCCTTATAAGTGCGATATATGTAAGAAATCTTTCGCATTGCGAATTTCAATGATTAACCATATTCGCAGTCATAACAATTATTGATTGTATGTTTGTTACTGTTTCATGCTCAAACGATAAGCGAATAAAAGTTGAAGAATAAAACTTCAAAATATTATATTATAAGCTACTTGTTATGTAATTCTTTAATTATTTTCTTTCGCTCTCGCTACTACGACGAAACTCCAGTTGAAGTGGCTGTCTATGTACAGCACTTGCCTTGGAGCTGAGGCCTGTAACCTATAGTAAACTAAACTACTAGAATCCTCTACGTTACAAACGTAGGGGGGATCCTCCCCAGTATAATATTGGGATTACCTCGGGATAACACCAAATAATTACACACAAGATGATTTTATACATGTACTGTATCAAACAATGAGACTACAAATAGTAATGCCACGACTTAGGGTCGCGGGTCCTTAGTGATTCTAGATAATTCTAGTAGTTTAGTTTAATATAGGTTACAGGCTTGAGGTCCAGGGCAAGTGCTGTAAATAGACAGTCACATCACCTGGAGTTTTGTCGTAGTAGCAAGAGGGTCAAATGACGCTTGTCCTTCGCTTATATAGTACGACCTTGTCGTCGTACGCCGCATGAGGCTGGAGGGGTTGACCGTTGCCGTCACATGTGTGAGTGACGTCACACACCCCTCCTTTCAGGGAAGAATTTTCGCTGGGGGAAATTCTTCTCCTAGGTCCCCCCCAGTGTCAGCTTTTTCTTGGCAATTCATGAGGTCCACTCAGCATCCCATCACTTCCCTGAAACAGTAGAAAGGGTGTACATAAAAGGTGTTTATGCATGTGAAGGGCTTAGGCATACAGGCAAATATGTGCGAAAAATTAGTAAACCTAAAATTAGTTTTTAAAACTTTTTGAAATAGTTATAAGGTAAATATTGGTTATATATGGTTGATATTGGTTATTTGTTTTTTTTTTATTAGTATTTGGTATCTTTGGTTCCACTTAGGCCACATTTCCTACATTATTGGTCATGTTGATTATACAAGTTTAAGAACTCAATTTTGAACTGAACCTTGTTAAGTTATGTATTTTATGGATGTTTGTATTGTTTTCTGTTTTGTGTTCCTAAATAATTAAAATTCAAAAAAAAAAATAAAAAAAATTAATAATAATAAAATAAAATAAAATATATATTTTTATAACAATCAATTTTGGTCTATAGATTGTCTGCACTTGTACATTATAAATTTTAAAGTAAACAAAGCTATTATTTGTAAGCATAAAAATATAAAATAAATGTTATATTAAATAACTCCATAATTATAACTTAATATTAATCTGTTAATATTACAAATATTAATGTTTAATTAAAATAAAAAAATATTTTGTAATACATATTTGTTGTTTTAATTTCAACTACGCATAATCACGTTTTAATCCCCGTAGGAGTAGACAGAGGGGTTAATAAGCCCATATTTCGTCAGTCACGTTGATAGTCTCACGTATTAAGTGGCAAGCCTATTGCATTTTGTAGGTCCTTTAGATGATTTTGCAGAGTATTGCTGTCTGCAACTAGACATGACTTGCACCCTGGAGATATTGGTAGCGTCAGTGAAAGTCCCGTCAAAATTGGTCTAACCGTTTCAAAGTTTAGCCGCAACAAACATTATAGACAGACAGAGTAATTTTGATATGCATTTAGTGAAAGGCTGTTGATTTAGAATTATAATTTAGGTACGTACTTCAATTTTATTATTTTATTTCCTGACCAATGAGTGCTACAATGCAATAAAGGATTTTCTCACAGTGGCGAGGTGATGCATTGACTGTTAACATCACATTGACATTGCTTAATATGTATTTGTACTTGATTATATTTGACATTACATTCAATTTAATTTAATTTTTTGACTATTATATATTGTTCAAATGTGTTATTATTGTAATTTATTATAAAATTGTATGCATGTCTAAAAGGTAGATCAAAGAGCTCCAAATTATTATTATGTAATACCCCACCACCTTAGATCAGCAAATAAATGATATGATTTGATTATCTAAATATCTTAATATAAATTTCTCGTGTCACAGTGTTTGTTGCTAAACTCCTCTAAAATGGGTTGACCGATCCTTATGATATGTGTACATATTTAGTCGGATTGAGAATTTGTCAAAAAACTTTTTTTTCAACCCCTAAGGGATAGATCATCATTCACCGAGCCTTTTCGCAACTCAGTTGGGGTCGGCTTTCCAGTCTAACTACGATTCGGCTGAACTTCGATATTTTCCGTGAAACGACTGCCATCTGACCTTCACAACCCATGGGCGATATCGAAGTTCTGTAGTTAGACCGGTCGGATTTTTGATTAAGAGCTCCAAAGTACCCCTAACGACTGCCGTAGATGTTTGTATGACAACCGGGACCGACGCGACAACGTGCTCTCCGAGGCACGGCTATCCCTAAGGGATAGATAAGCCCCTAGTAGTTTGTAAATAGATGTTGACAGTAATATTCCGACTCCAATGTCTACAGGTAACGAACCTGGACCGGACAGTTCGGAGTCGGACGAGGATATACCTGTCGTTGTGGAGAAGACAGACTCAGATGACAAACGCTTGAGTAAGTTTATAGCTTGCCAAAACATTAATCTATATACACGAATATTTTTAGACTACCAGAAAAATTTCAGGGTCTCATCTGGAACGTATGTATTTCAATATATATGGAATAATACAAATACCCAACCATACAAAAAAACAAAGTTATTAACGTTTTTAAAATCTCAAAATACGTTCGTCACGCATGGACACCACCATTTTATTTTACGCACGATTTTTGATAGTAAATAGGTACCTATCATCTACAATGTAACTTCAACATGCCGAGCCTAGTTCTAACGTAATTTCGCAATGAAATCAAAGCACCTATACCTAATTACTAAAATTTATTTTATGATTCCATATCCCCCCATATCCGCAATTACTATAGTAAGGTAGTAAATGGTTAAGTACCTAGGTAAAGACGTCACATTACCTACCTATCTAGCAGATAAAACATGATAGGTAGGTACCTAGGTACTGTTTCATTAAGAAATTTTAAATTTAAATAGGTACCTAATCAACTGGCAGGTACTAAAGAACTTGGGATAGTAAATTGGCTTAATGATTAATTTATGTATTTAATACGTGAAAGACTTACCACTACAAGTACCTACTTTAATTGTTGCTCGAAATGTCGTCCGTCATTTTGGATACATAAGCGAGCCCGTTTTAATAAGTTCGATTTCAAACTGAGGAGAATGTCACATATTGGATAGAAACAGGCGTTACCTGGCGAAAATCCATGACAAATTAATGGTAAGTAAGATGTTAAAAGCTTATTAAAATTATAATAGCATTATTTTTCGCAGAGTTTAAAAAAGACAACAAAACGTGGACCATTGTTTCGCCTCTGAACGAGGCATTATCAAGACTGTCTGAAAGAGAACAGCAATTCTCTGGCTGTTCTCTTTGAGACAGTCTTGATAATGCCTCAAGTTTTTAACATCTTACTTACCATTACTTTGAGGAGAATGTCTCTTTGTTGCCGGATTTCATCGAAGGCGTCAATTATCCTTTGTCGGAGGTCCTCACGGGTGTTGGGTTCACTGACATACACTCTACGTTTCACTTCACTCCACATGAAAAAATCCATTGGCGTCAGATCCGGGGACCGAGGGGGCCACGAGACCGGAGCACCCCGTCCAATCCACCTGCCTTCAAATTGCGTATTGAGGTAGTAGATATAAAATATGTACGTAACATTAATGCGTATTCGCGATTAGTAAATTGGTACGCCATCGCGATAGTATTAGTTGGGATTGATCGAAAGGGAGGGAGGAAGCGTGCGCGCATCGAGATGTCACAACCGGAACTGCATGTATGATTGAAATAATTTGGCATGCAAAGGGCGCGTGAACACGGTGCGGTTGCGGTACGTGGGGAGGCGTGGTGACGCGCCGGCCGCCGCGCGCCTAATGAATGAAAGAAAATCTATAGTAAATTATTTTATAGCTTTTTTTATAGCATGGATGGGTTTAGTATCGAATACCTATCACTTCCCTGAAAATTTTCTGGTAGTCATAAAATACTCGTGTATACAGTAATAGAACAGTATCAATAGTCTGTCTGTACATTTAATGGGCCTATGGCCGCTACCGCACTCTTTGGATTATTTGCTAGAGCTCGTCCGTCGCCAGCTGGTGCTCCGCGTGTAGAAGAGAATGATTGGAGATGTTGAAAGAGCACGTCAGCATACTTCAATTAGCTTTTTTTGATTAAAAATTAGAAAAATTATACAGCAATACCCATATCTAGGTTGTCGAGAGCTCGTGACACAATCAGCTGAGAAACTGAAGGACGTCCAAGACTCTTTAAATCTTGCAACTGTCAAACTGGAACGAGTAGACGATAAAACGAGTCGTCTATATAAAATGTTTATAAAATATTCGACCAGAGACAAATGTACACCAAACAAAGTTATAAACCATAAAGATGTGGCTTTGAAACAGACTAAAGTAAAACTTAAAAAAGTTGACAATATCATAACTAAAGATTATATAAAGAAACATGGAATAGCTCGTAGAGATAAATATAAAGATACAAAATGGTTGAAGATAAATAATATTAAGAACAAAATGTATAAGTGTCATGAGTGTGATAAGAGTTTTAAAAGAAAAGACCGTTTAACGCTACATTTGGCGACAGTGCATTGCGAGAAAAGACCTCACCAGTGTAAAATTTGCGGCAGATTTTTCGCTCTAAAAGGTCTTTTAAATTCACACATTCGTATCAAACACAACGGGCAATATCAGTGCAGTGTATGTAATAAGTGTTTGAGCTCTAGAAAAGACCTGGAACTCCACATGCATATACATAATGATGTCAAACCGTATGCGTGCGATATTTGTCATAAATGCTTTAGAAGGGATGATTGCTTAAAACGTCATATAATGAAAGAACACACTGATGAGAGGCCGTATCAATGTACTAAGTGTAAGAAAGGCTTTGTTACAAGTGGCCATTTAAAACAACACATGAAGTCGCATATACCGAATAAAACAGTCTATAACTGTAGTTATTGCGATGAAAAGTTTAGTAGAAAAGACACTTTAAATATACATATACGTACACACACTGGTAAGAAAGCTTACCGATGTGATTTGTGTGATAAAGAGTTTGACCAAAAATCTCGCTGGACTGTTCATATGCGTGTACACACTGGCGAAAAACCCTTCTCCTGCGACGTATGTGGAAGGAATTTTCACGATAAAGGGGTTATGGTGAAACACGTTAAAACACACGTAACTGAAAGAATATTTCAGTGCGATATTTGTAAAAAATCCTTCACAACAAAAAACAATTTAAGAATACATATGCCAATACATTATTCGGTTGCTAATTCACATCAATGCGAAGTTTGTGAAAAATATTTTAAATCCAGAAGAGGGCTTTTAATCCATTTCGATATACACAGTGGTAAATTTCAGTGTAGTGTTTGTAAGAAATGTTTGAGCTCGAAAGCTCAATTTGATATGCACATGCACATACACAACGATGTGAAACCATTTCAATGTGACCAATGTGAGAAGTGTTTCAGAAGAGACGATGGCTTGAAGCGTCACATTATGAGAGAGCACACTAATCAAAGACCATATCCTTGCACTTATTGTGATAAAGGGTTCGTCACTAGCGGCGGCTTAAAACAACACTTGCGTTCTCACACTGGCGATAGACCTTTTAAATGTGAAATCTGTAACCAATATTACAAATCTAAAGGTAAACACAACCATGAAAAAGAGGAAAAGTTATATGAATGTAAAATATGTAATAGATATTATAAGTTTTTGAAACTTCACATGAAACAATCTCATTCGGATTTCCAATATAAGTGCGAATTTTGCAGTAAAGGATACACCACTGCTCACCAATTAGCTGTACACACCCGTAGACATACAGGTGAGAGACCGTTTCAGTGTGATATATGTAAGAAATGTTTTTGTCTAAAATCTCAATTAAATAAACATATTAACACACACAATACGAGAAAAGAAAATCAATGTCATATATGTTTAAAGTATTTCAGCCGTTACGAACAATTAAAACTCCATGTCCGTATTATACATGAAGGAGAAAAGTCACATAAGTGCGATGTATGTAAGAAAAACTTTCGTTATAAATTAAACTTAAATCGTCATATATGTTTAAGGAACAAAGAAATATTGTATGAATGTGATATTTGTAAGAAGTTGTTTAACAGAAAGAATTCATACAAATGGCATTGCATGTTAAAACACACCGGCGAAAAGCCTTATATGTGCGATATATGTAAGAAATCTTTCGCGTTGCGAATTTCAATGATTAACCATATTCGCAGTCATGCTAACTAATATTATACCATTATTACCAACTCAAAATGATTTTAAATTACAATCAATTTTTCTTTTATGTATTAATTATCTATTAGTATTTATTATAAAATATACTTATTTGTATCTAAAATTTAAGTCTTATAGTTATGTGGTGTTAGCCATAGTGGCTTTATGTCGTCAAATCAAAACAAAATATTTTTATTCAAAATAGAAGCAGTTTATACACACTTTTTGAATGTCAAGAAATCCGCTACCACACACACGAGAAGAAGGGCAAGAAACTCAGCGGGTTAACATTTTTTTAATGTAATTTTACTTAGTACCTAACAATCGTTTTATTTGTCTTCCTCTTTTTCTCTTTGTTTGGAACCTGTCCACAGTTTTTTTTTTTTAAAATCTTTTGTCTACTCCCACACCACACTCTGCGTCGCTAAGTAATATAATCAATACCTAATTATTATAAAGAAAATATTGTAAAATATTTTTGAAAGCTGTAAAATATTATTTTAAAATAGTAATTTTTTTTTTATTTACAATAAGAATTACAATATACAAAATAAATATAATTATAGACTAAAAATATTTACATTACAAAATATCGTTTAAAAAATCCTCCGCGTCATTGCCGACTGGGAAGGTTCCCAGAATGCTGGCTGTGTTGCCACGTTGGGTGGCGATACTTATTCTTTGGGCCAGAAAATAGCCAGCCTTCTGGTCCTGAGAAGCATCGATTAGGCGTTTAGCATTGTCTATAAAGGCGGCGAGCACTCGGACCCCATGACCCCAGTGTCTCAACCCCAAACGGCTCAAATATGTAATCACCTGCTAGGTTAGCATATTTACGCCGTTTAAAGCCTTCAGCCGATGCAGCAGCAGCGCCGGCACATCCGGATGTGCTTGGAAGGTGTGAAGGTGCTAAGGTGTCAACACATGTAGCGTCCCGCACCAAAGGCCTTCCCATCTTCCACGGTAGCAACGACATACCGTCCGGTCTCTTTCCATCGCTTCGTGCTAAACCATTTGGATCACGTACGGCCGGAAGACCTGAAATAGTAATTCCAATTTTTAAATATAATATTACAAATATTTTAATTAAGCCTAAGTTTATTTAAAAATTAATATATTAATTATATAAATATGTAGGCATTGAATAATTAATTAAAATTAAAATTAATTTGAAACTATTTGTGTTTTAATTACACCCACTAATAGGTCTTTATCCCCAAAGGAGTAGACAGAGATGTTTAATAATACCACATTTTGCCAGTCCCTTTGCTAGTTCCACGTTCTAGTTTGCGTTTGCTGTTTGCGGCTATTTTCTATAAGTTTTCAAAGTCTCGCCGTCGGTCAAGTAAATGAAGTTGTTAAACAGACATAATTCATACAAATGGCATTGCATTGAACACATCGACGGAAAGTATAAGTGTGATACATGGATGAAATCTTTCGCACTGCGAATCTCAATTACTAACCATATTCCCAGTCATGCAAATTAATATGATCTTAGTATAACTAAATATTATAAAGCTGAATTTGTATTGTTAATTGCGCAGATTACTTGATTCCTACATTATTGGTCATGTTGAGTAATACATGTTTAGGAACTAATTTGGAACTGAACCTTGTTAAGTTATGTATTTTATGGATGTTTGTATTGTTTTCTGTTTTGTGTACCTAAACAAATAAAATTAAAAAATAAAATAAAATATACATTTTTATAACAATCAATTTTGGTCTATAGATCATCTGCACTTGTATATATAATCTATTTTTGTAAGCATAAAAATAAAAAATAAATGTTAAATTAAATAACTCCATAAATATAACTTAATATTAATCTGTTAATATTACAAATATTAATGATTAATTAAAATTAAAAAATATTTTGTATTACATATTTGTTGTTTTAATTTCAACGACACATAATCACGTTTTAATCCCCAAAGGAGTGGACAGAGGGGTTTAATAAGCCCATATTTCGTCAGTCACGTTGATAGTCTCACGGAATAAGTGGCAAGCCTATTGCATTTTGTAGGTCCTTTAGATGGTTTTCCAGAGTATTGCTGTCTGCAACTAGACATGACTTGCACCCTGGAGATATTGGTAGCGTCAGTGAAAGTCCCGTCAAAATTGGTCTAGCCGTTTCAAAGTTTAGCCGCAACAAACATATATACAGACAGAGTAATTTTGATATGCATTTAGTGAAAGGCTGTTGATTTAGAATTATAATTTAGGTACGTACTTCAATTTTATTTATTTATTTCCTGACCAATGAGTGCTACTATGCAATAAACGATTTCCTTACAGTGGCGAGGTGATGCATTGACTGTTAACATCACATTGACATTGCTTAATATGTATTTGTACTGGATTATATTTGACATTACATTCAATTTAATTACATTTTTTGACTATTATATATTGTTCAAATGTGTTATTATTGTAATTTATTATTATTTGACATTGCCATTGACATTTGTTTAGTTTAAGTTGACTTTACCTAGGAATTTATTATTACTTAAGTCACAAATTGTATGCATGCCTAAAAGGTAGATCAAAGAGCTCCAAATTATTATTATGTAATTTTCGTGTTTCGTGTTTGTCGCTAAACTCTTCTAAAATGGCTTGACCGATCCTTATGATATGTGTACATATTTAGTAGGATTGAGAATTTAACCTAAGGGATAGATCATCATTCACCGAGCCTTTTCGGCTTTTCAGTCCAACTACGATTCGGCTGAACTTCGATATTTTCCGTGAAGCGACTGCCATCTGACCTTCACAACCCATGAGCGATATCGAAATTCTGTAGTTAGACCGGTCGGATTTTTGATTTAGGGCTCCAACTACTCCTAACGACTGCCATAGATGTTTGTATGACAACCGGGACCGACGCGACAACGTGCTCTCCGAGGCACGGCTACCCCTAAGGGAGAGATAAGCCCCTAAATATTTTCGGCAAAACAACTTTTGCGGGTTCAACTAGTAGTTTGTAAATAGATGTTGACAGTAATATTCCGACTCCAATGTCTACAGGTAACGAACCTGGACCGGACAGTTTGGAGTCGGATGAGGATATACCTGTCGTTGTGGAGAAGACAGACTCCGATGACAAACGCTTGAGTAAGTTTACATCTTGCAAAAACATTAATCTATATACACTGTGAAAGCAGCACCGTTTTAAAAAAAAAATTGAACTCGTTTTCGATAACAGCACCTTGAAGTCTTACTTTGAAAAACAAACACATATTTTTTTATAAAATTGTTTAAATTAATGTAGTTTCTTTTTTTTAATTCCGCGGCACGAGGCCGCTGTAGCCTACGTCTATTGCCGAGCGCTTTTGAATAGCACTAGGAAGATTTTTTAAGGCAGTGAGCTATCACGAGTCCTCATTTGATGTCTAGAGACTATATCAACTTTAAGATTTTTGTGAAAAAAATTTAGTGTTTGTTTTTCAAAGTAAGACTTCCAGACGGTTATATTATCGAAACTGAGTTCAATTTTTTTTTTAGAAAGGGTGGTACTTTCACGGTGTATATACTAATAGAACAGTAGGGTAAGTCTATCTGTACATTTAATGGGCCTAGGACCGCTACCGCACTCTTTGGATTTGTTTGCTGGAGCCTCGTCCGTCGTCAGCTGGTGCTCCGAGTGCAGGAGAGAATGATTGGAGATGTTGAAAGAGCACGTTAGCATACTTCAATTAGATTTTTATGATTGTAAATGAGAAAAAATATACAGCAATACCCATATCTAGGTTGTCGAGAGCTCGTGACACAACCAGCTGAAAAACTGAAGGACTTACAAGACTCGTTAAAACTTGCAGCTGTCAGACTGGAACGAGTAGACGATAAAACGAGTCGTCTATATAAAATGTTTATAAAATATTCGACCAGAGACAACTGTACAACAACCAAAGTTATAAACAAAATGTATAAGTGTTATGAGTGTGATAAGAGTTTTAAAAAAAAATACCGTTTAACGCGTCATTTGGCGACAGTGCATTGTAGGAAAAAACTTCACAAGTGTAAAATCTGCGGCAGACGTTTCGCCCTAAAAGTTCTTTTAAATTCACACATTCGTATCAAACACAACGGGCAATATCAGTGCAGTGTATGTAATAAGTGTTTGAGCTCTAGAAAAGACCTGGAACTCCACATGCATATACATAATGATGTTAAACCGTATGCGTGCGATATTTGTCATAAATGCTTTAGAAGGGATGATTGCTTAAAACGTCATATAATGAAAGAGCACACTGGTGAGAGGCCGTATCAATGTACTAAGTGTAAGAAAGGCTTTGTTACAAGTAGCGATTTTAAACAACACTTGAAATCACACATACCGAATAAAACGCTTTATAACTGTAATTATTGCGATAAAAAGTTTAGTAGAAAAGACACTTTAAATATACATATACGTACACACACTGTTGAGAAAGCTTACCGATGTGATTTGTGTGATAAAGGGTTTAACCAAAAATCTCGCTGGATTATTCATATGCGTGTACATACTGGCGAAAAACCCTTCTCCTGCGAAGTATGTGGAAAGGATTTTTACGAGAAAGGGGTTATGGTGAAACACGTTAAAACACACGTAACTGAAAGAATATTTCAGTGCGATATTTGTAAAAAATCCTTCACAATAAAAAACAATTTAAGAATACATATGCCAATACATTATTCGGTTGCTAATTCACATCCATGCGAAGTTTGTAATAAATATTTTAAATCCAGAAGAGGGCTTTTAATCCATTTCGATATACACAGTGGTAAATTTCAGTGTAGTGTTTGTAAGAAATGTTTGAGCTCGAAAGCTCAATTTGATATGCACATGCACATACACAACGATGTGAAACCATTTCAATGTGACCAATGTGAGAAGTGTTTCAGAAGAGAAGATGGCTTGAAGCGTCACATTATGAGGGAGCACACTAATCAAAGACCGTATCCTTGCACTTATTGTGATAAAGGGTTCGTGACCAGCGGCGCTTTAAAACAACACTTGCGTTCTTCTAAGTGTAACAAATATTACAGCTCTAAAGGTAAACATAACCATGAAAAAAAACTAAAAAAAGAGAATCCAACTAAAAAGTAGAAAATAAATTTTAATAATTTCGAATTAAGAATAGTGTAAATAAGAAATAAATGTATGTCATTGTAAAAAAAGCGTGAGGTGCATTTTAAGATATTTTCAAAATGATAATTCTTCTACTCATATCTGTCAATAAAATATTTATAACTATTGACACTATGCACCTCATGCTTTTTTACTACGCTTTTATTAGCTTCACTTGTATGTTTGCTTGCTTGTATGCTTGTAACCGACTCTTTTGAGTTCGATTTTGCCCTACTTTGAACGATCAGATTTAATTCAAACTTTGCACACCTGTCAAAGACCGATGACAATGCAATAATTCGATTGAAAATTAAAAAAAAAAATGTATGTTTGTAACCGACTCTTTTGGGTTAGATTTTGCCCTACTTTGAACGATCAGATTTAATTCAAACTTTGCACACCTGTCAAAGACCGATTACAATGCAATAATTCGATTGAAAATTAAAAAAAAATGTATGTTTGTAACCGACTCTTTTGGGTTAGATTTTGCCCTACTTTGAACGATCAGATTTAATTCAAACTTTGCACACCTGTCAAAGACCGATGACAATGCAATAATTCGATTGAAAATTTAAAAAAAAATGAAAATAACAACTAAGAAATGAAAAATAAATAATAGTTTAAAAAACACGCTTTTATAGAGAATCCAACTAAAAAGTAGAAAATAAATTTTAATAAGTTTGAATTAAGAATAGTGTAAATAAGAAATAAATGTAAATTATTGTAAAAAAAGCGTGAGGACGATAGGTCGACGGAGCGGGGCTCTTATTTCTGGGTGGTTTAAAAAAAAGAGTCGGGGTACTCTGATTCGGGGTGTTAACCATAATGACGTTTTTTGGGTATCCCTTGTTTGGCCGAAAGGAATTTGACAAATGTTCACTTCCCAAAAAAATTTTCGCATAATATTTCATTCCTAATGTTTGGGAAATAAACGTTTAAACTATAACTTGTTTACCAACTAGTACTTTTAAATTTTTTTATTTAGTCAAATATTTTATATAAGAGAACGGTACAAATGCTAAGCCAGACTAGGCACTTTAAATCTGTCCGCCCTTCGTATACCCTCCTTTACTTTGCACGAATTATGTCTAAAAGGAAAAAATGTACACGGCCAATGTCCAATAATAAAAATTCCCTACAATAAAAATATCCAATAATATTTATTTATTCACTATAACACTATTACAGCTTTGCTAATGAAATGTTATAGGTAAACGTTAAAGGCACTTACAATAAGATAAGATAAGATAAGATAATATTTATTTGCAAAAACATGTGTACATATAATATACATAGTCAAGTGCTTATTATATAGGTCTTAAACTTCGATTGGACACAACATGTTTTACCATTGAGTGGTGTACAAATTATTATTTAACTTCAAGTCATCACATCTATATTATACATCAGTCATCCAGTTACAAACAAAAGTCAATCCTACAGGGTCATATCCTCGAGAAAATCCTTAATACTATAGTAGCACTTCTCAGTCAACAATCTTTTGAGCGCCCACTTAAAACGATTGTTGTTCAAATTTTTTATATTTTTGGGAATTTTGTTGTAGATTAATGGAGCCATGCATATTACACTTTTATGTAATAGGGCAGTCTTAGCAGGATGGACACATAACCTGTTATTATCGCGACGATTACGCACGACTTTGTCCATTAATCTTGGAAACAGGTGTGGGTTATACCTGGTAAACAGTGCTACCTCTAGTATGTATATGCCGGGGAGTGTCAGAATATTGTGCTCTTTAAAAAATGGCACACAACTGTCAGTGCTCTCAATACCAAACATGGCACGGATGCAACGCTTTTGCATTTTAAAGACCATGTCATTGTTAGTTGCATTACCCCAAAAAATTACACCATATCGAAGTACTGACTCCACTAAACCATGGTATGCTGACAGTAAAGCTACTTTGTTAATAATAGGTGCAAGTTTATAGAGAGCGTAAGATAAGCTACTAATTTTTTTACAAAGTATGTCAATGTGTTCCTTAAATTTCAGCTTACTATCTAATGTCAACCCCAGAAACCGCGCAGTCATAGACTCTTCTATTTGCACCTGGTCATGCATCAGGTTCACATTTAATCGGTTCTGGTGCTTTTGTCCAAAATGCATTATATTTGTCTTTAATAGATTAATTTTTAAATTGTTATTATTCAATCATGAAACTATCGATGTCAGTGATTCGTTAATGTCAGAGTTATAATCATCAATGTCTTTACAAGGTATGGTTATGGTACTATCGTCAGCGAATAATGTCATTTTGTGTATAGTGCATTTTGGTAAGTCATTGATATATATAATAAACAAAAGTGGCCCAAGGACGCTACCCTGAGGGACACCATATGATACATACTGGGCCTTGGAAGTATGCATTTCTTCTAACTGAGTATTATTATTCACTCTTGTAATAGCCGTCATTTGTTGACGGTTCTCTAGATAAGACTGAATCAAATTCTGAACATTTCCTCTTATTCCGTAAATATCCAGTTTCTTTAAAAGTATTTTGTGGTCCACATAATCAAAAGCACTGGACATATCGCAGTATATAGCACAAACAGGTGTTTTTTTGTCGACATAGGTAATAACATTTTTATAAAAGTCATAGATTGCCATGTTTATAGTTTTATTCTGACGAAACCCCTTCTGTTCATTACATAATAAGTTTTCTTTTTCAAAAAAAGTATTTATTGCATTATATAAAAAATTTTCAAATATCTTTGAGAATATTGGTAGCAAAGCAATAGGTCTATAATTATCCATTAACTGTGAGTCTCCCTTTTTATAGAGAGGCTTTATGATACTTATTTTAAGTGCTGCTGGAAATATACCCGTACTTATACATTAATTGATAATGTGGCTGAGGTGATAACATATATGTTCATTTACTGCTTTGATTATTTTAGTACAAATACCATCGTATCCTACGCTGTGAGTGTTTTTTAAGTTTCTTATTATTAGGAAAATTGTTTGCGGTGTACTGGGTGCAAGAAACATTGACTTTAGAGAAGATTGTATGAGAGATGTTACTTTCTTTCCAGCACCTTGAATGGGGGACACTTTGCCGATAAAGTAATCGTTGAAAGCATTAGCTATGTCTGAGGGCTGCGTTAAGATACTGTCATTAGTAACTTTTATATTATTTACGGACTCTCTTGGTAAGTTTAAGCGTTGAGTGTTTATAATTCGCCATGCTGTTTTATTTTTATTAAGAGACGTTTGAATTCTGTAATTATTTTGGGCGCGTTTAGTTAATACAATAATTTTTCTTAGTTTTTTACTATAATTAATATATTTATTTTTATTTTCCCTTGACCGATTTGCCCTATACGTCCATAATAAATCTCTTTTCTTTTTGCAGCACACTTTGATTCCCCGTGATATCCATCGCGGTTTGGTATGAGCTCTTATAGTTATAATTTTTTCCGGAAAGCATAGGTTATAGAAAAGTTTAAATTCTTCCAAGAAAAGACTAAATGCTATGTTAGGATCTGCAGTCTGGTATATATTAGAGAAGGATATGTTTCTAATACATTCTTTGAACCTATTAATATTATTCAAGCTGTAGTCTCTTTTTGAGGTGCGCCAGTATTTTAGCAAGCCATTTTTAACCGGTAGTTTTATTATTTGAGCAGAAAGGTCTGATAAGCCAAAATCCAAAATTTCAGTGCTGCAGCCTCTTTTGAAGTCATGCGCGAAGTTATCCAGATATGTACGACTGACTGGTCTGGTTGGTGCATAGAGCGCCAATTTTAAATTATAATTTAGTAACAAACATTCAAAGTCTAAAGTGTCTGTGTTTTTTTTAAGCACATTTACATTGAAGTCACCTGCCAAAATTATATTTTTAAATCTAATTTTTGTCAGGCGAATCAAAACCTTTTCCAGCCATTGAAAAAACATTTTAAGGTTATCCCTGTAAGGTGTCCTATATATACAAACAATGCCAGTTTTGGAGTCAAGAAGTTCAATACAACAACATTCAAACTTACGCTCCACAGACATTTGTTTTACTTCCGTTCGTGGTTTTCTTCTCACCCCATTCTGGGGTGGGGAAACTATTGGGGGCTTCGCCCCTTATAGTGGTGCTCTACGCGGTTCAACAAATTGAACCGGTCATTGTGGTTTCGCGGCGCACTTCCATCGGCTTAGGGGCCGGTGAGGCGCCTGCGGATTGCCGGCGGCTCGTATGCGTCGATGGACGCTGGGGCCCCGCTCGAGGGAGCTTGGATTAGCTCCCGAGCGGGGCGTTTTGCTCTTCTCTTGACGTTAGCCATCATATCCGGGTTTGGGCTATGCCGATCAGATGCGGGAGCTCCGAGCGGTCCGCTCGGCCGAACATCCCGGTGGCTAGCCTTTTTATGAAGTCCTGGATAGGCTCCCATTTCAGGTCCCTGAATATGGTGGAGTTCTTGAGGTACCTGGGTGCGTCGACTGCCATGCGGAGGCAGGTTTTACTTCCGGACAGTCTCTAAACACATGACCCTTACCTACATATATGCATGCACCCCCTCTCTTTTGTGTGCTCCTACTGTAAGAGGAAGCCAGTACATAATTTTGCAAAAATAAACTTGACTCATGGCCTGACAACATAAAATGTTCTGTTATACATAGTACATCCAATACCTTATTTTTACGAGATTCCAGATTGGTTAATAACTCATCTGCTTTATTTTGCAGACCAGCTATATTATAATGTAGGACATTTAGATGAGTTTCCAAGAAATAACTGCCGGTTGCTCTTTTTGTCATCAACATAATGTATGGTGTTATTGGACATTTTATCAGAAATAGCTTGTACATTGATGTCCCCCTGAACGTTGATATCAGAAAAGTAGTTCCAGTCAATAATTATATTATACATGATTTGATTATATATATTCCTAATACCGGCATTATTAATTTTGCCAGTGTTGTATGAGAACATGTCAAGAGTTAGAGAACAGTTACTGTCAAAAAAACAAGCATAATCATTAGTCTGGAGATCGGAGCGTAAAAGGTCGTTAAACACTTCCACCTTATAATTATATATTGGGGCTCCCCGTACATATGTCGGCACACAGAGCACCTTGTTCGTGTTCGTGACTTTGCTAAGTGATTTCTGTAAGGCACTTATTAAGTTAGCACTAGCATTTATGTCATTAGGTCCTATGAAAATTAGGCAATAATCGTCCATTGAAAACCCTCTCAACTTGTCTTCGATGTTATGTAGTAATTCTCTGGTAGTACCGTGAGGAATTATGTACCGACAGAGGTCGAAGAATTCTCCAAAAATATCTTGTAACGCTGACAATGATCCTGGGATTTTTAAATTACTTAAAATACATAGTTTTCGCTGGCGTTCGGGTTTAATTTTAAGTTTGATGGGTTTGACTTCAGGTGGGCTATTGTTGATTTGATTTGTAGTACAGCTTGATGCCCTGGCATTATCATTATCCAGCTGGAAATGCATGTACTCGGTTTAAGTTTCCTTATGTTCTTGAGTTTGCCAAATTATACTCTTAGATTGAACATTTTGTTGAATGTCGGTATTCGTTGTATTGCTACACTTCTTATTTCGTTTGTGAGACAACTTACGGGCAGATGGTGGGGTTATACTTATACGTTCAGGAGTAGAACATATCTTTTTGTATGTATCTCTAGAAGATGCCATATTCTTGAGTTCCAACTTAAGAGTACAGTTTTCCATGTTTAAGTTTTCGATCTCCTGATGGGCGCTGGTTAGTTGTATCGTCAATGTGTTTATTCGTTCATTCAAGTTAAATATTTCATTAGCGCTCCGGTACATAAGGTCCATAGTATCATTACGTCAAGAGTATCAAAATGTCCATAGTATCATAACATCTACAGTATAATTTCGTCCATAGTATCATAACGTCTAGTTTTTCGTAGTTTGAGTAAAAACTTTTTACACACTTCACTGGCCATTTCAGTTTTGATAAAAAATATAAAGAATTGTTGATAGAACTGGTCCATGGCTGTATAACCATAATCAATTTTCTAAAAAAAATTGTGTACATAAGACTTAATTTTTAATAATTATTATGATATAATAAGAATAAGCGATTTTTTTCTTTCACTTTAATGTAAACTACATTTATTTACGTAATAAAAAAAAAATCCTTAAATTATGAAAAGTGTATTCATTTTGAATAATTAGCCTACATAATAATATACCATTAAATAAATAATTATCAGTATAATATTATATATCTATGAACATAAATTTATAGAAATACACAATAAACTACAAAAAATGGAGGAAGAGAAAAATAAACCCTTAGATAAAGTAAAACTTATTCTGCCTGTTTTTTGGTATTTTCTGGTTCTCATACACATTAGACGAAATGATACTGTAGACATAAGGATATATAGACATAATGATACTGTAGACCATTTGCAGAATTAGACAAAATAATATTAGACGAAATGATACTCTAGACGATTTGTCACTATGGACTTTTTAATACTTTGGACACATCGTACCCGAAGGTTCATTAGTACTATTGTCATGTAAGCTGTCTGGTATACTAAGCGTTGTTGTGTCAAATAATGATCCTTCATTGGTATGGTCAATATTTGAGAGATTATTTAAGGAAGTAGTTCTTCGTGGTTTGCGAAGCGTTATATTGCTATCGTACTGCATGTTATTTTAGTTTGTCAGAAATGTTCAAATTAAATTTCAAAAAGTATTGCGTGATCAGCGGTGATTTGAAACCCCGACCTTTCAATTCTTCAAATTCAAGTCTTGTGCTATACCACTGTGCTACGAACACAGTCAAACGTCCAAGCGAATTTTTGCTTCTCTATAGAGATCTTACATTTTTCAAATCAAAAAGTTCAGTTATTATGACTCATTGATATGGAATTTTTTGCAGCATTCCCGAGTCTTTGAACACTTTTTATATTTGTTTAACTACACAAATATCACTGTTTTGCACTATATTAACTGTTTTGCACTATATTAAGACTTGATACGAGAAACAACTGTTTATGTTTATTATTTTACTAAATATTATGGAGGATAGGGCTTATTGACACTTATTTGCACATCAGAGACGATCATTGTTGATTTTTATTTTTACACTAAGTGGATTCATTGGATAACACTGTTACTATAACTTTAGATAGTTTTGAAGATATTTATATAGTCAAACCACTCTTTAAAACTGTTTTTGTATTTTTAAATGGTAAAATAACACGGGCTCGATGTTAATGTGTCAGCCAGCGCCATCTCTTATAAATATAAACTATTTAAATATAAATTAATTATGTAACTTTTATTGCCGGATATGACCTTCCGGGCGCCACAGGAAATACTTTCTGGTGCATACCAGAGACGCAATGGACGTAAGAGCGGCTGCGCTTGGGCGGACTTAAAAAAAAAAAAGGATATGACTTTGCAACTTGTTGTTACTGTTAACGTTTGGCAATTCCCATCAAACTATGTTAATTGGTGAGTTGCAAACTTTTTATTACAACCATAGGAATATGCGTAACTTAATTATCTATATATCTATCAATAAATAGGTACCTACGCTAAACCACAGAAGAGTAGCAAACAAAACTTACACTTAACTAAATTATTTATATAAAATAAAAAAACTTAATAATTACGTACTAAAATTCAAAACAATACTTTGACAAATTAATTAATTAAAACTGTTTTCGCAAACATTGTAGACAACCCTAGTGAATTCTGCCATACTGCTGTACAAGACGCAGATCTCACCTCTGGGACGGCTCCGCGAAGTATCTGCTGGACGCTCTCGACGCTATGCAGCGACGGGCTATCCGTATTATAGATTGTCCGGAGGTAACGGGAAGCCTTGAGCCGCTAGCTCAGCGCCGAACAATAGCTTCCTTGGCCGCATTCTACCGTATTTACCACGGCGAGTGTTCTGAAGAGCTCTTCAATCTGATCCCATCCTCTTCCTTCGGATCCCGTACCACCCGTGCCGGGCAGAGATGCCACTCCCACACTGTGGATAGCATGTTCGCGAGAACCGAACGTTTTAAACGTTCGTTTCTCTGCCGAACGATAGTGGCCTGGAACGTCCTGCCTGTGCACGAGTTTCCTCCCATATATAATCCTGGGTTCTTTAAGCGGAGCGTGAAGAGGCACATCAGTAGGTCGTCAAGTTGAGGGCCACTCTCTCAGACGTCGTCACGACTTACCACCAGGCGGGCGGCGTCAATTTGGCGAACCAAATATAAAAAAAAAAACTACACACAAAAATATCTATGTGATCTGCTATTTTATTTAAGAGCATTACAGCATGTGACACGGGGGCCCACTCACGGAGGTTGGTCCGGCAAACAGGCCTGCAGAAGGTAGGAAAACCGCGCCTCCTAGTCACAGCATTATCTGGCGCGCAGAGTCCCAGCGCCGCTAACACCTCGGGATGGTGTGCAAGTCCGCGCAGCACACGCCACACGTACTAGCACAGCCCAACATTGCGCTGCACGCACAGCCTGCTGTACCCAACCATGCCGAGCACGAACAGGGTCGGGGACATCAGAGGGTAGAACGGGTACACCCCGTACTCTCTCAGATATAAAAACCGTATAAATTTATTTTGTATGTTTTCCAATAATTGGATATATTTGGCCTCGTGCGGATGCCATATTATCCCACTCGTCTCTAGTCTACTCCTAACATGTGCGTTATATAGTATCCTAGCCACCTCGGTACCACGGAACTCCCCACATTGCCTCAAGATAAATTCGAGGCTTCTGAAAGACTTTCCGCAGATACTGACGATGTGATTACGAAACGTAAGATCCGGTACCATACGAACGCCCAAGTCACTGGTGCTCTCAACCCGCGTCAAAACCGCTCCGTCTACATGGTACGAGTACTGCAGTGGGTCTCGCTTACGCCCGTAACTAATAATATTACATTTGGCCGAATTAAAATACAATCTATTTGCAGCGCTCCACTAGACGACCATGTCTATATCCTGCTGCAGACGATCGCAATCGGAAATATCTTCCACTGAGAGAAACAGTTTTAAGTCGTCTGCAAACAGCAAACATTTTGCATCTCAGACCACGTTTATCAGAGGTCGTTAGAGGTCGTTAATCATTAATAAAAACTCTAGGGGCCCTAAATTGCTCCCTTGACTTATACCCGAAAATGTGAAATAAGGTTCAGATTCACGTCCAGCGTACTCTACATACTGCCGACGTTCGCCAAGGTAACTAGAGAAAAAACTTAGTAGTTGCGGTGTGAAACCCACCGCTGCAAACTTCTCCAGTAATATGTCATTATCGACAACGTCAAATGCCTTCCGGAAGTCGAAGTATACGGCATCCACCTGCCCTCCAGCGTCCACTGTAGGTATGACATATCCGAGAAAAGAAAGCAGGTTGCTTCCAGTACCCCGACCCTGCCGGAAACCATGTTGTTCATTTGGGAGTTGCGAGCTTACCTGACTGCAAATAAGTTTATACAACGCGGACTCGAAAACCTTGGCGAATGCCGACAGGACCGCGATTGGCCGAAATCCAGTCACATCGGAACCCGAACCTGCCTTCGGCACCGGGATCACCCTAGAAAGCTTCCACTTGATCGGATAACGAGCCTCCCGGAGACACAAATTAAATACATGCAGTAATGGCTGTTCAAAAATGCTACGACAGTCTTTTACTAGAAATGGTGGTATTCCGTCGGGGCGCACCATGCACTTGGGCTGGAGGCGGCGAAGCGTGCCCTGCACGTTGTGCGCCCAGAGCTGGCACTCGTGCACCTGCCGCGCGCTCCGCCGCCGCCGCGTCCAGTACTGGTTGCACCTTAGAATACACTGAGTGAAAGTAGAAGGGCAAACCCGTCGCACATTCCTCCTCACTGAGCTGCCGACCATTTTCTTCGACGCGAATCTGGCCACGCTTAGACTGCTTATCCCTTATATAACTTCAGAATGAGCTGAGGATCCTTTCTGAACGTCAACTGTAGCCTATCTTGATATGCTGCGTATCACAACTTAATTTTATTTTTTACGATTGAGCGATACCTGGAAAACGTCTCGTAATCACATCGCGCCCGCTGTCAACTTAAACAATTTGTGAAAATTTGATTTAACCCTAATATCCTTAATTAAATCGTCCGTATACCAGTCGGGGTACTTGTACCTAGTACTGTTAGTCTTGGAACTACTCCTCTTTTTTAGGTACCTTTTTTTTATATTGGGTTCCCAAATTGACGCCGCCCGCCTGGTGGTAAGTCGTGACGACGTCTAGCGATTGTGGGCCACTCTCACAGCACACAATACTATAGAGAGTGGCCCTCAACTTGACGACCTACTGATGTGCCTCTTCACGCTCCGCTTTAAGAACCCAGGATTATTATGTGAGAGGAAACTCGTGCACAGGCAGCGCGTTCCAGGCCACTATTGTTCGGCAGAAAAACGAAAGGTTCTCGCGAAGACGGTTTCCACGGTATGAGGGTGACATCTCTGCCCGGCACGCGTTGTTCGGGATCGGAAGGAAGAGGGTGGGATCAGATTGAAGAGCTCTTCAGAACACTCGCCGTGGTAAATACGGTAGAATGCGGCCAAGGAAGCTATTGTTCGGCGCTGAGCTAGCGGCTCAAGGCTTCCCGTTACCTCCGGACAATCTATAATACGGATAGCCCGTCGCTGCATAGCGTCGAGAGCGTCCAGCAGATACTTCGCGGAGCCGTCCCAGAGGTGAGAGCAGTATTCGACGCATTGTACAGCAGACACCTCTGTCCGGTGTAAAGAATCTCTTTACCTTATTCAGTATTCCTAGTTTCCGCGAAGCTAGCCCTATACATCTTTCGATGTAGTTTTTATTATTGAG